>JACEFZ010017866.1:0-287500 GCA_014155875.1 Cepaea nemoralis
GTATGATGGTGGGAAATGGGACGGGTAGAGGATATGTGAGTGGGTGGGGAGATGTGTGTAGGTGGGGGATATGTGGGTTATTGAATGTATGTGTGCTTGGGGTGTGGGTGGATGGATGTGTGGTGGGTGAGAGGTGTGTGTGGGTGCGGAGATGTGTAGGTGTAGGGATGTGGTGGATGGGATGGGGGAATGTATTGTATGTGTTTGTGGTTGGGTGGGGAAGTTGGAGTGAATGGGGGATGTGTGGGTGGGTGGTGGATGTGTCTCATAACATAGTAATATGCATTGTTTCTGTTTACAAAATTCATGTGACAATGTTTTTTTCCTATGCACTGTTGATGAAAGAAAGATGAATGATTGGAAGGGCCCGAATGTAAGACGGGCCTGCGTGCCCAATTTGTTACCCTTTGAAAATAAAGTCTGTTCGTTCGTTCGTTCGTTCGTTCGTTCGTCTCTCTCTCTCTCTCTCTCTCTCTCTCTCTCTCTCTCTCTCTCTCTCTCTCTCTCTCTCTCTCTCTCTCTCTCTCTCTCTCTCTCTCTCTTCATTCTCAGTTTTTCTAGAAGCTATGCATTTGATGGTTTTTGTTTTTGTTAAATACGACATATTCTTCTGTATACCCACATCTTCAGGGCCTCTATTGGATTTGCAAATTGCTTGTTCATTGTCCAGGTTTCCGCTGCAGATAGCAATTTTGGATATACATAACATTCGAGAATTCTCAATTTTCATGCGTTGTTAATTTCTCTCGGGGGCAAAAATAAAACCCTAACCTGCACAGTTCGCGGCGACTGCACTAGCCAGGCGGCCTTATTCCTCAGGCGTAAGACCCCAGGTCCACATCGCAAGGTAATACAGACAGTAGATTACAGTTAGATGACAGTTAATCTCTCTAGATGTTAATAATGATTTCATGATGTTGAAAGCATGTTTGGCCATTCCTATTCTCTTTGTGATTTCTGCTTCACTTCTGCCATCAATTGTTACTACATGTTAAGATAGGAGAAACTTGTCATTTTTTCTAGTATCTCCCTGGTTACCGTGATGTTCATAGATGACCTCTCCTTTCTACTGAACTATCATAGTGTTCGTTTATTTTTTGTGTGGATATTAATATAAATGCCACATTCTACACTATGCCATCTTGTGCCTCTCTCTCTCTCTCTCTCTCTCTCTCTCTCTCTCTCTCCCTCTCTCTCTCTCTCTCTCTCTCTCTCTCTCTCTCTGCATCCTGTGAGGGTGCAGGATATATGTATGGATAGGTGCGGGATGTGTGGGTTGACGGAGGTATGTGTGTGTGGTTTTGTGATGTGTGTTTTGCTGGGTGGTTGCGGGTGTGTGGGTGGTGGAGAATATGTGGGTGGGTGTGTCCGTGTCGGTTATGGAATGGGTGGGGGATTATGTGTGGGTGAGGAAATGTGTGTGGGTGGGGGTTCGGTGAGTTGGTGGTGGCATGTATGTTTGCCTGAGTCTGTGTGAGTGCGTGGAGGTATGTGTGGGTGGGAGGGGGTGTGGTGGGTAGGGGATATGTGGGTGGCTGAGGGATGTGTGGGTGGCTGCGGATGTACTGTTTATGTTTACAACTTTCATTTGACAATGTTTTTTTACCTTGTGAATGTACCATGCGTAATATGCATTGTTTATGCTTACAAAATCAATTTGACAATGTTATTTTTCCCCCTATGTAAATGTAACATGCACATTTGATGAATGAAAGATGAGTGATCGAAAGGGCCGAATGTAAGACGGGCCTGCGTGGCCAATTTGTTACCCTTTTAAAATAAAGTTCGTTCGTTTGTTCGTTCGTTCGTTCGTTCTCTCTCTCTCTCTCTCTCTCTCTCTCTCTCTCTCTCTCTCTCTCTCGCTGTGTGTGTGTGTGTGTGTGTGTGTGTGTGTGTGTGTGTGCATGAGCATTTTACATTTGACACAGTATCACTGGGGACATTCCCGGACGTTCTAAGTCCCCCACTCCTCAAGCCACTGAAACGTTCCCATGTTGCTAGTTCCAGTAGTGATTTCATTAAAATTCCTCCTGGCTTTTCCTCAACTCTTTGGTAATCGTACAGAACCTCTAATCCAGTGGTTCTCAACAGGTGGGGAATTCCCCCCCCCCCCCCCCCCAGGAGGGAATTTTAGGGTTTCCGAGGGGGGGGGGGGGGAATTAAGATTATTTCAAACAAGAACCGATTAATTGATATTGTTTTTCCCTTCATACTGTACGGTTCTGTACGTCTCACCCTTCTAAAATTCAATTTATAAAGTAAGTAGACCCACAAATCATGTTTTATGTGGACGTCTAGACTTGTTTTAATATGTGCAATTAAATTTGGCTTCCATTATTACGCATACTGTGTAGGGGCGGGGCGGGATTTTTAGGTAGGAAATAAGAAAGGGGGGAATGACGTTCTGAAAATATGGTAAAGAGGGGGGGGGGGTGTGGGGGGGGGGGGGTGTGCACGGGCCACATTTTTAGGTAGGAAATAGGAAGGGGGGATGGCGTTCTGAAAATATGGTGAAAGGGGGGGGGGGGGGCACGGGCCAAAAAAAGGTTGAGAACAACTGCTCTAATCCTTTCCTTACGAACCAATTTCTCCAGATATGGATACTGTTCAACTGCACCCTCCGCCTGGTCCCCGAGAGCCTTCACCACACCACACTTCTCCTAAAGTAGCTGTCCACGCAGAAAGGCAGCAGCAACAGCAGCCAATCTACCCGTCTGTTCCTTGCCCCACACACCTAAACGCAGCAGATAGAAGTAACAACTAACACGATAACATATTTCAGCTTACTGACTTTCTAAAGAGGCAACTTGCATAAACACACTGTATTTTATGTTAAAGAAAATAGCCAGATATTTTTACAAATTCAGACCAAACAATTTAACGAGATATCACACGTTGTTGAGTACACGCAGAGAATGACACAAAGCGCGTTGCTTCGGACGCGAAATGTCAAGCCGTTAGAACTAACAGTTACACAATAAAGGGAACAAAGCCCTGGTCAACTGGTTCATAATTTCTAGACTCAAAATCTGCAATATTGTAAGGATAAAACAGCCATTATGACGATATTAACATGAAGTTTGAAGCCAATTGCCCGACATGCTCACACGTTGACGGTTACGTCTGATAGCTCCAGTGTCTGTGGTGAATGGGCAGAACTACAAGAGGTGCTCACGCTGTAGGATTTGTGTTATTTGTAGCAATGGCGATTGCTGGGAATCCCTCTCTCCCCCGACAATATAACAGCTGACTGAACCAATCAATAGAAGTTGATTAGCAATCACTGAGTGACACAGAATAATACAGCGTAGAGACCGATATCACAACATACAATAGACAGCAGAAAAGATGAAATGCGAAAGCACCATTTGGTTAATGTCCTGTAAGAAAGGAAACAGTTCCCGCAGTTCATTGTTTCTAAAACGGACGTTATTCAGACAAAAGGTTCCCCGGCTCCACGCCATTGACTCAAGCCCACAAGACAAGGTGGGTAGCCCTAGCACGGGTGGCACTTACTATTGATTTTCTTCGCATCAAGGCCATACAGCATTAAGTTCAAAGGTGGCTTTTTCTGTCCGAATCTGTCTTTCATCATATTGTTGTTTGTTTGTTGGTGTCGGTGGGATCTACGTTTTCTTTTCTTAATTGTATCATTAAAATATAGTAAAGTGAGATGTGACGATCTTGTTAACTAATATCTTAGAATGTGATGGTCGTGTGAGATGGTGTCTGATGGCTGCGTAGTTTCGTGACATGGCACATGATAATGTCAAATTGTATGATTCTATCCCACACATACAAACACACCCCCACATCCCCCCCCCACACCCCCCCCACACGCACACACACATACTGCACACAATCCCTTTTCTCCTAAAGATAGATAAACCAATATGTGCCACAGATAACATTTATTGAACGTATTGTTTCGTTATGTCCCGGGTTAATTTTTAAATATTCCCTTCATAAACTGACATGAATACATTTGACTAACACTATCTTCCGGGTCATGGAGTAGACATTGGCATCATGACCTTATACCCCTCTCTGTCTTCGGCTCCTTTTAATTAAACTAGTAAATCTTAGAATGTAAAAAAAAATAAAAAATAGGAAGAACTTGGATGCAATAGAGATGGGGTTCCTGAGTCGAATGTTGCGAGTTCCTTAGACTGCTAGAGTAACTAACAACGATTGTCTGAAAGAGGCTAATGAAACTAGAACACTATATACAACAATAAGAAAGAGGCACACAGCTTTCTTTATTCATGTGATGAGAAGAACGTCATGATAACTGGAAAGATCGAGGGGAAGAGAGGCAAAGGCAGACCAAGATTGATGATGCTGGATGAACTGAGACGTCGGTATGGAGTAGTATCATCAACAGAGTCGACCCAGAACACCAAAGACTGACACTTGGGGAGAGAAAACAACACAGCGATCTGCTCCTGTATCGCATGTGTCAGACTTCGAACCCGATATATCGGCACTTGTGAAGCTGCGTTTAGTAGCCCTAGGCAACATACAGAGACAGTACCCCTAGGCCACATATAGAGACAGTACGTCAACGCCACATATAGAGACAGTACCCATAAGTCACACATAGAGACAGTACCCTAAGCCACATATAGAGACAGTACCTCGAGGCCACATATAGAGACAGTACCACTAGGCCACATATAGAGATAGTACCACTAGGCCACATATAGAGACAGTAACTCTAGGCCACATATAAAGGCAGTACCTCTAGGTCACATATAGAGACAGTACCACTAGTCCACATATAGAGATAGTACCTCTAGGCCCCATATAGAGACAGTACCCATAAGCCACATATAGAGACAGTATCCCTAAGCCACATATAGAGACAGAACCACTAGGCCACATATAGAAGATACAGTACCCCCACGCCACATATAGAGACAGATTCTGTTGTTGCGTGTTATAAATATCGTGTTATTGATCCTGGGCCTTTGATAACATAACATTAATGTTACTGCACGTACTATTGGATCTGTCTGATTATGTTGCAGTCAGTGTGTGTGTGTGTGTGTGTGTGTGTGTGTGTGTGTGTGTGTGTGTGTGTGTAAAATGCTACTTTATAACATGGTTTACATTATTATTATTATTTCTCATGGTATTACTTGTAGTAATGTGGGTGGTAGTGTTGTTAGTTGTTGCAGTAGTCGCAGCAGCAGCACCATCACCAACAGCAGCAGCAGTAGTAGTAGTAGTAGTCTTGGTGATGGTAGTAGTAGTAGTAGTAGTAGTAGTAGTAGTAGTAGTAGTAGTAGTAGTAGTAGTAGTAGTCTTGGTGATGGTAGTAGTACTAATAGTAGTAGTAGTAGTAGTAGTAGTAGTAGTAGTAGTAGTAGTAGTAGTAGTAGTAGTAGTAGTAGTAGTAGTAGTTGTTGTTGTTGTTGTTGTTTTTGTTGTTGTTGTGGGAGGAGGTGGATGAGCAGCAGTAGCAGCAGCAGAAGAAGAAGAAGAAGAAGAAGAAGAAGAAGAAGAAGAAGAAGAAGAAGAAGAAGAAGAAGAAGAAGAAGAAGAAGAAGAAGAAGAAGAAGAAGAAGAAGAAGAAGAAGAGGAAGAAGAAGAAGAAGAAGAAGAAGAAGAAGAAGAAGAAGAAGAAGAAGAAGAAGAAGAAGAAGAAGAAGAAGAAGAAGAAGAAGAAGAAGCAGAAGAAGAAGAAGAAGAAGAAGAAGAAGAAGAAGAAGAAGAAGAAGAAGAAGAAGAAGAAGATGAACAAGAAGAAGAACAAGAAGAACAAGAAGAACAAGAGGAACAAGAAGATGTGACAATCGAATGAACGAAATAATACAAACTCATACAACCAATGACAAGTGACTTTTCCTTTTGTCTTTCATTTCAGTATTGATGTGCACACACATTTTAGGAAAAGAGGAAGCCAATGGAGCAGAAAGAGACCAAACGAATCAGTGGAACGTTCGTTGTCAGCAGTCATCTTAAGTGGTAGCCACGCTAGACAAATCTCGGCGTAGACATGCTTGGACAAGTTAGGTTGTTAGAAAACCGACCTCCGTTGCTCTGTTCGTCACGCAACACTGCCGAAATATTATGGTCTTCTGATTTACCAACTACAACACAACGGACGCGGCGTTGCAGCTCTGCAATCAAGTGATTTTAACTCTACTTTTAAACTTTTAGAGTTTTCAGATTGTAATCGTTTTCAGCTGAGAAAAGCTGAGAAGACAGAAAGCGGGGCGGTTGTAAATGGCCACGAAGAAGGTCGTTAAAAGTGGTCTTGATGTAGTGAAATTGCGGGTTTATGTGTGTGGTAGCTTCATGAGAATAGCCTGGCCAATCTTTGAGTGGGTGAGATGCGAGGACGACCACTCGCGGAGACAGAAGCTCGGTTGATAATTTGTCAACGTTTCTGTCAGGCGCGGAGATGTGATTAGGGAAAGAAATGGCTTTTTTTGAATCTGTTCTTGAGTGAAGCTGCAGTGTGTGTGGTGGCTTTGTGTGTGGTTGTAATGTGTGTGGAGAATATTTGTCATAATGTGTGGCAGCCCGCCCAAATTTAAATAGTTAACGTAGGCGTTCAGCGATTATTCCTCCTCACTGTCCTCAAGCTCCTCGTCATCATCATCATCATCATCATCATCATCATCATCATCATCATCATCATCATCATCATCATCATCATCATCATCATCATCATCATCATTATCATCATCATCATCATCATCATCATCATCATCATCATCATCAGCTTCTTCTTCTTCTTCTTCTTCTTCTTCTTCTTCTTCTTCTTCTTCTTCTTCTTCTTCTTCTTCTTCTTCTTCTTCTTCTTCTTCTTCTTCTTATTTTGCTGTTGCTACGGTTCTTTCTTTCTTTCTTTCCAAATTTAAATAATTATTGCAGATTCAGCGATTATTTCTTCACCCTGTCCTCTAGCTCATCATTGTCATTTCTGTCTGTCTGTCTGTCTTTCTTCCTTTCTTTCTTTCTTTCCAAATTAAAATCGTTGTTGCGGACCTTAGCGATTATTCCTTTTCTCTGTCCTCAAGCCCATCATTATCATTATTACTATCTTTTTCTTCTTTGTTTGTTTGTTTATTAGTTCTTTTGGGTCTTTATTTCTTTCTTCTACACCTGCATCACAAAAGTCCTCTGGTACACAGCCTATGGCGATATTGACAGATGCAAAATCAGTACTTGAGGAGCTCCAGTCTGGAAAATTTCCAGCACTATGGACACTAGTAAGGTCCATACAGTGGATACCATCTCTCTGTGGAGTATCCGGAAACGAGAGAGCTGATCGACTAGCTAAGGAAGGAGCAACAGAAGAGCATCCTGATGTACCTGTCACATACCACCAATAGAAAACAAATAATCAAATCAATCAGAAAGCCACCAACATCAGCTCAAGATAATTACCATTGTATGGGAGACCAGAACAAATCATTATTCTGCGCCTCAGAACAGGACACAGTCGATTACACAACCACATGTATACACAATTGAAGATCGGCGGAATCAGCCACGTGTACATGTGGATTGCTGCTGCTGACAGGACATCCTCTACTCCAAGACTGCACCAAGTACGACATATCAAGGCAAACCTTCTGGCCTAAAAAAAAGAAAAAAAGTCGACCTAGATTAAAACCTTCTGGCCTAGAGAAACAACAGTGGAGGAGACACTCTATGGACCAGTGAGTGAACTAAACAAGACAGTTAAGGTTATATAAGAGACAACATTGCTGTTATAGACAATAAATTTCACGCGAACGAAAGAAGAAGATGTGAATGCTTCAGTACTTTTGTTGTTGTTGTATATCCTTTATAGGACATCGCAGTCAACACCAGCATTTCTGCCGTTGTGATCTCTTGGCAAATTTACGTTCAGTAGTTTGCCATTGATTTCTGAACGACCGACATCGATATCAATGCAGAACCAACGCAACTCGGTCTGCTGCCAAATCGCGCATAGCTGTGTTTCGAACGCGGGTATACGGGATTACGAACAGCGTCAGAAAACCATCGCCAAGGAGACCAGCCTTCCGTAAATTTTTGTGTGTGCATATCCTTTACAGGACATCGCTGTGAACACCAGCTGTTGTTTATTGCTGTTGTGATCTCTTCAGTACATTATATCTGGAAAAAAAAAATGCGAGTTGGAAAATACAGTGTAATCTACTTACAAATTGTAATGCTATACCAGAAATGGGGGACACTACCAGGGCAGGGAAAGGAATGACTGTCCCATACACAATGAACTTAACACGGAGCTTGTTCACATGTGTCTCCCCATTCGGGGCTGTGAAAACATAGGGCCGATTGTACAGCTCTGCAGGAACTGTGCATTGAAGCAACGCCCTGACAACCAGGTCTCTCGTGTTGTGCTGATTTTAGTGCGGCTGAAAAAAAAGGAAAAAACCCAGGCATTCATGTAACAAAATGGTAAATATTTTCTCCGACAATTGTACCGACTCTGACGTGTTTCGGTATTTCCTAACGACAAGAGATGGGATTGTGTGAGACCTAATAAATATAGGGGTACTGATGGGCAGTCAGAGAAGAGACGAGTGCGAATTTGTGGAGTCACGCTACAGTTGTTTAGTGAGCGAGGCAATTGTGTTATTTTGAAATAATGGGATCGGCATGCAATGTGTTTGCTGACTGCAATGTAGCCTGGTGTGTCATCTTCTTCTTCGTTCATCCGGATTTTTTTTTTCCGGATGTGACTGCGTTGTGCCTGTTTACAGCAGAGCTGCGTTCTTGCGCCGTTAGGCCGACACATCCGACTTCTGCGGGCATTTGTTGACCGGGTTAACCTTCCCGGGGTGTGTGTCATCTATAGGCGGTCATAGCCCTTATAATGACTGTTTAGTGTGTCATCTATAGACGGCCATAGAATTTAGTCTGACTGTTTAGTGTGTCATCTATAGACGGCCATAGAATTTAGTCTGACTGTTTAGTGTGTCATCTATAGGCGGCCATAACCTTTAGTCTGACTGTTTAGTGTGTCATCTATAGACGGCCATAGAATTTAGTCTGACTGTTTAGTGTGTCATCTATAGACGGCCATAGAATTTAGTCTGACTGTTTAGTGTGTCATCTATAGGCGGCCATAGAATTTAGTCTGACTGTTTAGTGTGTCATCTATAGGCGGCCATAGAATTTAGTCTGACTGTTTAGTGTGTCATCTATAGACGGCCATAGAATTTAGTCTGACTGTTTAGTGTGTCATCTATAGACGGCCATAGAATTTAGTCTGACTGTTTAGTGTGTCATCTAATAGGCGGCCATAACTTTAGTCTGACTGTTTAGTGTGTCATCTATAGACGGCCATAGAATGTAGTCAGGACTGTTTAGTGTGTCATCTATAGACGGCCATAGAATTTAGTCTGACTGTTTAGTGTGTCATCTATAGACGGGCCATAGAATTTAGTCTGACTGTTTAGTGTGTCATCTGATAGCGGCCATAGAATTTAGTCTGACTGTTTAGTGTGTCATCTATAGACGGCCATAACCTTTAGTCTGACTGTTTAGTTGTCATCTATAGACGAGCCATAACCTTTAGTCTGACTGTTTAGTGTGTCATCTATAGACGGCCATAGAATTTGAGTCTGACTGTGTTAGTGTGTCATCTATAGACGGCCATAGAATTTAGTCCTGACTGTTTAGTGTGTCATCTATAGACGGCCATAACCTTAGTTGACTGTTTAGTGTGTCATCTATAGGCGGCCATAACCTTTAGTCTGACTGTTTAGTGTGTCATCTATAGGCGGGCCATAGAATTTAGTCTGACTGTTTAGGTGTCATCTATAGACGGCCATAGAATTTAGTCTGACTGTTTAGTGTGTCATCTCTAGACGGCCATAACCTTTAGTCTGACTGTTTAGTGTGTCATCTATAGACGGCCATAGAATTAGTCTGACTGTTTAGTGTGTCATCTATAGGCGGCCATAACTTTAGTCTGACTGTTTAGTGTGTCATCATAGGACGGCATAGAATTTAGTCTGACTGTTTAGTGTGTCATCTATAGCGGCATAGACATTTAGTCTGACTGTTTAGTGTGTCATCTATAGGACGGCCATAACCTTTAGTCTGACTGTTTAGTGTGTCATCTATAGACGGCAATAGAATTTAGTCTGACTGTTTAGTGTGTCATCTCTAGAACGGCCATAGAATTTAGTCTGGACTGTTTAGTGTGTCATCTAGTAGCGGCCATAGACTTTAGTCTGACTGTTTAGTGTGTCATCTATAGCGGCCATAGAATTTAGTCTGACTTTTAGTGTGTCATCTATAGCGGCCATAGAACTTTAGTCTGACTGTTTAGTGTGTCATCTATAGACGGCCCATAGATTTAGTCTGACTGTTTAGTGTGTCATCTATAGACGGTCATAACCTTTAGTCGGACTGTTTAGTGTTCATCTATAGACGGCCATAACCTTTAGTCTGACTGTTTAGTGTGTCATCTATAGACGCCATAGAATTTAGTCTGACTGTTTAGTGTGTCATCTATAGACGGCCATAGAATTTAGTCTGACTGTTTAGTGTGTCATCTATAGACGGCCATAACCTTTAGTCTGACTGTTTAGTGTGTCATCTATAGACGGCCATAGAATTTAGTCTGACTGTTTAGTGTGTCATCTATAGGCGGCCATAACCTTTAGTCTGACTGTTTAGTGTGTCATCTATAGACGGCCATAACCTTTAGTCTGACTGTTTAGTGTGTATCTATAGACGGCCATAGAATTTAGTCTGACTGTTAGTGGTGTCATCTATAGACGGCCATAACCTTTAGGTCTGACTGTTTAGTGTGTCATCTATAGACGGCCATAGAATTTAGTCTGGACTGTTTAGTGTGTCATCTATAGACGGCCATAGAATTTAGTCTGACTGTTTAGTGTGTCATCTATAGGCGGCCATAGAATTTAGTCTGACTGTTTAGTGTGTCATCTATAGACGGCATACGAATTTAGTCTGACTGTTTAGTGTGTCATCTATAGACGGCCATAACATTTAGTCTGACTGTTTAGTGTGTCATCTATAGACGGCCATAGGAATTTAGTCTGACTGTTTAGTGTGTCATCTATAGACGGCCATAGACTTTAGTCTGACTGTTTAGTGTGTCATCTATGACGGCCATAGAATTTAGTCTGACTGTTTAGTGTGTCATCTATAGACGGCCATAGAATTTAGTCTGACTGTTTAGTGTGTCATCTATAGACGGCCATAGAATTTAGTCTGACTGTTTAGTGTGTCATCTATAGGACGGCCATAGAATTTAGTCTGACTGTTTAGTGTGTCATCTATAGACGGCCATAGACCTTTAGGTCTGACTGTTTAGTGTGTCATCTATAGACGGCCATAGAATTTAGTCTGACTGTTTTAGTGTGTCATCTATAGGCGGCCATAGAATTTAGGTCTGACTGTTTAGGTGTGTCATCTATAGACGGCCATAGAATTTAGTCTGACTGTTTAGTGTGTCATCTATAGACGGCCATAGAACTTTAGTCTGACTGTTTAGTGTGTCATCTATAGACGGCCATAGAACTTTAGTCTGAACTGTTTAGTGTGTCATCTATAGACGGCCATAGAATTTAGTCTGACTGTTTAGTGTGTCATCTATAGACGGCCATAACCTTTAGTCTGACTGTTTAGTGTGTCATCTATAGACGGCCATAGAACCTTTAGTCTGACTGTTTAGTGTGTCATCTATAGACGGGCCATAGAATTTAGTCTGACTGTTTAGTGTGTCATCTATAGACGGCCATAGAATTTAGTCTGACTGTTTAGTGTGTCATCTATAGACGGCCATAGAACTTTAGTCTGACTGTTTAGTGTGTCATCTATAGGACGGCCATAGACCTTTAGTCTGACTGTTTAGTGTGTCATCTATAGGCGGCCATAGAATTTAGTCTGACTGTTTAGTGTGTCATCTATAGACGGCCATAGAATTTAGTCTGACTGTTTAGTGTGTCATCTATAGACGGCCATAACCTTTAGTCTGACTGTTTAGTGTGTCATCTATAGACGGCCATAGAATTTAGTCTGACTGTTTAGTGTGTCATCTATAGGCGGCCATAGAATTTAGTCTGACTGTTTAGTGTGTCATCTATAGGACGGCCATAGAATTTAGTCTGACTGGTTTAGTGTGTCATCTATAGACGGCCATAGAATTTAGTCTGACTGTTTAGTGTGTCATCTATAGACGGCCATAGAATTTAGTCTGACTGTTTAGTGTGTCATCTATAGGCGGGCCATAACCATTTAGTCTGACTGTTTAGTGTGTCATCTATAGACGGGCCATAGAATTTAGTCTGGACTGTTTAGTGTGTCATCTATAGACGGCACATAGAATTTAGTCTGACTGTTTAGTGTGTCATCTATAGGCGGTCATAGATTTAGTCTGACTGTTTAGTGTGTCATCTATAAGGCGGTCATAACCTTAGTCTGACTGTTTAGTGTGTCATCTATAGACGGCCATAACCTTTAGTCTTGACTTGTTTAGTGTGTCATCTATAGACGGCCATAGAATTAGTCTGACTGTTTAGTTTGTCATCTATAGACGGCCATACCTTTAGTCTGACTGTTTAGTGTGTCATCTATAGACGGCCATAGAATTTAGTCTGACTGGTTTAGTGTTTTCATCTATAGGCGGCCATAGAATTTAGTCTGACTGTTTAGTGTGTCATCTATAGGCGGCCATAGAATTTAGTCTGACTGTTTAGTGTGTCATCTATAGACGGCCATAGAATTTAGTCTGACTGTTTAGTGTGTCATCTATAGACGGCCATAGAATTTAGTCTGACTGTTTAGTGTGTCATCTATAGGCGGCCATAACCTTTAGTCTGACTGTTTAGTGTGTCATCTATAGACGGCCATAGAATTTAGTCTGACTGTTTAGTGTGTCATCTATAGACGGCCATAGAATTTAGTCTGACTGTTTAGTGTGTCATCTATAGACGGCCATAGAATTTAGTCTGACTGTTTAGTGTGTCATCTATAGACGGCCATAGAATTTAGTCTGACTGTTTAGTGTGTCATCTATAGACGGCCATAACCTTTAGTCTGACTGTTTAGTGTGTCATCTATAGACGGCCATAACCTTTAGTCTGACTGTTTAGTGTGTCATCTATAGACGGCCATAGAATTTAGTCTGACTGTTTAGTGTGTCATCTATAGACGGCCATAGAATTTAGTCTGACTGTTTAGTGTGTCATCTATAGACGGCCATAACCTTTAGTCTGACTGTTTAGTGTGTCATCTATAGACGGCCATAGAATTTAGTCTGACTGTTTAGTGTGTCATCTATAGACGGCCATAGAATTTAGTCTGACTGTTTAGTGTGTCATCTATAGACGGCCATAGAATTTAGTCTGACTGTTTAGTGTGTCATCTATAGACGGCCATAACCTTTAGTCTGACTGTTTAGTGTGTCATCTATAGACGGCCATAGACCTTTAGTCTGACTGTTTAGTGTGTCATCTATAGGCGGCCATAGAATTTAGTCTGACTGTTTAGTGTGTCATCTATAGACGGCCATAGAATTTAGTCTGACTGTTTAGTGTGTCATCTATAGGCGGCCCCTTTAGTCTGACTGTTAGTGTGTTATAGAGCCTGAATTTAGTCTGACTTAGTTGTCATCTATAGACGGCCTAGATTTTAGACTGCTTTTAGTGTTCTCTAGCGGCATACTTTAGTCTGCTGTTTAGTGTGTCATCTATAGGCGGCCATAACGTTTAGTCTATGTGTATTGTCATCTATACGCCTAGATTTAGTCTGATGTTAGGTGTCATAGAGGTCTCAGTTTTTAGACTGTGTTCTCTATAGACGGTGATTAGTCGTCTGTTTAGTGTTTCTATAAGGCTGATTGTCAGTCTTTTAGTGTTCTCTATTTAAGTTTCCCTTAGCTGTTTATGTGTTCTATAGAGGATAATTGTTGTCTTCTATAGACGGTGTATTAGCTATTCTCTGTTTATGTGTATCTATAGCGGTATGATTTCGTAGTTTTGTGTTATTATCTATAGTGATTATCGTCTTTAGTGTGTCTCTATAGACGGTGATTGTCGTCTGTTTAGTGTTCTCTATAGGGACTTGCTGTTTATGTGTTCTATAGACGGTGAATGTCACTGTTAGTGTCTCTAGAGGCATATTATTAGTTGTTCTCTATAGACGGTGATTAGTCGCTGTTTAGTGTCATTCTCTATAGATGGGATATCATCAGTCTGTTAGTGTATTCTCTATAGATGGTAATATCAGCAGTCTGTTAGGTGTGTTCTCTATAGATGGTGATATCGTCAGTCTGTTTAGTGTGTTCTCTATAGACGGTAATATCGTCAGTCTGTGTAGTGTGTTCTCTATTTACAGTCTCTGCCTACAGCCTATCTGTTAGGTGTGTTCTCTATAGACGGTGATATCATCAGTCTGTTAGGTGTGTTCTCTATAGACGGTGATATCATCAGTCTGTTAGGTGTGTTCTCTATAGACGGTGATATCGTCAGTCTGTTTAGTGTATTCTCTATAGATGGTGATATCATCAGTCTGTGTAGTGTGTTCTCTATAGACGGTGATATCGTCAGTCTGTTTAGTGTATTCTCTATTTACAGTCTCTGCCTACAGCCTATCTGTTAGGTGTGTTCTCTATAGACGGTCATATCGTCAGTCTGTTTAGTGTGTTCTCTATAGATGGTGATATCGTCAGTCTGTTTAGTGTGTTCTCTATAGACGGTGATATCGTCAGTCTGTTTAGTGTATTCTCTATAGATGGTGATATCATCAGTCTGTTAGGTGTGTTCTCTATAGACGGTGATATCGTCAGTCTGTTTAGTGTATTCTCTATAGATGGTGATATCGTCAGTCTGTTTAGTGTATTCTCTATAGATGGTGATATCGTCAGTCTGTTTAGTGTGTTCTCTATAGACGGTGATATCGTCAGTCTGTTTAGTGTATTCTCTATTTACAGTCTCTGACTACAGCCTATCTGTTATGTGTGTTCTCTATAGACGGTGATATCATCAGTCTGTTTAGTGTGTTCTCTATAGACGGTGATATCGTCAGTCTGTTTAGTGTATTCTCTATAGATGGTGATATCATCAGTCTGTTAGGTGTGGTCTCTATAGATGGTGATATCGTCAGTCTGTTTAGTGTGTTCTCTATAGACGGTGATATCGTCAGTCTGTGTAGTGTGTTCTCTATTTACAGTCTCTGCCTACAGCCTATCTGTTAGGTGTGTTCTCTATAGACGGTGATATCATCAGTCTGTTAGGTGTGTTCACTATAGATGGTGATATCATCAGTCTGTTAGGTGTGTTCTCTATAGATGGTGATATCGTCAGTCTGTTTAGTATATTCTCTATAGATGGTGATATCATCAGTCTGTTTAGTATATTCTCTATAGATGGTGATATCATCAGTCTGTTAGGTGTGTTCTCTATAGATGGTGATATCGTCAGTCTGTTTAGTGTGTTCTCTATAGACGGTGTTATCGTCAGTCTGTGTAGTGTGTTCTCTATTTACAGTCTCTGCCTACAGCCTATCTGTTAGGTGTGTTCTCTATAGACGGTGATATCATCAGTCTGTTAGGTGTGTTCTCTATAGACGGTGATATCGTCAGTCTGTTTAGTGTATTCTCTATAGATGGTGATATCATCAGTCTGTGTAGTGTGTTCTCTATAGACGGTGATATCGTCAGTCTGTTTAGTGTATTCTCTATTTACAGTCTCTGCCTACAGCCTATCTGTTAGGTGTGTTCTCTATAGACGGTGATATCGTCAGTCTGTTTAGTGTGTTCTCTATAGATGGTGATATCGTCAGTCTGTTTAGTGTGTTCTCTATAGACGGTGATATCGTCAGTCTGTTTAGTGTATTCTCTATAGATGGTGATATCATCAGTCTGTTAGGTGTGTTCTCTATAGACGGTGATATCGTCAGTCTGTTTTGTGTATTCTCTATAGATGGTGATATCGTCAGTCTGTTTAGTGTTTCTCTATAGACGGTGATATCGTCAGTCTGTTTAGTGTATTCTCTATAGATGGTGATATCGTCAGTCTGTTTAGTGTGTTCTCTATAGACGTGATATCGTCCAGTCTGTTAGTGTATTCTCTATTTACAGTCTCTGCCTACAGCCTATCTGTTAGGTGTGTTCTCTATAGACGGTCATATCGTCAGTCTGTTTAGTGTATTCTCTATAGATGGTGATATCATCAGTCTGTTAGGTGTGTTCTCTATAGATGGTGATATCGTCAGTTTGTTTAGTGTGTTCTCTATAGACGGTGATATCGTCAGTCTGTGTAGTGTGTTCTCTATTTACAGTCTCTGCCAAACGCCTATCTGTTAGGTGTGTTCTCTATAGACGGTGATATCAGCAGTCTGTTAGGTGTGTTCTCTATAGACGGTGATATCAGTCTGTTAGGTGTGTTCTCTATAGACGGTGATATCATCAGTCTGTTAGGTGTGTTCTCTATAGACGGTGATATCGTCAGTAAGGTTAGTGTATTCTCTATAGATGGTGATATCGTCAGTCTGTTTAGTGTATTCTCTATTTACAGTCTCTGCCTACAGCCTATCTGTTAGGTGTGTTCTCTATAGACGGTGATATCGTCAGTCTGTTTAGTGTATTTTCTATTGGGGGATTCGTCAGTCGTTTGTGTGTTCTCTATAGCGGTGAATCGTCTCTGTTTTGCTCTATTTACAGTCTCTGCCTACAGCCCTTTTGTTAGGTGTTTTCTAAGACGGTGCGTCGCGTTTTTTTCCGTAGAGGTGATATCGAGTCTGTTAATTTGCCTATGCGGTGATATCGTCGTGTTTGTTTTTTTCCGTGGTGTCTCAGTCGTTAGGTGGTTCCCCCCTTTTTCCCCCCCCCCTTGCGGTGCGGCAGCGGTGTATCCTTTTTGGTGTATCGTCGTCTGTTTAGTGTGTTCTTTGACGGTGATTCTCAGTCGTTGTGTTTCTCTATAGGGTAAACGCAGTCGGGTGTTTTTCTTAGACGGGATATCGTCTTTTGTTTGGTTTTTTAAAGTTCCCTCGCCACTTTAGGGTTTTTCTCTATAGACTGTTTCGTCAGTCTGTTTAGTGTGTTCTCTTGATGGGTTTCGTCGCTTTAGTTTTCTCTCTAATCGTCTCTTTTAGTGTTTCTCTATTTATATCATCATCTGTTTAGTTATTCTCTATCGGTGTTTTCGTGTTTTTTTCTCTTCGGGGAATCCCAGTTGTTGTGTTTTCTCTTGATTTATCTTTTTTTTATTTTCTCTAAATTTCTCGCTGGTTTTATCCAAAAGGGGGAATTCGCTGTTTGTTGGTCTCTATAGGGGGATTTTCTCCGTTTTTTTATTCTCCCTTTTCGCTCCTCAGCCCTTTTTTAGGTGGTTTTCTCTAATTTTCGCTTTGGGATTCTTAGTGTATTCTTCTTTTGTGTTTCCTTTGGGAAAAGCCTTTAGGGGGCCTTTGGGGGTTCTCTCTTTTTGTGTTCCTATAGACGGGAATCTCATCGTGGTTTTCCTTTTTAGTCCCTGAAACCATTTTTGGGTTGCCTTTGACGGGATACCCCGCGTTAGGTGCTAAGCGTGATTCATCATCTTTGGGGTTTCCTATGCGGGTTGTCAGTCTTTTTGGTTTTTTATGTGGTTTCTCAGCTTTTGGGTTTTTCTTAGCGGTATATCCACTTTTTACCTTTTACTCTTCACCATCTGTTAGGTGTGTTCTCATAGACGGGGTTTCGTCGTCGTTTTGTTTTCTCTATAGATGGTGATATCTCAGTCTTTTAGTGTGTTCTCTATAGACGGTGATATCGTCAGTCTGTTAGGTATTCTCTTTTTTTACAGTCTTTTTTTTCGTCAGTCTGTTTAGTGTATTCTCTATAGATGGTGATATCATCAGTCTGTTTAGTGTATTCTCTATAGATGGTGATATCGTCAGTCTGTTTAGTGTGTTCTCTATAGACGGTGATATCGTCAGTCTGTTTAGTGTATTCTCTATTACAGTCTCTGACTACAGCCTATCTGTTATGTGTGTTCTCTATAGACGGTGATATCACAGTCTGTTTAGTGTGTTCTCTATAGACGGTGATATCGTCAGTCTGTTTAATGTATTCTCTATAGATGGTGATATCATAGTCTGTTAGGTGTGGTCTCTATAGATGGTGATATCGTCAGTCTGTTTAGTGTGTTCTCTATAGACGGTGATATCGTCAGTCTGTGTAGTGTGTTCTCTATTTACAGTCTCTGCCTACAGCCTATCTGTTAGGTGTGTTCTCTATAGACGGTAATATCATCAGTCTGTTAGGTGTGTTCACTATAGATGGTGATATCATCAGTCTGTTTAGGTGTGTTCTCTATAGATGGTGATATCGTCAGTCTGTTTAGTATATTCTCTATTAGATGGTGATATCATCGTCTGTTAGTATATTCTCTATAGATGGTGATATCATCAGTCTGTTAGGTGTGTTCTCTATAGATGGTGATATCGTCAGTCTGTTTAGTGTGTTCTCTAATAGACGGTGTTATCGTCAGTCTGTGTAGTGTGTTCTCTATTTACAGTCTCTGCTACAGCCTATCTGTTAGGTGTGTCTCTATAGACGGTGATATCATCAGTCTGTTAGGTGTGTTCTCTATAGACGGTGATATCGTCAGTCTGTTTAGTGTATTCTCTATAGATGGTGATAATCATCAGTCTGTGTAGTGTGTTTCTCTATAGATGGTGATATCGTCAGTCTGTTTAGTGTATTCTCTATTTACAGTCTCTGCCTACAGCCTATCTGTTAGGTGTGTTCTCTATAGACGCGTGATATCGTCAGTCTGTTTAGTGTGTTCTCTATAGATGGTGATATCGTCAGTTCTGTTTAGTTGTGTTCTCTATAGACGGTGATATGTCAGTCTGTTTAGGTATTCTCTATTACAGTCTCTGCCTACAGCTATCTGTTAGGTGTGTTCTCTATAGACGGTGATATCGTCAGTCTGTTTAGTGTGTTCTCTATAGATGGTGATATCGTCAGTCTGTTTAGTGTGTTCTCTATAGACGGTGATATCGTCAGTCTGTTTAGTGTATCTCTATAGATGGTGATATCATCAGTCTGTTAGGTGTGTTCTCTATAGACGGTGATATCGTCAGTCTGTTTAGTGTATTCTCTATTACTGGTCTCTGCGTCAGCTCTGTTAGTTGTGTTCTCTATAGACGGTGATATCGTCAGTCTGTTTAGTGTATTCTCTATAGATGGTGATATCGTCAGTCTGTTTAGTGTGTTCTCTATAGACGGTGATATCGTCAGTCTGTTTAGTGTATTCTCTATTTACAGTCTCTGCCTACAGCCTATCTGTTAGGTGTGTTCTCTATAGACGGTCATATCGTCAGTCTGTTTAGTGTATTCTCTATAGATGGTGATATCATCAGTCTGTTAGGTGTGTTCTCTATAGATGGTGATATCGTCAGTTTGTTTAGTGTGTTCTCTATAGACGGTGATATCGTCAGTCTGTGTAGTGTGTTCTCTATTTACAGTCTCTGCCAACAGCTATCTGTTAGGTGTGTTCTCTATAGACGGTGACTATCAGCAGTCTGTTTAGTGTGTTCTCTATAGACGGTGATATCGTAGTCTGTTAGTGTGTTCTCTATAGCCGGTGATATCATCAGTCTGTTAGGTGTGTTCTCTATAGATGGTGATATCGTCAGTCTGTTTAGTGTGTCATCTATAGACGGTGATATCGTCAGTCTGTTTTAGTGTATTCTCTATTTACAGTCTCTGCCTACAGCTATCGTTAGGTGTGTTCTCTATAGACGGTGATATCGTCAGTCGTTTAGTGTGTTCTCTATAGATGGTGATATCCGTCAGTCTGTTTAGTGTGTTCTCTATAGACGGTGATATCGTCAGTCTGTTTAGTTTATTCTCTATAGATTGGTGATATCATCAGTCTGTTAGGTGCTGCTTCTCTATAGACGGTGATATCTTCAGTCTGTTTAGTGTTTCTCTGATAGATGGTGATATCGTCAGTCTGTTAGTTGTGTTCTCTATAGACGGTGATATCGTCAGTCTGTTTAGTGTATTCTCTCTATTACCAGTCTAGGTGCTATCGCTCCATCTGTTTAGGTTTTTGTTTTTTTAAAGGGTATCTCAGTCTGTTAGGTGTTCCTATAGACGGTGATATCGTCGCTGTTAGTGTATTCTCTATAGATGGTGATATCTCGTCGTTTGTGTGTTTTCTAAGACGGGATATCGTCAGTCTGTTTAGTGTATTCTTATTACAGTCTCTGCCCCCAGCCTATCTGTTAGTGTGTTTTCTTAGACGGTGAATCGCAGTCTGTTTTGGTGTTTTTTAGATGGTGATATCGTCAGTCTGTTTTGTGTGTTTTTATAGAGGGGATATGTCGTCTGTTTAGGGGTTTTTTATAAAAATTTTTTCCCGCTTTTTGCCTTAAAGGGAAAAACTGTTTTGTGTTTCTCTATAGACGGTGAATCGCAGCGTTTTGTGTTTCTCTATAGATGGGGATTCTCAGTCTGTTGGGGTGTTCTCTATAGAGGTGATTCGTCAGTCGTTTAGTTATTCCAAGTGGTGATTCTCAGTCTGTTAGTGTGTTTTCTATAGACGGGATATCGCAGTCTGTTTGGTATTTTCATTTAATTGGTGATTTTTTTTGGTTTTTTAAAACTGTTTAGGTTTTTTTTCTCTATAGAGGGATACTCAGTCTTTTTGTGTATTCTTATAGGGGGAAATTGGCTTTTTTGGTTTTTAGTTGTTTAGGGGTTGTTCTTTAGACGGTGATATCGTCAGTCTGTTAGGGGTTTTTCTATTTTCAGTCTCTGCTCACTATCTGTTAGGTGTGTTCTCTATAGACGGTGATATCATCAGTCTTTTTGGTTTTCTCTATAGACGGTGATATCATCAGTCTGTTAGGTGTGTTCTCTATAGAGGGTTTGATATCGTCAGTATGGTTAGTGTTTTTCTCTATAGATGGTGATATCGTCAGTCGTTTAGTGTATTCTCTATTTACATTCTCTGCCTACAGCCTATCTGTTAGGTGTGTTCTTATAGACGGTGATATCGTCAGTCTGTTTTAGTGATTCTCTATAGATGGTGATATCGTCAGTCTTTTTAGTGTGTTCTCTAAAAGACTTTTGTTTATCGTCAGTCTTTAGTGATTCTCATAGATGGTGATACCTCAGTTGTTTAGTGTTTTCTCTATAGTGGTGATATCGCAGTCTGTTTAGTGTGTTCTCATAGAGGGGTGATATCGTCGGGTCTTCTTTCTTCTTCTTCTTCGTTCATCCGGAGTTTTTTTTCGGATGTGATTGCGTTGTGCCTGTTTACAGCAGAGCTGCGTTCTTGCGCCGTTAGGCCGACACATCCGACTTCTGCGGGCATTTGTTGACCGGGTTAACCTTCCCGGGGGTTTCTTAGGACGTTTGACTCTCACTGTTGTGGTGTTATCCCCCATCCCAGCTGGTCCATATAGAACAGCCAAAGATCCTGGTCAGCCCTCAAGGGAAGGCAGGGGCAGACCATGGGCATTCCCCGCCATCCAAGGAGGCTTCCATAATTGCAGAGCCGATACATAGCGCTCTGGTACTGGGCTCACCCAAGGAATCGTCACGTCCTGCACATGGCTGCTTAGCCTCACTTCCGTATATTGGGCCTTCCGTTCACCATAGGCTGTTCTTCCGGAAACCAGAAGTATGCAGTCTGCAGATGACATCCACACAGTGAGCTTTCGATTCGGACTTTCCATGTAATGGATTTGCTATCCAAGCAATATTCCATTTCGTGCCACTAGGACACTTTTCCACCTTTTATGAAGTCCACACAGTGGGCTTTAGATACGGACTTTCCACGTAATGGATTTGCTATCCAAGCAATATTCCATTTCATGCCACTAGGACACTTTTCCACCTTTTATGAAGCCCACACAATGGGCTTTTGATTCGGACTTTCCACGTAATGGATTTGCTATCCAAGCAATATTCCATTTCGTGCCACTAGGACACTTTTCCACCTTTTATGAAGCCCACACAGCGAGCTTTCGATTTGGACTTTCCACATAATGGATTTGCTATCCAAGCAATATTCCATTTCATGCCTCTGGGTCTTCATGCACCTTTAAATGTCAACCTGTATGTAGTTAAAGTAAGCTGCGGTCAACTTGAGCTTGTTGATATCTCCATAGAGCTTGTCCTCAAATGAAGCAGGTGTGGGCCAAAATATCTTTCTCTGTTCTGCATACGTTGGGCAATCCTGCAGCAAATGTTTTGCTGTCATTTTTCCAGTTCTACAATTACATTCATCGGTATCTCCTATCTTTAGTTTATTGAACAAGTGGTATTTCAGCCTGTTATGTCCTGTGCGGAGTCTGAAGATTGCTACTTGTTCTCTTCGGTCGAGTTTGTAATATGCATCATCCTTCTGATGGCCTGGATGCTCAGATTCCCATTTGGTTCTATAAGTGCTTTTTATCAACCTCTTTGCCTCATTATAGGTTATGTCTATGTCAGGCTGTGGTAGTCGTCCGCCCTCTTTTGCCAGTCTGTCAGCCTCTTCGTTTCCAGGTATACTGCAATGTGATGGGATCCACTGTATTACAACTTTTTTGGATTTCTGGCATAGACCATGGAGTGCTGCTCTTAGGTCAGTTAGTTCTGTGCTGTTATTGCTCTTGAGTATTGAGACAGCTGACTTTGCATCTGTGAAGATAGCTATTTGCTTCTCTTTATTTTCCTCCATCAGGAGCATTTCTGCTGCAGTTTTCAAAGCCTCTACCTCCGCTTTGAAGTTACTTGAAAATTTTCCAGTTGCCATTGAATGTGTTTTTTTCACTCCATTTTTTAAATTTGGGAGAATTCCTCCTCCTCCATTCTCTATTGAATTTTTGGCTGATCCATCTGTATATGCATGGGTCCAATTCCTGCTTGGGTAATGTTCTTTTATGTAGTTTAGGGTTATTTCTCTTCTTTCGGTTTCATGCTGAGTGTTCTTTTTCTCAATACCAGGAATGTTTTCTATCATCTCAGGCAGTTGCTGCTGTCTCCAAGCTGGGAACTTGTGTGCATTGTGTATGGGCTTGACTGTTGATATGTTAAGTATAGGATCTGCCCTAATCCTTCGTTTTGCAGTTTCTACAAAGTTGCTACGCTTCAGTCTTCCCTTTCCAAAACCATTAAATCTGTTGTACATAGGGTGGTCTGTCAATCTTCTAAATTTTTCTGCTTGTTGCTGGGCTCTGCTATCTCTTCTATCCTGCATTGGTTGTAAACAAGTGATCTTTTCTAGTTCATTAATAGGCGTTGTCTTCAGGCTTCCAGTTATGATTCGCATTCCTTGGTTTTGGACTCTACTTATTTTGTTAAAGTTTGACTTAGCTGCTGTTGCCCAAGCTGCAATGCCATATTCCAGTACTGGCCTCACCCGTCCAGTATATAACTTCTTGAGAACTTTCTCATCTGCTCCCCACGTTGTACCAGCAAGCTTTTTCATGATTGCCATTCTCTGCCTTGCTCTTGTTCGATTTTTCTCAACCTGTGTCTTCCATGTCAGGCGACGATCAAAGGTGACTCCTAGATAGTTTGGATTTTCTTCATGGCGCAATATTTTTCCATTCAATACCAGCTTAGGTTGCTGAGTTTTATTTGAGAGGGAGAACACTGTGCATGTTGTTTTCTCCTCACTTATCTTCACTAGCCATGATTTTGACCAGTCCTCTAGCGCTAATAAGGCTTGCTGTATTCTGCTGTTAGCTGTACTAATATATTCTTCAGATGTCCATATGGCTAGGTCATCTGCAAAGGAGGATGTGTGTACTCTGGCTGGAAAATTTTCTGTGATGTCATTTATATATGCTAGGAATAATGTTGGTGAAAGAACTCCTCCTTGGGGGACACCTTGCTCCAGCAGCATCATTTTGCTTGTTTGTCCTTGTACTTTTGTCCTGGCAGTTCTGTTCTCAAGGTAGTGGCTGATCCATTTATACATTTTTCCACAAACATGCATGTTTTGCAGTTTTACTTTCAGTCCTTCCTTCCATACTTTATCAAATGCTTTTTCTAAATCTATCCAGACTGCTAGTGTGTGCTTTTTCTCTTGGAAGGCATCCTCTATTTCCTGAGCTATATAGGTTATTTGATCTTCAGTGGATCTGTATTTTCTGAATCCTGCTTGGTGTGGTGTTAAGAGTTTGTTTTCTTCCAGATGCCATGTTAGCCTGCCATTGATAATGCGTTCCATTAATTTTCCTACACAGCTAAGTAGACTGATAGGTCGATAGCCATTTGGTTCTTCCAGGTCTTTTCCTTTCTTTGGGACTGGTATTAGTATAGCTTCCTTCCATGCCTGTGGGACTATTCCTCTCTTCCAGCTGTTATTTAGGACTGCTAGTAGTTTCTTCTTTGCCTTGGTGCCTAGTCCTATTAGCATTTCATTTGTGATTCCATCCTTTCCTGGTGATTTCTTCTTTTTTAGGGTATTCATTGCCTGTTCCATTTCTTCCATTGTTAGATTTGCCATCATATATTCTGCTGCTGTCTCTGTATTTCTATGATGTATCTGTTTGTCTTTGATTGCTTTCTTCTGTTCGGTTGTAATATCAATGTGGTTTGCATTTGCATAGTGTTCCATTAGTGCATTTGCAGCCTTTTTGCCTGTAAGCAAGGCATTTCCTTGTTTAATTGTTATTTGTTTGTTTCTAGGTCCTTCATTGTTCATGGCTTTCACTAGTTTCCATAGTTTGTTTCCATCCCTGTCAAAATTCAGGTTTTCTGTTTTTTCCCTCCAACAATCTCTTGTTGTTTGATTTACTGTTCTTTTATATTTTGCTGAGATGGCTTTGAGAGAGATGTTTGCTTCAATTGTTTGTTCTCTCTCTGCTGTCTTCCTGGCATCTTCAACTTTGTCCTCCAAACTTTGTAGTTCTTCAGTCCAGTATGGTTTGTAATTTTTCCTCGCTCCTCTTGGAATGGACTCAGTGGCTGCCTGTATTATCGCTCTGTTTAGACTTTCCACCATTTGCTTTATGTTGCCATATCGTGTATTTATGTTTTCACAATATTTGTCTGTTAGTATGGCAAATCTGTCCCAATCTGCTCGTTTGTAATTCCAGCGGGGCAAGGGCTTTTGCTCCTGTGGAACATACTCCATATTCATTTCAAGCTTGATTGGTCTGTGGTCACTACCTGCTAATTGGTCCAGCACATGGCGATCGATTTTGTGGAGGATGTCTCCTGTGCAGAAAGCTAAGTCTGGAGTAGAAGTGGTAAGCCATCTTCTGGAGTAGAAGCTCGGTGTGTCATCCGCTTTGTTGAGTAGATGGAGATTTGAGTCTATTTCCCAGTCCTCCAATTCATCTCCTCTTTTGTCAGTATCTGGGTATCCCCATCTTTCTGAACGGCTATTAAAGTCTCCGACAATAATGCAGTTTGTGTCAGTTATTTTCATGTTTGAGAGTGTAAGGTCCTTATCTGCTGGGCTATACAGATTGTAGATTCTTATTTTCACGTCCTTTATCATTATATCAACACCTATAATTTCCGTTTGGTTGTCAGAGATCACAGATACTTCGCTGCAAGGTATTGTATTTCGTGTAAGTATTAGAACTCCTCCTTTGTGTCCTTCGCGGTCGAAACGTGTGGCCTGATATCCTCTGACTGAGAATTTGTGATTGGCGTTGAGGTGTGTCTCTTGAATGCATGCCACATCTATTCTATCTTTATGAAGACGCTGTGTTAGGGAGTCTTTCTTCTTGTAAACTCCTTCAGCATTCCACTGTAGTATGTTGAGTGTCCGGGGTATTTGGTCAATAGCTCTTAACCTACTCCTCTGTGCCTTGACTCCACAGCACAGGGGAAGGTGACCACCAGTAGTCATGGGTGGACCCCCTCGAGGCAGGGGGCCCGGCACTATCACCGCCTGATGGGACTTCACGGGATTAGCACCATATCGATTAATTTTGATTTGTGACATCATGAATTAAGTTACGTTGCACTGCTTTGTCAAGCCTGTGGCTCAGTACATCCGATTTCGACAAGCATTTATTCGGGATGCTTTCCCTAGCCTTTGACTGTCCCCAGTCTACCTACAAGGCAGCAGGTTTCACGTTGCACTGCTTTGTCAAGCCTGTGGCTCAGTGCATCCGATTTCGACAAGCATGTATTTGGGGTGCTTTCCCTAGCCTTTGACTGTCCCCAGTCTACCTACAAGGCAGCAGGTTTGTGTGTCTCTTCGTCTGGTCCCTCTCCCTTGACCTGTCCGACATGGGTGGCCCTACCAGTAGCTGTGCTACCGTCGGCATAGCTCTTGGGGTCATTGGGACGCACAAGCCCCTCTACCTCGTCACGGTGGACACACAGCAGAGGTGATATCATCAGTCTGTTTAGTGTGTTCTCTATAGACGGTGATATCGTCAGTCTGTTTAGTGTATTCTCTATTTACAGTCTCTGCCTACAGCCTATCTGTTAGGTGTGTTCTCTATAGACGGTCATATCGTCAGTCTGTTTAGTGTGTTCTCTATAGATGGTGATATCGTCAGTCTGTTTAGTGTGTTCTCTATAGACGGTGATATCGTCAGTCTGTTTAGTGTATTCTCTATAAATGGTGATATCATCAGTCTGTTAGGTGTGTTCTCTATAGACGGTGATATCGTCAGTCTGTTTAGTGTATTCTCTATAGATGGTGATATCGTCAGTCTGTTTAGTGTGTTCTCTATAGACGGTGATATCGTCAGTCTGTTTAGTGTATTCTCTATAGATGGTGATATCATCAGTCTGTTAGGTGTGTTCTTTATAGACGGTGATATCGTCAGTCTGTTTAGTGTATTCTCTATAGATGGTGATATCGTCAGTCTGTTTAGTGTGTTCTCTATAGACGGTGATATCGTCAGTCTGTTTAGTGTATTCTCTATAGATGGTGATATCGTCAGTCTGTTTAGTGTGTTCTCTATAGACGGTGATATCGTCAGTCTGTTTAGTGTATTCTCTATTTACAGTCTCTGCCTACAGCCTATCTGTTAGGTGTGTTCTCTATAGACGGTGATATCATCAGTCTGTTTAGTGTGTTCTCTATAGACGGTGATATCGTCAGTCTGTTTAGTGTATTCTCTATAGATGGTGATATCATCAGTCTGTTATGTGTGTTCTCTATAGATGGTGATATCGTCAGTTTGTTTAGTGTGTTCTCTATAGACGGTGATATCGTCAGTCTGTTTAGTGTATTCTCTATTTACAGTCTCTGCCTACAGCCTATCTGTTAGGTGTGTTCTCTATAGACGGTCATATCGTCAGTCTTTCTATCTTTCTTTCTGCGTGCTCTCTATAGACGACTTGTCCATTGTGTAGTGGAGACATGGTATTGTCAGTATCTCTGTTGTCTAGTGTGTAGACTCAACTCAACTTAACTCAGCTGAAGTGCAGCTAAACTTGACTGCGTAGAATGGAGCCCCGATAACGTGCGATCGTCTGGTGGTTATGGGTTCGAATCCGAGTCGAGATGAATATTAAAACTGAATGTGAGATTCCAGGTTGACTCGTTTTGAAATGTGTACCAGAAAATGTCTGGGAAGTGAAGGCCGTGACATAGACCAGATCACCTCGGTGTGCTGGTTGATCTGTAAAAGTAGGGGTGTAGTGCGATATGCTAAGTGTGCGTCAAGATGTGACACATACATAGACCAGACCACCTCGGATTGCTGGTGGTTCTGTGAAAGTAGGAGTCTAGTGCCATATGCTATGTGTGCGTCAAGATGTGAATAAGAATTCTTTACTTTTAAATTTTTTTTTTACTACGGCGGCAGTGCTGATGATGATAAAGATGATTATGACGATGATAAATTATGATGATGATGATTAAGACGATGATGATGATGATGATGATGATGATGATGATGATGATGATGATGAAGAAGATGATGATGATGATGATGATGATGATGATGATGATGAAAAAGATGATGATGATGATACAGATGATTATGTCGATGATAAATGATGATGATGACCTTGATTATGATAAAGATTATGATAAGATAAATATTATGATGATGATAAAGACGATGATGGTAATGATAATGCCGATAAAGATGATGATAAAGATGATGATAAAGATGATGATGATGATGATGATGATGATGATGATGATGATGATGATGATGATGATGATGATGATGATGATGACGATGATGATGAAGATAAAGATGATTATTACGATGATGATGATTGTGCTCCACCCAGCCTGGTAACCTAGTTCCGCATATATTTTCTAGAAAAGAATAGCGGTGAGTAAGGGTAATGTATACCTGACCTGAATATCATATGACCTATCGCATGTGTAGAATAATCCTTGACATGCCTGTCTGTTGTGTCTATGTATTCTGTCAGCCAGTTTGTCTTTCTTTCTGTGTATCTGAGGGCTATATATTTATTTAGTTATATGGAAGTGACCATGATCGAAAGGGTACGATTGCTCGTTCTTAAACATCCGGTGTGCTTGAGCCGAGGCAGCCGGTTCAACCCCTACACCGGTCAGTTGGACTCAGATGTTGACTTCTTTCCCTTGACTTGTGAACGTAAATTACAAGTACCTCGGAAGTCGGAGTATGTACTCCTGATGGCGAGAGACATTGGTAATAGGGAAAGCTAACCCACAGGCAAAAACCAGTCCTGTGCACTAGAAGCAGTAACACGTGTATGGACTACGCTTGAGTTCAAACCGAGTAAACAAACAAACAAAAATCTGTTCTATATTTCTACATCTATCTATTCATTCGTCCATCTGTCTGTTTTCACATTTGCGCAGGTTTAACATTATATTATTAGTATTAAATTATAACACAAGGACGTATCCAAGACGAGTTCTAGTTGTCATTTCTTATTCATTTAAATAAACCTTGTTCGATTGTCATCTCTCCCTCTTCGCTCCTCTTATCCTTCTATTCAAATTGTGTTGTCCTCTTTGATTTCACGTGTGACAATGCAAAAAAAAACACACGACAAAACGCGTCCGCTCTTTATACCACTCTCCTCCAATAACATAAGCATACCCTCACGCGCAACCATCAGTAATCACCTTTCACGGCTGCACAACACTAGGAAGAAATCTTTTATTCTCTGCTCCCTTATCATTCCCATTTTTTGGAGGGGATCATCGCCCAAGCCTTCGCTGTTGAGAGAGCTGACAAAAATACCATCCAGCGCCTATCACGTCTTAAGCTTGTCAACACGCTTTTTCAATGATTTTTATACCTTAAAAATTGTTGCACCTGACAAGTATGTCGAAATATTATGCATCTTTACATTTCTTACTTTGTCATGTGCTTGTTTCCGACAGAGTCAGTCTGTCGTTTTCCCCACTCCATTACACATGTAAGGAAACGCACCACTGGAAATGATTTATGCTCCGGCAGATTTTACACATCAGTGATCATGCAAGCGTTTTGGCGTCTCCACACCGAGGTCTGTTTATCTCATGGGCATGCAAGTGGAGAGACGTGTCGGACACTTGATCTCCGTCAGGTTTGTCACAAGCCTTGCCGGGTTCTGGAAAAAGAGCGGAGAATTTGCAAGTGAAGGACGACGATGTACGGTAGTCACCCAGTGAACGCAATTGACGAACTTCTAGGATCATTAAACAAACGAGATCTTAATATGAAACAGTATTAGACAAACGTACTTGTTATATATGTTATAAGGTCTTAATATGAGACCGTATTAGCCACATCAATACAAGACCAACTTCATAGTCATTATGCTATAAGATCTTAATATGAGATAGTATTAGCCACATCAATACAAGACCAACTTCATAGTCATTATGCTATAAGATCTTAATATGAGACAGTATTAGCCACATCAATACAAGACCAACTTCATAGTCATTATGCTATAAGATCTTAATATGAGACCGTATTAGCCACATCAATACAAGACCAACTTCATAGTCATTATGCTATAAGATCTTAATATGAGACCGTATTAGCCACATCAATACAAGACCAACTTCATAGTCATTATGCTATAAGATCTTAATATGAGACAGTATTAGCCACATCAATACAAGACCAACTTCATAGTCATTATGCTATAAGATCTTAATATGAGACCGTATTAGCCACATCAATACAAGACCAACTTCATAGTCATTATGCTATAAGGTCTTAATATGAGACCGTATTAGCCACATCAATACAAGACCAACTTCATAGTCATTATGCTATAAGATCTTAATATGAGACAGTATTAGCCACATCAATACAAGACCAACTTCATAGTCATTATGCTATAAGATCTTAATATGAGACCGTATTAGCCACATCAATACAAGACCAACTTCATAGTCATTATGCTATAAGATCTTAATATGAGACAGTATTAGCCACATCAATACAAGACCAACTTCATAGTCATTATGCTATAAGATCTTAATATGAGACCGTATTAGCCACATCAATACAAGACCAACTTCATAGTCATTATGCTATAAGATCTTAATATGAGACCGTATTAGTCCACATCAATACAAGACCAACTTCATAGTCATTATGCTATAAGATCTTAATATGAGACAGTATTAGCCACATCAATACAAGACCAACTTCATAGTCATTATGCTATAAGATCTTAATATGAGACAGTATTAGCCACATCAATACAAGACCAACTTCATAGTCATTATGCTATAAGATCTTAATATGAGACCGTATTAGCCACATCATTACAAGACCAACTTCATAGTCATTAAGCTATAAGATCTTAATATGAGACAGTATTAGCCACATCATTACAAGACCAACTTCATAGTCATTATGCTATAAGACCTTAATATGAGACAGTATTAGCCACATCAATATAAGACAAACGCCATTGTCGTGTATGTTATAGGATCTTAACATCGAAAGTTCATTGTGTGGGAAACATCAAAGGTGAAAAAAGTGTCCTAGTGGCACGAAATGGAATATTGCTTGGATAGCAAATCCATTACGTGGAAAGTCCGAATCGAAAGCTCACTGTGTGGATGTCATCTGCAGACTGCATTCTTCTGGCTTCCGGAAGAACAGCCTATGGTGAACGGAAGGCCCAATATACGGAAGTGAGGCTAAGCAGCCATGTGCAGGACGTGACGATTCCTTGGGTGAGCCCAGTACCAGAGCGCTGTGTGTTGGCTCTGCAATTATGGAAGCCTCCTTGGATGACAGGGGATGCTCATGGTCTGCCCCTGCCTTCCCTTGAGGGCTGACCAGGATGTCTTCGGCTGTTCTAAGTGCGCCAGATGGGATGGGGGATAACACCACAACAGTGAGAGTCAAACGTCCCAAGAAACCCCCCGGGAAGGTTAACCCGGTCAAAAAATGCCCGCAAAAGTCGGATGTGTCGGCTTGATGGCTTAAGAACGCAGCTCTGCTGTAAACAGGCACAGCGCAATCACGTCCGAAAAAAAAAAAAAAATCCTGGATAAACGCAGTAGAAGGATCTTAATATGAGACAGCATTAGCCACATCAATATAAGACAAACGCCAAAGTCGTATGTTATAAGATCTTAATATGAGTCAGCATTAGCCACATTGAAACAAACGTCAGTGTCAATTATGTTATACGATATTATTTTGTGACAGAAGTGATCACATCAAGACAAGAGAAGACAATCCATTGTTGATTATATGATTTTAATTCGCGACAATATTGGTAGTATCAAGCCAAAATTGTCATTGTTGAATTTAAGAACTTAATATGTGACAGTAATAGTCACATCAAGACAGGATTGTAATTATTGATTATGTTATATTATCTTAATATGTGGCTATATTACTATGTATTAAACCAGTGTAACACATTGCTCAAATATATCGAAACATTATATATTATTAGATTCCAGCCGTTACTATGTAAACAGAATGAATCACCCAAAAAAACGAGAAGTAGATTGTGAGCTTTACTAAAACACGACTACAAGAGACAAATTGGACGTTGCGGCAAAAGCCTTCGTCAGCACAGGACAAACAAATACAAACCAACACAAACCTACTTGAAACACACTATGACAATATTAAACTATTAAACTAATTAAATGTACTCATCTAATTCTGTGTCCTTGCTTGGAAAGACTGACACGCGTAGGGCTGCAGTGGATTAATAGACCGGATGTATGTATTTATTCTTGTTTACCTATGTGAACAGAAGGACTTCTTGCTAAGTGGATATAACGTTCTACGCAATGTCAATATATCAGACAAAGTGTCAATCATTTTGTCCACATAACTTGATAAATAACTCTGCAGCATGCACATTACGAGATGCAGCCAGATATGCCAGGCAGGAAATCGTGCAATATTTTGTTTATGGCGTCTGCATTTACATGTTCTGTGTGCTGATCGTTCAGGAAGCAATGGCAAACTATTACACGTAAACTTGCTAAGAAATCACACACAAAAATGCTGGGGTTGAAGTCAACGTACTGTAATTGATGTGCAACTAACTTTACTTTTAATAGATTTATTAGCTTGTAATTCTTAATGAAAACAAAACAATCTTTTTTATTTAGCCAATCATTGGGTTTCTTACATTGACTTTACAAAATGCATAAAAACTACAATGCATGGCTCTCTGCATAGTACAAAGCCTCGGCTGAATTGTATAGGCTTGGTGTTGCCCATGCAACATGATCCCTCTCTCGGCATTCCTAGTTTACTCCAGAGGAAAGGTAACATCAAAATATATGGAACAAGACACATTGCACAGAGCTGATCCATTGGCTAAGGAAGGAGCAAAAGAAGAACAGCCTGATGTGCCCGTTACATACCACCAAAGGAAAAGAATGATCATATCAGTCAGAAAGCCACCAAAACCTGCCCAAGACGACTACCACATTATGGACAGACTAGAACAGGTCATTATTCTACGCCTCAGAACAGGGCACAATAGATTACACAACCACATGTATACAAAATTCGCACATGTGGATTGGCGTCGCAGTCAGCAGAGCACATTCTCCAAGACTGCCCAAATTACAACATGTCTAGGCAAACCTTCTGGCCTAGAGAGACGACAGTGGAAGATAAACTCTATGGACCGCTGAGTGAACTAAAAAAAGACAGTTATATTCCTACAAGAGACAACATTGCAGTTATAGACATAATTCAAACGAACGAAAGAAGAAGAGGAAGACACATTGCAGAAACTACAGGATCATCAAAGCAATACTCTAACTGTCCGCCTGTCGAACCTTACGTCCTAGACCTCTTGCCAACCAACCCTTACCTTCCCAGTTGAGCTCCTCCGCCCTATGCCGATGGCACATTGTTGGGATGTCGTGTTTAGTGAGCGCCGCTGAACATTCGGCGCCAACAGAAAGCATGTAGTACCGTCTACTGTCATATGGTAGGTCAGTCATATCTGAAAAGACCTAACAAGAGTTATTATTGAAATAATCTTACATAATACATAGCCAAAATCAAAATAGTGGAATCGTTGTTAACAGAAATGCACTTAAACATCTTTGTAGAGGCCAGGCAAGACGGTATCCTGATTCTTATACTATTAACTGTCACAAGCAGTGAGCAAAAAATTGCATAAATATGCATAAAATCAAAGTTGAAGACCCGACGCTGAAAAGAAGCCAGGTATGCATGATATGGATCAGTAATTAGGTCACTGAATAGAGCAAACTTTGTATGATCCAGAAATAACGGGGACAGCCATTGAGCCCAGTGTTCAGTTTAACATGGCGATTTTTTATGTGTGTGCCTTGGCTTGCTGTGAACTCAAGCGTAGTCAATAAGTGTGCTGTTACTTCTAGTGACATGGACTGGTTTTTGCTTATGGATTTGCTTCCCCTGTTACTAGTGTCCCTCGATCTCAAGCGAACAACTCCGACTTTTCAGGTACTTGTAATTTACATCCCCGAGTCATGGAAGAGAAGTCAGCAATTTTGGTCCAGCTGATCGGTGCAAGGGTTGAATATGCTACCTCGGCATCAGCACACCGGAGGTTTAAGCGTTTATGCTCTTATCCATTCGGCGATTCTGACCTCCTAACATGGGAGTAACACAGAAAGTGTGACAAAAGTCTCTGAGATTTGATGGTTGGTTTGTGCACATCCCCTCTGTTGTGTCCCCACCTTGTTCAGGTGAAGGCATTTTCCTTTTCCAGTGACATCAAAAGCTATGCTGACGGTAGCGCAACTACTGGTGCGGTCTGCCATGTCGGACAGGTCTTTTTTTTTTTGTATTGTCTAGTTCGTTCTCTAACCTATGCTTCCATACTCTACTTCTATGAGTGCTCATCAATACTTGTCATTTGATTTAGAGAATTCAATGTAACCTTATATATCTACGAATTGTTGTATACAGCTTTTTATTTAGAAATCGGGACACAAAACTAGCGAGCCTGGCAAAATCCTCATAAGGTGCCCCTCTATTTTAATCACGTACGAGTGATTATAGGTAGGAGTATCGTCTTCATTGCACTGGGTTACATCCCATATAGTCCAGTCTTCTTTTGGCAGAGGAGCCTGCTGAAGAGTCTCGCAGAGTACCAGCTCAGAAACTCCAGCGACTAACCCCCTCGCCACACCAGGTTTTTTTGTTTAGTTTTTACCCCCTCCCTCCCTCTCCCCTCGGATCTCCGAAAATAAGTGTCTTCGTGAAGCGAATGACGCAGTCCAATATCGAATCCACGACTTTCGTAGTGCTAGGCAGACGACTTCGCTGTGGATAGCCACCTCCTTTGGTCACTGAATAAGATCAACGAGGCCCCTGTCAGGTCTACGTCAGATATGACTGAGCTGCTGTACGACAGTAGACGGTACTACCTGCTTTCTGTTAGCGCCGAATGTTGGGTCTTAGTCAGATATGACTGAGCTACCGTATGACAGTAGACGGTACTACCTGCTTTCTGTTAGCGCCGAATGTTGGGTCTTAGTCAGATATGACTGAGCTACCGTATGACAGTAGACGGTACTACCTGCTTTCTGTTAGCGCCGAATGTTGGGTCTTAGTCAGATATGACTGAGCTACCGTATGACAGTAGACGGTACTACCTGCTTTCTGTTAGCGCCGAATGTTGGAAGGTGCTCACCAAACCCAGCGCCTCACATTGTGCCAACGGTTTCCGGCGGAGGAGCGCAATTGGGAGGGTACATGTCATATCATACTGTGAGGAAATGATGCCCGAAGACTAATCAGGGCATACCAGGCCCTGAGCCTTGGTCGGTAACTGATTTAGGATTGAAGCTCCGACAGGCGGACAGTTAGAGCATTGCTTACTGATCTGGCAGGTTCTGTAACTTGCCTTGCTCCAGATATATTGGCGTAACTTTCCTCTGAAGTCAACGAGGCAGGCCGAGAGAGGGATCATGCTGCATGGACAACACAGGCTGTGTGCTATGAAGAGGTATAACATTCGCTGCCGCTATAGGTTGTAGTTATTATGCCTTGTCAGAAGGACAATGTAATATACTCTAGTGTACAAGATGGCAAGGTGCCAGTCAGTGAAGATCAATGAGCAGTAACAAAAACATCGGACAACGCTCTCCAGTAGGCACTTAAATAGATGTAATCATTCATCAGCCTTGAACATAACATGAAACAACCACTAAACTGATTCGGTACCAAAGAAACAGTAGGTTTGGACCAATCATCGCACGCAATCAAATGAACCAGTCCCCGGGAAGGTGTACCCAGTCAACAAATGCCCTCAGAAATCAGATGTGTCGGCCTAACGGCGCAAGAACGCAGCTCTGCTGTAAACAGGCACAACGCAATCACGTCCGAAAAAAACTCTCCTGATGAACGCAGCAGCAGAAGAAGAATTTGAACCAGTAATACGTATACTTCCAATTTCAAGTCGCTGAGTATTGATATTGCGAAGATACAATGAAACAAAACAAATAACACAATGACCCCTAGTATGGCGATGTATCGTCCTTCTGTCCAAATAGGAGGTCATATTTGGCGGTATACCATACCTGGGCAACGTGTGAGTTAAACGTGGACAGCCTGGAAGTATCAGGATCCTGTGGCGGGAAGATGTATCATCTCCCGCAGACGCACACCGCGTCAGGATGACAGTCGTCCGTCACTAAAGACATCGTCTGCTGACAGCTAATGTCAAGGCTGTTTGATATATTTCCACACTTCTCGTGACTGCTTTTGAACTTTGAACTTCAGCTTTTCTCCTGTGAAGTCCCTGGGTTTGACGACAGTTCTGTACCTCCCGATTCTTCTTCTGTAGTGTTTGCCAAATTAGTTGTGACGTAATGGACAGTTGAGTGTGTGAAGGTAATCCCATGGCTGATACTGCCGTAGGGCTAAAGATTAAATCAAAGGACTTCACGTTTGCTTGATCATGGATTTATGAGGTGTGTGCGCCAGTTTTCTTTCCTGGCTTGTTTCTTTCTCAGAGCAACTTTTGTGGAAGTAACCATATTATCTTGAAAAAGTATAAATTTTAGGTTTCGTCACAAATCTGGAAATGGCTAGTCGACATGCTCAAACATTTCATACTAGTCTTTGAACTAACTCCTCATGATATGGCATGCCAGGAAACGGTCAGCTATTAGTCCTAGTCTGGAACAATTACATACAGCGACAACAACTTTGGCTAGGAATTCAGGTTAAAATTAAGATGAAAACAAAAGATGTTTCAACCAATGAATATTTCAGTAATTCGTTATCGATATCATGTAATGTGTTCTTTGCAGAACCGGGCACTCTTCACCGCCCCGTCGTAAAGATGCTTGATTTCTGTCCGTTCCCTTGCCTCATCTGTTTTTATGTTCAAGGTGTCTACGATGCCTCGTGGCCATCATAGTCCTCGTTGACGTCTCCCATTCTTCCAACAACCAGGCCTGTCATCATTGATCTGCAGAATGTGTTCTTCCAAGAACCACGTCTGTCATCACTGATCTACAGAATGTGTTCTTCCAACAACCAGGCCTGTCATCATTGATCTGCAGAATGTGTTCTTCCAAGAACCAGGCCTGTCGTCACTGATGTACTGAATGTGTTCTTCCAGGATCTGTAAATGATGGAGACTTAGGATGTCATCCGTGTCTAGAATGTGAAGATCTGTACATCAATTAGTGACCAGGAGAAAACAACTAGAAGAAGAAGAAAAATAAGAAGAACGAGGAGGAGGAGTAGGAGTAGGAGGTGGAGAGAGGTAAAGGAGGTATTTTTTTTATTACTCGCATATCCTTTACAGGACATCGCTGTCAACAGCAGCATCTTTCAGCTGTCTGTTGATTTCTTGGCAAGATTACGCTCAGTAGTTTGCCATTGCTTTCTGAGCGGCCGGCTCAGTGTCCCGCAAGTCACCAGCGGGGGACGAACCGCTCCCAGCTCGCTTCCGTTACGAGACTCTGCGTGACAAACGGGATTACGGAGAAAGTGTTGTAACCCCTCAGCCAGAGAGACCGGCAGAGGAGGTATAGTTAATTAAATAAAGAAAAAAAATATGAGGAAGAGATTAAGGATTATGAGGGAGGGAATAGTTAATAAAATTAGAAGAAGAAGAAGGAAGAGGAAAATAAGAAGTAGTAGTAGTAGTAGTAGTCGTAGTAGTAGTAGTAGTAGTAGTAGTAGTAGTTGTAGTAGTAGTAGTAGTAGTAGTAGTAGTAGTAGTAGTAGTAGTAGTAGTAGTAGTAGTAGTGGGAGTAGTAGTAGTAGTAGTAGTAGTAGTAGTGGTGGTGGTGGTAGTAGTATAGTAGTAGTAGTAGTAGTAGTAGTAGTAGTAGTAGTAATAGTAGTAGTAGTAGTAGTGGTTGTGGTAGTAGTAGTAGTAGTAGTAGTAGTAGTAGTAGTAGTAGTAGTAGTAGTAGTAGTAGTAGTAGTAGTTATTTTTGTTGTAGTAGGAGTAGTAGTAGTAGTTGTAGGTGTAGTGGTGGTGGTTGTAGTAGTAGTAGTAGTAGTAGTAGTAGTAGTAGTAGTAGTAGTAGTAGTAGTAGTAGTAGTAGTAGCAGTAGTAGTAGTAGTTGCAGCAGTAGAAGGGGTATCTGCAGCTTCCGTTTGTTGGTTCTTGTATAAATCGCCTGGAATTGTTGTAGTATCTTGCAACATTTCAATACTCATTACGTGGAAATTTACATTATAATACTGGTTTATTTCATTGTTGCTATGTTTGGTGAAATCCTAGTGTTTGTTTTGCACTGAATCAGTTAACAAATAAACAAGGCATATTAACATTGCCACCTCATAAGAGTGTGATATCATCATTCATCAAGTGCCATGAGGTCTGGCGTATGCGTTCGTGACTCTCCACAGATCTTGGTCTTTGGTTTTCTGGATCACCTCTGCCGTTGATATTCCTCCAATGCCACCGTCGCAATCCATCCAGCATCATTTCTCGTGGTCTGCCTCTCTTCCCCTCGATCTTTCCCGTTGTCACGATGTTCTCCAGCGCCTCTCTTCTCATCATATGACCCCCCAAAAAAAGCTGTTTATCTCTTTCTTATTGTTGCATATAATGTTCTAGTTTCGTTAGCCTCTTTAAGGCATTCTTAATTGTAATATATTATATATAAAGTCCGCTGCGTCCTAATCCCTAGGGCTGTTTTTGTTAATGGGGATATCTAAGTTGGACACATGTAGTGATGGACGTAGCTGGTCATCTTCAATGTTAGAAGTGAAATATAGGATCTCATCTCAAGTGGACCGATCTATGACCGCAGGGGCTGTTTATGTCTGCGTGATGTAAGACTGGACCGTGTCTGGACGAATGTTCATGTCAGGGGCTTCCCTGGACATCCCCGCCACATATGATATGCAGATCCGCGGGATTAACTCTGTAACCATCGGTCCTCTATTAGCATAAGTTGTCCCGCTTGACTACAACAGCGGAGTTGCGATCAATTACTCACCGCGCTTGGAACGCGGACAAGGTCTACTTTAGCGGTTCTTGTGAAAGAAGACTGCAGGAGAGAAAGGATCGACCTTGTCGTTGCGTGTGGTCACAGTCCATAGTAACTACGTTTTACACAGAAATATCAGTCGCCATAATATCAATAAAGTAGATTAAATGGCATTTAACAACCATCGGTAGGCACTGATAGTAGGAGAGAGGAATAAGTAGAAATAAAAGAAAATGCTGAACAACATAACAGACATAAAGTACCGATGTTTGTTTGTTTGTGTGTCAGTTGATGTAGGAATTCTATAATTTGGGGGTCGTGATACTACTGGGACGCCCTCAAGGTAAATGGGAAGATAACACAATTCTAGACGATATGTTTACATAGTTATCTTCTTCATCTTCTTCGTTCCTCTTTCGAGGGAGTATATCACAGCTAGTTACACGCCTTTGGGGTCAGAGTGTCAGACTTGGGCATGATTTGTGTCAGGTTAACTTCTTCTAGACAGATGTCGATCAAGCTAGTTGGCTGTATACACCCGTGGGTAGGTTGACTTCTAGACAGATGCCGATCAAGCTAGTTGGCTGTATACACCCGTAAGTAGATTGACTTCTAGACAGATGCCGTCCAAGCTAGTTGGCTGTGTACACCCGTGGGTAGGTTGACTTCTAGACAGAAGCCGTCCACGCTAGTTGGCTGTATACACCCGTGGGTAGGTTGACCTCTAGACAGATGCCGTCCAAACTAGTTGACTGTATCCACCCGTGGGTAGGCTGACATCTAGACAGATGCCGATCAAGCTAGTTGGCTGTATACACCCGTAAGTAGATTGACTTCTAGACAGATGCCGTCCAAGCTAGTTGGCTGTATCCACTCGTGGGTAGGTTGACTTCTAGACAGAAGCCGTCCACGCTAGTTGGCTGTATACACCCGTGGGTAGGTTGACTCTAGACAGATGCCGATCCAAGCTAGTTGACTGTATCCACCCGTGGGTAGGTTGACTTCTAGACAGATGCCATCCAAGCTAGTTGGCTGTATCCTTCGTGGGTGGGTTGACTTCTAGACAGATGCCGTCCAAGCTAGTTGACTGTATCCACCCGTGGGTAGGTTGACTTCTAGACAGATGCCGTCCAAGCTAGTTGGCTGTATCCTTCGTGGGTGGGTTGACTTCTAGACAGATGCCGTCCAAACTAGTTGACTGTATCCACCCGTGGGTAGGTTGACTTCTAGACAGATGCCGTCCAAACTAGTTGACTGTATCCACCCGTGGGTAGGTTAACTTCTAGACAGATGCCGTCCAAGCTAGTTGGCTGTATCCACCCGTGGGTAGGTTGACTTCTAGACAGATGCCGTCCAAGCTAGTTGGACTGTATCCACTCGTGGGTGGGTTGACTTCTAGACAGATGCCCGTCCAAGCTAGTTGGACTGTATCCACTCGTGGGTAGGGTTGACTTCTAGACAGATCCGTCCAAGCTAGTTGGACTGTATCACTCGTGGGTAGGTTGACTTCTAGACAGATGCCGTCCAAGCTAGTTGGCTGTATCCACCTCGTGGGTAGGGTTGACTTCTAGACAGATGCCGTCCAAGCTAGTTGGCTGTATCCACTCGTGGGTAGGCTGACATCTAGACAGATGCCGTCCAAACTAGTTGGCTGTATCTACTCGTGGGTAGGGTTGACTTCTAGACAGATGCCGTCCAAGCTAGTTGGCTGTATCCACCCGTGGGTAGGTTGACTTCTAGACAGATGCCGTCCAAGCTAGTTGGCTGTATCCACTCGTGGGTAGGCTGACATTCTAGACAGATGCCGTCCAAACTAGTTGGCTGTATCCACTCGTGGGTAGGTTGACTTCTAGACAGATGCCGTCCAAGCTAGTTGGCTGTATCCACTCGTGGGTAGGCTGACATTCTAGACAGATGCCGTCCAAACTAGTTGGCTGTATCCACTCGTGGGTAGGTTGACTTCTAGACAGATGCCGTCCAAGCTAGTTGGCTGTATCCACCCGTGGGTAGGTTGACTTCTAGACAGATGCCGTCCAAGCTAGTTGGCTGTATCCACCCGTGGGTAGGTTAACTTCTTCTAGACAGATGCCGTCCAAGCTAGTTGGCTGTATCTACCCCTGGGTAGGTTGACTTCTAGACAGATGCCGTCCAAGCTAGTTGGCTGTATCCACTCGTGGATAGGTTGACTTCTAGACAGATGCCGTCCAAGCTAGTTGGCTGTATCCACTCGTGGGTAGGTTGACTTCTAGACAGAAGCCGTCCAAGCTAGTTGGCTGTATCCACCCGTGGGTAGGTTGACTTCTAGACAGATGCCGTCCAAGCTAGTTGGCTGTATCCACTCGTGGGTAGGTTGACTTCTAGACAGATGCCGTCCAAGCTAGTTGGCTGTATCCACCCGTGGGTAGGTTGAACTTCTAGACAGATGCCGTCCAAGCTAGTTGGCTGTATCCACTCGTGGGTAGGTTGACTTCTAGACAGATGCCGTCCAAGCTAGTTGGCTGTATCCACCCGTGGGTAGGTTGACTTCTAGACAGATGCCGTCCAAGCTAGTTGGCTGTATCCACTCGTGGGTAGGTTGACTTCTAGACAGATGCCGTCCAAGCTAGTTGGCTGTATCCACCCGTGGGTAGGTTGACTTCTAGACAGATGCCGTCCAAGTTAGTTGGCTGTATCCACCCGTGGGTAGGTTACCTACTTCTAGACAGATGCCGTCCAAGCTAGTTGGCTGTATCAACCCCTGGGTAGGTTGACTTCTAGACAGATGCCGTCCAAGCTAGTTGGCTGTATCCACTCGTGGGTAGGCTGACTTCTAGACAGATGCCGTCCAAGCTAGTTGGCTGTATACACCCGTGGGTAGGTTAACTTCTTCTAGACAGATGCCGTCCAAGCTAGTTGGCTGTATCCACTCGTGGGTAGGTTGACATCTAGACAGAATGCCGTCCAAGACTAGTTGGCTGTATCCACCTCGTGGGTAGGATTGACTTCTAGACAGAAGCCGTCCAAGCTAGTTGGCTGTATCCACCCGTGGGTAGGTTACTTCTTCTAGACAGATGCCGTCCAAAGCTAGTTGGCTGTATCCACCTCGTGAGGTAGGTTGACTCTCTAGACAGATGCCGTCCAAGCTAGTTGGCTGTATCCACTCGTGGGTAGGCTGACTTCTAGACAGATGCCGTCCAAGCTAGTTGGCTGTATCCACTCGTGGGTAGGTTAACTTCTTCTAGACAGAAGCCGTCCAAGCTAGTTGGCTGTATCCACCCGTGGGTAGGTTAACTTCTTCTAGACAGATGCCGTCCAAGCTAGTTGGCTGTATCCACTCGTGGGTAGGTTGACTTCTAGACAGAAGCCGTCCAAGCTAGTTGGCTGTATCCACTCGTGGGTAGGCTGACGTCTAGACAGATGCCGTCCAAGCTAGTTGGCTGTATACACCCGTGGGTAGGTTAACTTCTTCTAGACAGATGCCGTCCAAACTAGTTGGCTGTATACACCCGTGGGTAGGTTGACTTCTAGACAGATGCCATCCAAGTTAGTTGGCTGTATCAACTCGTGGGTAGGCTGACTTCTAGACAGATGCCGTCCAAGCTAGTTGGCTGTATACACACGTGGGTAGGTTGACTTCTTCTAGACATAAACCGTCCAAGTTAATGGACTCTATTCACCCGTGGGTCCGTATACTTTTCTAAGAATTTTACATGTGCTGTGGTCTTATTGTCAAATCGTTGCGATTCCACAGCAGTGAGACTTTCATAGTGGACAATTTGCACGGAACCTCCGTATTTTAAACGTAGGCTCCAGCCCTCCAGCTTAAAGTCATCATCATCAAGTGCCCTGCCAGCTAGGCAGTCAAACCGCTTTGGCTGCCCCCCCCCCCCCCCCCCCCCCCCCCCCCCCCCCCCCCCCCCCCCCCCCCCCCCCCCCCCCCCCCCCCCCCCCCCCCCCCCCCCCCCCCCCCCCCCCCCCCCCCCCCCCCCCCCCCCCCCCCCCCCCCCCCCCCCCCCCCCCCCCCCCCCCCCCCCCCCCCCCCCCCCCCCCCCCCCCCCCCCCCCCCCCCCCCCCCCCCCCCCCCCCCCCCCCCCCCCCCCCCCCCCCCCCCCCCCCCCCCCCCCCCCCCCCCCCCCCCCCCCCCCCCCCCCCCCCCCCCCCCCCCCCCCCCCCCCCCCCCCCCCCCCCCCCCCCCCCCCCCCCCCCCCCCCCCCCCCCCCCCCCCCCCCCCCCCCCCCCCCCCCCCCCCCCCCCCCCCCCCCCCCCCCCCCCCCCCCCCCCCCCCCCCCCCCCCCCCCCCCCCCCCCCCCCCCCCCCCCCCCCCCCCCCCCCCCCCCCCCCCCCCCCCCCCCCCCCCCCCCCCCCCCCCCCCCCCCCCCCCCCCCCCCCCCCCCCCCCCCCCCCCCCCCCCCCCCCCCCCCCCCCCCCCCCCCCCCCCCCCCCCCCCCCCCCCCCCCCCCCCCCCCCCCCCCCCCCCCCCCCCCCCCCCCCCCCCCCTTCTAGACAGAAGCCGTCCAAGCTAGTTGGCTGTATCCACCCCTGGGTAGGTTGACTTCTAGACAGATGCCGTCCAAGCTAGTTGGCTGTATCCACTCGTGGGTAGGTTGACCCTTTTAGACAGATGCCGTCCAAGCTAGTTGGCTGTATCCACTCGTGGGTAGGTTGACTTCTAGACAGAAGCCGTCCAAGCTAGTTGGCTGTATCCACCCGTGGGTAGGTTGACTTCTAGACAGATGCCGTCCAAGCTAGTTGGCTGTATCCACCGTGGGGAGGTTACTTCTAGACAGATGCCGTCCAAGCTAGTTGGCTGTATCCCCCCGTGGGTAGGTTGACTCTTCTAGACAGATGCCTCCAAGCTAGTTGGCTGTATCCACTCGTGGGTAGGCTGACATCTAGACAGATGCCGTCCAAGCTAGTTGGCTGTATCCACCCGTGGGTAGGTTGACTTCTAGACAGAAGCCGTCCAAGCTAGTTGGCTGTATCCACCCGTGGGTAGGTTGATCTTCTAGACAGATGCCGTCCAAGCTAGTTGGCTGTATCCACTCGTGGGTAGGTTGAACTATCTAGACAGATGCCGTCCAACTAGTTGGCTGTATCCACCCGTGGGTAGGTTGACTTCTAGACAGATGCCGTCCAAGCTAGTTGGCTGTATCCACTCGTGGGTAGGTTGACTTTCTAGACAGATGCCGTCCAAGCTAGTTGGCTGTATCCACCCGTGGGTAGGTTGACTTCTAGACAGATGCCGTCCAAGCTAGTTGGCTGTATCCACCCGTGGGTAGGTTGACTTCTAGACAGAAGCCGTCCAAGCTAGTTGGCTGTATCCATCCGTGGGTAGGTTGACTTCTAGACAGATGCCGTCCAAGCTAGTTGGCTGTATCCACTCGTGGGTAGGCTGACTTCTAGACAGATGCCGTCCAAGCTAGTTGGCTGTATACACCCGTGGGTAGGTTAACTTCTTCTAGACAGATGCCGTCCAAGCTAGTTGGCTGTATCCACTCGTGGGTAGGCTGACATCTAGACAGATGCCGTCCAAACTAGTTGGCTGTATCCACTCGTGGGTAGATTGACTTCTAGACAGAAGCCGTCCAAGCTAGTTGGCTGTATCCACCCGTGGGTAGGTTAACTTCTTCTAGACAGATGCCGTCCAAACTAGTTGGCTGTATCCACTCGTGAGTAGGTTGACTTCTAGACAGATGCCGTCCAAGCTAGTTGGCTGTATCCACCCGTGGGTAGGCTGACTTCTAGACAGAAGCCGTCCAAGCTAGTTGGCTGTATCCACTCGTGGGTAGGTTGACTTCTAGACAGAAGCCGTCCAAGCTAGTTGGCTGTATACACCCGTGGGTAATTTAACTTCTTCTAGACAGATGCCGTCCAAGCTAGTTGACTGTATCCACTCGTGGGTAGGCTGACATCTAGACAGATGCCGTCCAAACTAGTTGGCTGTATCCACTCGTGGGTAGGTTGACTTCTAGACAGAAGCCGTCCAAGCTAGTTGGCTGTATCCACCCGTGGGTAGGTTGACTTCTAGACAGATGCCGTCCAAGCTAGTTGGCTGTATCCACTCGTGGGTAGGCTAACTTCTAGACAGATGCCGTCCAAACTAGTTGGCTGTATACACCCGTGGGTAGGTTAACTTCTTCTAGACAGATGCCGTCCAAGCTAGTTGGCTGTATCCACTCGTGGGTAGGTTGACTTATAGACAGAAGCCGTCCAAGCTAGTTGTCTGTATACACCCGTGGGTAGGTTGATTTCTAGACAGATGCCGTCCAAGCTAGTTGGGTGTATCCACTCGTGGGTAGGCTGATATCTAGACAGATGCCGTCCAAACTAGTTGGCTGTATCCACCCGTGGGTAGGTTGACTTCTAGACAGATGCCGTCCAAGCTAGTTGGCTGTATCCACTCGTGGGTAGGTTAACTTCTTCTAGACAGAAGCCGTCCAAGCTAGTTGGCTGTATCCACCCGTGGGTAGGTTGACTTCTAGACAGATGCCGTCCAAGCTAGTTGGCTGTATCCACTCGTGGGTAGGCTGACTTCTAGACAGATGCCGTCCAAGCTAGTTGGCTGTATACACCCGTGGGTAGGTTAACTTCTTCTAGACAGATGCCGTCCAAGCTAGTTGGCTGTATCCACTCGTGGGTAGGCTGACATCTAGACAGATGCCGTCCAAACTAGTTGGCTGTATCCACCCGTGGGTAGGTTGACTTCTAGACAGAAGCCGTCCAAGCTAGTTGTCTGTATACACCCGTGGGTAGGTTGATTTCTAGACAGATGCCGTCCAAGCTAGTTGGGTGTATCCTCTCGTGGGTAGGCTGATATCTAGACAGATGCCGTCCAAACTAGTTGGCTGTATCCACCCGTGGGTAGGTTGACTTCTAGACTGCCGTCCAAGCTAGTTGGCTGTATCCACTCGTGGGTAGGTTAACTTCTTCTAGACAGAAGCCGTCCAAGCTAGTTGGCTGTATACACCCGTGGGTAGGTTGACATTCTAGACAGATGCCGTCCAAGCTAGTTGGCTGTATCCACTCGTGGGTAGGTTGACTTCTAGACAGAAGCCGTCCAAGCTAGTTGGCTGTATCCACTCGTGGGTAGGCTGACGTCTAGACAGATGCCGTCCAAGCTAGTTGGCTGTATACACCCGTGGGTAGGTTAACTTCTTCTAGACAGATGCCGTCCAAACTAGTTGGCTGTATACACCCGTGGGTATGGTTGACTTCTAGACAGATGCCATCCAAGTTAGTTGGCTGTATCAACTCGTGGGTAGGCTGACTTCTAGACAGATGCCGTCCAAGCTAGTTGGCTGTATACACACGTGGGTAGGTTGACTTCTTCTAGACATAAACCGTCCAAGTTAATGGACTCTATTCACCCCGTGGGTCCGTATACTTTTCTAAGAATTTTACATGTGCTGTGGCTTTATTGTCAAATCGTTGCGATTTCCAACAGCAGTGAGACTTTCATAGTGGACAATTTGCACACGGAACCTCCTGATTTTAAACGTAGGCTCCCAGGCCCTTTCAGCTTAAAGTCATCATCATCAAGTGCCCTGCCAGCTGGCGTAGGCGTTCAAGGCTTTCCACAGATCTCGGTCTTTGGTGTTCTGTATCAACTCTGCTGATGATATTCTCCGTGCACCGTCTCAATCCATCCAGCATCATTTATCTTGGTCAGCCTCTGAATCTCTTCCCCTCGATCTTTCCAGTCGTCACAATGTTCTCCAATACCTCTCTCCTCATCACATGATAAAAAAAGCTATTCGTCTCTTTCTTATTGTTGTATATAATGGTCTAATTTCATTACCCTGTTTCAGGAAATCGTTGTTAATTACTTTGGCAGTCCAAGGAATTCGCAACATTCGTCTTAGAAACCACATCTCTATTGCTTCCAAGTTCTTCATAATTCGTTGATCAGCCTGAAATGGGTACAGGAAATCGTAATACGTACAGACGACAGGCGGGATAATGACATCACACATCAAACGACAATATGTCTATAAACATTTATGGCTAGTATCATATATACAATATGTCTCCTATCTTCACCAAGGACTGATCGACAACAAGACAAAGACCGACAGACAACGAAGTATTCGCGTGCTGTGGATAGATATCAATACATACTTTTTAAATTCATAAATTATACGGAGAGCCATAGATGAACTGGACATGTTGACCGGTACAAGTGGCAACGACACAAAGCAAGAATAACAACCTCTAAATCCCTGGTCTACTGCTATTTTAGCCAACAAGACACTCCATAATTCTACACGCAGCTCTTCTAAAACATGGTCATTACACTTCCGGTCACAGACTCATTAATCATCACGTGATTAGAATGACCATTACTATTCAACTTTCCAGCTTTCGGCAATTTATTTTCGGAATGGGTCAGTTCTACACATGACCCGTTCTCCTGGGATGTCCTCAGTCGCACTCACCGATTCTCAGCTTTGTGGAAGAATGGCCACATTGACGTGTCAATAACACGGGCCAGGTTGATTTACTGAATGCTCTACAAGAAGTGCGACTTTTGCGAGAACAGGGTGATGACTGAGAATCTACAACTATTGTCAGACTGCTAGAACAGCAAGTTAAAAGAGGTGTGGCCATACAAAATCACTATGCAGGATGCCAAGGAAGGTTACTAAACCAACACAGAACTAGTGCCGTGAGCCGCTACACGCTGCGGGATTTACTGAGGAGGGTTCCGAGCACTTATGGACTGAATGTTTCGATGCGCAATTATAGTATGTCCACATTTGTTTGCCGCAATATAAACATCCATATCTCAGTAACCAACTGGGGGAAAATTATGAAATTTAGTATATAACCTTATCATTATGTCCACTCAACAAAAAATTTTTGTTCTGGAGATTTTACAGCAGATTTCAAAGTTTGTTTATATGCGGTATATAATTTAAGGGTTTGACATGAAATTCATAATTTTAAATGTATTACAGCGTAGCCAGACAATCAGCGCTCAATTTTGAATATTGTACGTGTTTTGAAGGGATTGGCCTTATGCCAACTACCCGCGTTGTTCAAACAAGGACTGTTCAGAGGTGTCTCAAAATGTGGGTTATTTCATGAAACCTGATTAATATGTTGTTGTTTTTTTTTTAAATCTTACCACTTATCGCTAACATTGAAATGTGTGAATATTTTTCAATGGGATTTAATGCGAAATTGTACACTTCAAGAATCGCTATGAAGTTGTACACATATTTTTGTCAAGAAGCTGATCGCAGGAAACTGTTTTATACTATTACAAATTCCGAAAAAAGAACAGTGCATGCATTGGGTTTGAGTCGATGGGTGCAAGAATCTGAAATTAAACCACCACGCAATAACAAAACGGTAGGTAGAAAGATTATTGTAGACAGCTTTGACAAAGATGTCATAAGGCGAGCTATTATAAAAATGCTTTTAAAAGTCGACAGGGTCGACTTCATTGCACCGGGTTCTATCCCATATGGCTCGGTCTCTTTCCGCAGCGCGGAAAGCATCGCACAAAGCACGAACTCCGCAGCTCTAGCGACGACCCACAGAAGTCTCCGAAAAATTTAACTCGTGAACCGAAGGATGCGGCCCGGAATCGAACCCACGATCTTTGGAGCCCGAGTCAAAAGGCTTGACCACTTCGCCACGGAGACTCCTAAAATTATAAAAATTTAGGATTTTATATCCAGGATTATCCAGCATTATAAAAATGCTGGATGCCAAAGAAACAGTGACTGTAAGAAAACTTAGGGTTTGGTTGAGAAAGAACAATAACATAGAGCTATCCAAAACAACTTTGTGGAAAATTATAAGGACATTATCTTCACTTTTTGAAAGTACAAGGGCGGTAGAAATATTCATTGCGAGGAACCGCATTTAGGAGCCTTGAGAAGCAGATACCTACGTGAAATAAGGGAAATGCGCAAAGAAAATTATGACATAGTGTATTTGGATGAGACGTGGATCAATGCGCACCACACAAGTGAAAAGGAATGGCAATCAATGGATGGAAAGATAAAGCGTTATGTGCCCAGTAGTAAAGGACAGCGTTTGGTCATAGCCTATGCTGGTAGTACTCATAATGGCTTACTACAGAATGCTGGGCTCGTGTTCGTATCAAAGCATACAGACAATAGGGATTATCATAATGAGATCAATGGTAATGTATTTAGAGATTGGCTCGAGAATACAGTACTTCCATCCCTTGATAGACCGTCTTGTCTAATCATGGACAATGCATCATATCACAATGTTGTTGCCCAAGAAGACAAAATACCTACGGCATCGGGCACAAAGGAAGCAATAAAGATATGGCTCCGAAGGGAAAATATACCATTTCCAGAAACATATTTCAAGCTACAGTAGTTGTCCCTTGTAAAACAGGCGCAAAAAAAGCAAGAAATTTCAAATCGACAAGTTGATAGAAGAGCATGGCCATAGGTGCTTGAGACTTCCGCCGTATCATTCTCATTTAAACCCTATAGAACTTGTGTGGGCTAAAATTAAAGGACAAGTGGCAGCTGCCAATACTACATTCAAATTGTCTGACGTCAAGATACTAACCCAGTCCGCGCTATTAAATATTGATAAAAGTTACTGGAAAAAATGTGAGGACCATGTGTTGAAAGAGGAAGAGGACTATTGGAGAAAGGATGGATTGAATTTTATGCAACCGAGAGCAATCATCAACCTACTGGAATCGTCCGACACAGATTAAGGTCTGAGCAGATCGCAGACCTTAATCTACGTACACACTTACTGGGATATTTTGCTCCAACTATTCAGACGAATTGCAGGCCCTAAACATTACAGCATCAGCATAATGTCAATGGCAACAGTTTGTATTCCACAGTGATGAATTTTCAATTCCGCAAGCCCTCAGCGGTGACAAACAACTGTATTGAAAACACACACACACACACACACACACACACACACACACACACACACACACACACACACACACACACACACACACTAAACGCATTGAATACCAACAGAAGAGTAATATTGCGGTGGAAACTGACATATTGTGGCATAACAAGAAACGTGAGAGCAAACACGTTGTCAAATTAGGGGACAACACACGTGCATACGAATCAATCTATAAACTTCAATGAAAAGAGGACCAACATCTTGGTCGTTAAGAAGAAAGCCCACTACAGAGACACTGACAACTATTTTCATAGTGCAAAACAGGTAATCATGTTCCGTCTCTGAACGGTAAACAGCAGAGTAGACAGTCTTTCACGAAGACTCAAAGCGGGTCTGTCACCCATGTGTACGTGTGAACAAACTACACAGACAGCTGAACAGATCCTTAAAAATGGAAACATGATGACTAAATTGCGGTATCATTTCTGGTCACTCCATACGCACATTAACGCACAGCTATTTGGAAGCTTTCACGAACTCAATATAAAAAGCTAACATGAATACTTGTGTACACTTTATTAACCAGCAGCTGAAGAAACAAGAAGGAAATGAAAAATAAGGTAAGAAATATATTCCTTCTACTTTCCTGTTAATTTACAAATTATTTACCCCGTGCCTCTGTAAATTCTCTGTCTTTACTAATATTACACATTGCACCCCTCTCGGGATTCTCCGTGGTGAAGTGGTCAAGCCGTCTGACTCGGGCTCCGAAGGTTGTATGTTCGATTCCGGGCCGCGTCCTTCATTTCACGAGTGCATTTTTTCGGAGACTCCCGAGGGTCGTCGCTGGAGCTACGGAGTTCGTGCTTTGTGCGACGCTTTCCGCGCTGCGGAAAGAAACTGAGCCATATGGGATAAAAACCCGGTGCAATGCAGCCGACCCTGTCGACTTTTAAGCTACTTCTTTCATTGCACCCACTCCCATACGAATCCGGATACGCCTTGTGTGTCATCTGAATTGGCGGGCTTCCATTACTGTAAACATAATTTCTTTAGCGAGAAATCACTAGTTGTTCAGCAAAACATCAAAGGAATGTCGCCGCTTTCGATGATTTAAGTTGTTTTTGGACCTATCAAAGACATATTCCTTGGGTGGGGGTAAATATAAGATGGCTGGAAAAATTTCATAACGATGCAACAGACAATTTTCAAAATAATTGATCGTGAATGAAGGCATTCTTTGTGGGACATACTATAGGATGATCTGTCGACTACCAACCAACCAACCAACCAACCAACCAACCAACCAACCAACCAACCAACCACCTAACTAACTAACTAACTAACTAACTAACTAACTACCTACCTAACTAACTAACTACTAACTAACTAACTAACTAACTAACTAACTAACAGGTTTTGTTACAGCTGTACACAAATCTTGTGTAGAGAATCTTTACTGTGCATCATTTTCATAAGCGAGAGGAGTTTCCAATATTGATGTGATTATTTTTACTGATTATATTGAGCTAATCCTGATGTACGGAAGCGAATCAAGAACAGGTAGGAGACAAGTGATACGGAGATGTGGTGCTACAGAAAAACAAATGATGAGAATTATGTAGACACACAGAAAAAGCAATGAAGACAACTTGAAAGAAGTCAATTTACAAAGAGAGTGACTCGCATCAATAATACGGCAGTCCGCATTCTTTTGACAAGTCATGAGAGAGGGAAAGCTGGAGTTTGTTGTCACAACGGGAAAGTGGAGGGTAGGAGAAGCAGGGGATACTGGACAGTTTGATATCTTGGCATTGAGTAACATCAGTATTAGAGATAGTAGACTCTGGGCAGACATGATCACCAACGCCACACGGCATGGACTATAAGAAGATTAGCAGTACACCAGATAGAAGACTGTGGACAGATATGATCGCCAACTCCAAACTCCATAGACTGCAAGAAAATTGGCAGCACAAGGGACAGAAGAATGCGGACAGATATGATCACCACAAGGCATGGACTATAAGAAGATTGGCAGTATACGAGACATAATGATGTGGATAGACATGATCACCAACGCCACACGGCATGAACTATAAGAAGAGTGACAGTACACGAGAAAGAAGGCTGTGGACAGACATGATCACCAACGCCACACGCATTGGACTATAGGAACTGTTTACAGGACGTCTGCATGTGTCTTTTTGTACTTATTTGTAAGTTGACTGTTTACAATGTGTATGATTGTTTTCATTGATTATCTTTCTATCGTGTCCAGAGATGTTTCCATGTGGTGCCAACTGTAGTAATACAATACCTACAAAACCCGGACAACATCCGGACAACATCCGGACGGATGCACCATTCGCTCTATATTTTGTACATTTTCCACGTGGGCCACATTTCACTTCCTGCTTGCACTCTTTCCGTTGAATCTCTGTTCAACTTTGAGTGTTCTCGGTACCTTTGTATTTCTTGCCAAGCTGGTTGATACATGTGTTCTCGTTACGTACTCCCCCCCCCCCCCCATCCTGATTCAGGATATTGATGTCAACATCAGCATCTTTCAGCTGTATGTTGATTCCTAGGCTAGATTACGCTCATCAGCACGCCGCGACTTTCTGAGCGACCGGCTCCATCCTCTCATTAGTCACAGGCGCGACTCGAACGACTTCTAATTCTCATGCGCTCACGTCAACCACGAGAGTATTCGGGGTTAACAGAGAAAGTTGCAAACCCCTCGGCCAGGACTTTGCCTTCTATATATATATATATACATTCACGTCAGTCTTCATGTTCTCCTTCTTGTTGGTCTGGTTGTTCTAGTTCTTTTTGGTCGTACTCAATTTTCTCTTGTTCTCCCTCTGTCCCAATCCACTTCGTCTCCCCCTCCTCCTTCTACTTTAAATGCGTACATTTAAGATAAAAACCAAGTGCCTTTCGTCATCTGTTTAATCTAACTTACCGTGTAGACAACAATAACAACAACAACAACAACAACAACAACAACAACATCCAGCAGAAATAGAATTCCATAGAATCTTAGAGCAGCGGCGTACAATGTCAAGGCACCAACAACCTGGAGAGAGGCAGGCAGTATTCATGGTCACATTAATAGAAGAGAAACACGGTGACATCATGAATTGGGGGGGGGGGGGGGGGGGGGGGGGGGGGGGGGACATCATAAAACTTATTGAAACATTATGTTGGATTTCGCGAGATGCAGCGAAGCATAATCACCCAAGCCAGTTGGCAAGGCATATGCTGATAATACTGATGCATGAATTGTTTCTTTTTAATTAAATATTTCAATTTTTCCATTTACCCAACAGGTGTAGCACCAAAATTGAAACGCTTTTCTGTTGTAACTCAGCCAAACGTGTTAGTGTCTCATTAATTCCCAGTATTTGAACGCTTATCTTCCACTCACGCTAGTCACAGAAGTCAATACAGGCCAGGGTCAAAGGCCCTTCCTAGGCTCAAATAGCAGGATAAAATTATGGGTATAGGTGTCTGACTCCCACACAGAAGCCTACCTGGCCGTGATTACGGTGTACAGTGTCGTTGTGCCGCGTCCATAAATTGCACTCTACGGGACATTCGGTGACCCGGCTGCGGTGACGGGTGAGACAGGGTGAATAGACGTTTCATTACTTGCCCGGTAGTATTTCGTGTTTTTTTTTTTTGTAAACGTGGGTTAAAATTATTTCTGTGTGTTGGTTCTGCTTTCGATGGCGATGGGTGTCGTCGACGATATGTGTCTTCCTCTTCTTTTCTGTTTCTTCTACGTTTTCTTTTTCGTTTTCTTCTTCTTCTTCTTCTTCTTCTTCTTCTTCTTCTTCTTCTTCTTCTTCTTCTTCTCTTCTTCTTCTTCTTCTTCTTCTTCTTCTTCTTCTTCTTCTTTTCTTCTTCTTCTTCTTCTTCTTCTTCTTCTTCGTCTAAAGCATGTATGTATGTATGTATGTATGTATGTATGTATGTATGTATGTATGTATGTATGTATGTATGTGTGTATGTATGTATGTATGTATGTATGTATGTATGTATGTATGTATGTATGTATGTATGTATGTGTGTATGTATCTGTGATTGTGTGTGTGTGTGTATGTATGTGTGTGTTCATATATGTATGTATGGCTATGTGTATGTCGTGTGTATCCTATCTCCACTCTCCACAGACAGTCACATAATCCACCGTGTCAAAGCACGACTGTAGCTTACGGCGACACAATAGACACACCTATCACCGGTAGCCAACCTGTCAACCCCGAGACCATCACCAGCGCTGTCGGCCAGCCCATCCTTGGCCAGGAGGGAACTCCTGAAGAGGCCGGGTCAGTTTCCCCAGACGTGTCTTATATTACCTCCAGCCCTATCATTTCCCGTGGGCTCCCCATTGGAATAGCCTCACAGGCGCAGTATTTATCACTCCGCGTATCTTCATAGCTTCCCTCCCAAAGAAAGCTTGTCGCGCCCGTGGACAGAATCACTCATGCAAGTTATGGTTCCCAGGAATCAGGAGATCTTCCCTCCTAATTTTTCGCGGCCCCTGGGTGATAGTGTGAGGGACATTTCAGATTCTGATCTCCAGAAACACACAGAGAAAAAACAGTCAAGTGCCTCCCACATTTCAGTCTGCGTTTTAATGGCTGTTTGATTTGGTTACAGGAAACTATCTTTGTTGACGGCTGATGAAAGGAGCCGTAAGAAGGAGATAGATTTCGTCGCCCGATAATGCAAACTGGCTGGAGGACATAGAAGTATGTAGCCTACAAGGCTAGTGTTTTCATTGGGTATAAATCCACCACGCAGTGACTGTGTCCTATTTAGGCCCTTTTCTTTAATTGTGTTCAATATTTTTATAGCAATGATAATTTCTGTTTCATCATTGACGGGCGCGGCATATAATGCCTCTGCACCTATCTCAGTAGAATGTATCATTTAGGGTATTTGACACCTTTCCATGCTGTGACACAATAGTTTTTCTCTCACTATCTCTCTATCCACACATCTTTCCAGCTGTCACAGTGTATTCCAGTCTTTTCTTCTCTTAATGTGGCAAAAAAAAAAAAAAAACGACTGCCTCTTTCTGATGTTAGTGATAAGGTGTCTTCGTGTCTTAGCCTCCCTCAAAACGTTTAGAATCCTCATTTACACAGTCCAAGAATTGTCAACTATAAAACCTCATCTCTACAGTTTATTATGGATAGTTATGTTTGTTTACTAATTGTCCAGGATTTACAGCCGTATATTAGAACTGGTTTTATGTAACATGCAAAAAGGACTCATTGCATAAGATGTTTTGTTGTTTGTTTTTTTGTTGACAGAATGCAGTTTTTGCTTGTCTTATTCTGTTCTTCATCTCTGTGATGTATCTTCCACCAAATGTTGTCCGTGTGATTAGATATTTGAATGTCTACACTTGCCCCAGAATAACCTCATTTACTTTACTTGTACATTTAGGACAAAAAATATCCCCTCTGCTGTGTGTCCACCGTGACGAGGTAGAGGGGCTTGTGCGTCCCAATGACCCCAAGAGCTATGCCGACGGTAGCACAGCTACTGGTAGGGCCACCCATGTCGGACAGGTCAAGGGAGAGGGACCAGACGAAGAGACACACAAACCTGCTGCCTTGTAGGTAGACTGGGGACAGTCAAAGGCTAGGGAAAGCACCCCGAATACATGCTTGTCGAAATCGGATGTACTGAGCCACAGGCTTGACAAAGCAGTGCAACGTAAAACCTGCTGCCTTGTAGGTAGACTGGGGACAGTCAAAGGCTAGGGAAAGCATCCCGAATAAATGCTTGTCGAAATCGGATGTACTGAGCCACAGGCTTGACAAAGCAGTGCAACGTAACTTAATTCATGATGTCACAAATCAAAATTAATCGATATGGTGCTAATCCCGTGAAGTCCCATCAGGCGGCGATAGTGCCGGGCCCCCTGCCTCGAGGGGGTCCACCCATGACTACTGGTGGTCACCTTCCCCTGTGCTGTGGAGTCAAGGCACAGAGGAGTAGGTTAAGAGCTATTGACCAAATACCCCGGACACTCAACATACTACAGTGGAATGCCGAAGGAGTTTACAAGAAGAAAGACTCCCTAACACAGCGTCTTCATAAAGATAGAATAGATGTGGCATGCATTCAAGAGACACACCTCAACGCCAATCACAAATTCTCAGTCAGAGGATATCAGGCCACACGTTTCGACCGCGAAGGACACAAAGGAGGAGTTCTAATACTTACACGAAATACAATACCTTGCAGCGAAGTATCTGTGATCTCTGACAACCAAACGGAAATTATAGGTGTTGATATAATGATAAAGGACGTGAAAATAAGAATCTACAATCTGTATAGCCCAGCAGATAAGGACCTTACACTCTCAAACATGAAAATAACTGACACAAACTGCATTATTGTCGGAGACTTTAATAGCCGTTCAGAAAGATGGGGATACCCAGATACTGACAAAAGAGGAGATGGATTGGCGGACTGGGAAATAGACTCAAATCTCCATCTACTCAACAAAGCGGATGACACACCGAGCTTCTACTCCAGAAGATGGCTTACCACTTCTACTCCAGACTTAGCTTTCTGCACAGGAGACATCCTCCACAAAATCGATCGCCATGTGCTTGACCAATTAGCAGGTAGTGACCACAGACCAATCAAGCTTGAAATGAATATGGAGTATGTTCCACAGGAGCAAAAGCCCTTGCCCCGCTGGAATTACAAACGAGCAGATTGGGACAGATTTGCCATACTAACAGACAAATATTGTGAAACATAAATACCGATATGGCAACATAAAGCAAATGGTGGAAAGTCTAAACAGAGCGATAATACAGGCAGCCACTGAGTCCATTCCTAGAGGAGCGAGGAAAAATTACAAACCATACTGGACTGAAGAACTACAAAGTTTGGAGGACAAAGTTGAAGATGCCAGGAAGACAGCAGAGAGAGAACAAACAATTGAAGCGAACATCTCTCTCAAAGCCATCTCAGCAAAATATAAAAGAACAGTAAATCAAACAACAAGAGATTGTTGGAGGGAAAAAAACAGAAAATCTGAATTTTGACAGGGATGGAAACAAACTATGGAAACTAGTGAAAGCCATGAACAATGAAGGACCTAGAAACACACAAATAACAATTAAACAAGGAAATGCCTTTGCCAACGAGCCCTTTCTGACGTAACTAGGGGTATTGAGATGCGGCTACGTTGACACTCTTTATGAATTACACACTGATACACCGTGAACACAACTCGTCACCACCGAGTGATAGAATGGCATCTTGTATTGTTTCTATGCGACACAATCACTGGGATATTCAAATGTACATGTACACCCACGACATTTGTTTACACACTGATTGTAGTACGTCCTGCTATCCAGGCTATCTAATCAACTACAATGGTCTACACATACACTCTTCTACCCTACTTACAGTCCTGTTACACATGGTCGCATGGCGCCTACATTCACAGGCCGGCAACCTCTGCCCACGGCACACGACTCGACTCCGTGCTGTAACATGTCCACCCGCCTGGGTCGCGGCAACGCTGTTCTCATCAATCGGTACAACGCTTGAATTATCTAGCGTACACAGTTACTTGCCGTCGACGATTCTCGGCGTTTCATCGCCACAAGGGATATTCAGTTCTCAGCCGACACACTTCTCTGCTTTCGTGATCTGTCTGTCATGGCTTCCCAACTCCGACTGACTCCCTTTGTCCGTGCGCCCTGCTCGACCCTCCTAATCACGTGGCCTCCTCCTCGCAATTCTATTGGCCACTATCTTTAGCCCGTTACCGGTGTCTTTTTCCTTATCACTCTCCGTGCTTATTTATCACTATTAATGTTTCAACAATCTATGTTGCTGTTAACCAGGTCTTAAGTAATCTGACTCATGGCATATGCCCCCCGCAATTTCAAAAATGTTCTACATTTTTGGGTTCTTCCTTATCTTACACTTGACATGAGTCAGCTTGGTCGCACATGCCTGTCCCTGGTCGCACATATCTGTCTACTGCCTCATGCCTTTGAGCTTGCTTCTCAGTTCCCTTTAACTTCCCTCTGTGTTACGTTGATATTCTGCCATACCTTCACACAAATTATAATGTCGGACACGAATATCCGTCTATTCCCAAATAGACCTCGTGTGGCCTCAACCCCCTTTGTATTCGGCAAGTTGAGGACCAACCTACTATGAGTCCCAATGTCCCACCCCGGACATTCCCATAAGGTTCCTCATTTATATCTCGGTACAAGCAAACTGACACCCTCCCCAGCCTTAAGCCCTGGGTGCAGGAACGTGTGTATTGCAGACATATCAATTTCACCCATATTTTGTTTAAGCTCTATCTGCTCCTGAGTAGTCTATGCTACGACTGTGGATCTCTTTGGTGTGAGTACCTATGACTCTTGTATTTGTCTTGTCAACGTGTGTGCGTGGTCGGCTGCCATTAGTTACTTGTGCTCTATGGCTATCTATTCCCTTCATTTGCCTTATGTTTATGCCTGGTGTTCTTACTACCAACTTTTTCCTGTAGTGTTCCTAATACCATGACCCTTATATACCTTTATATACATCTACTGCCATGCTGAAGTGCTACATGTTGAAATCTTATATGTACACAGTGCTACCACTTGGTACTATTATCAATGGTACTACCAATAATCCTACTACACTATCCTTGTATCCTTTCTTTCAATTTCACTTGCACTCTGTTCTCTCTCTCTCTCATTTCCTCTCTTCATCCTTTCATCGTTTGTCTTTCTCTCTCACTCTTTTTTTTTTTTTTTTTTTTTTTTGTACTTGTCTTACAACACACATACTAGAACCTCAAATGTTCCGTCTATGCCTTTATGCTTCCTGTATACTGGTGTGCAAATATCCCGTTGCATCCCGGTTGTGTTCAAATTAATTCTCATTGGCACAAAATTCCTACTCTCAGTCTTCTCGTCCCCTTTTTCTCACTGTCGCTGTCACTCCTCATGTTCTCATGTTATGTATCTGTTACCACAATCACATAAGTTTCTCCTACCAATTGTACATGTCTGTCTTTCCAATTTACAATATTGTCATAAAATCTGAATAGTATATAAAATTGGACTCACATGTAATATTTCAAGCACTATTCAAACTTTCACTCGCCTATCATTATCATCTTTGTGACATCAATATGTATCACTGGTAGTAATGTCTCAGTTACCTTCTCTTCTTTTCTTTTTAATGTTATGGGTGTCATCTGTGATATATCGTGGTTTTAGACCCAACTGTCAACCTTCCTGCTCTGGTAGATGTTGATCCTTCTTTTTTCCAGTTATGATCATTCATCAGTTTCTAGCATCTCTAGCACCGACATCTCATTCTATACGTTATGTGTTACAATCAGGTAATAGTACAATCAACACTGTTACAATTATTGTTAAAATTACATGCATACTGATTACAACTATACATGGCATGATGATCATGATCATAAGAACGTACTGATTTATGGATGTACTTAAAGCCATTAAAATTATATTTATCTCTATCTACGTATATTATGAGTTTTGTTTATTGAATGATTGTGAATGTTATTAACTATTACTCCCTTGGTTGGTTCTGGCTGGTATCTGTCTTCGCTAACTGTATCTTCTACCCATCAGATTCCCAATCTTCCTTGCGTCTGTCGGTCTCAGCCTCTTCAGTCAGCTAGTGAGGTAGCATCTTTGAGGTACCTTCGACATTATCTCTTCTGCTCAGTCATTTACACCCCTTAACTATCTGAAATTAACAACAGCCTTGGGTGTATATATATCCATACATACATATTTACATTCACAATGGCATATTATATTACAGCAATCCTATCACATTTCCTACATTGACATGTTATCATGGTCAGTACCACAACGTGCCAACCACTGGACCAATCCCCTTGTATGAACGCATGGTTTCCTAGATGATAGTCTTACCGTATGCCCTATTGTACTATCGGGATTTTGTCCCTAATCTGACCAGATCATTTTATCATATAGTCGGTGTAACGTTTCTTAGGCCATGTTATTGCTAGCATTCACAGACTTCATGTATATATTTTAACCACACTATTACACCTCTGTACTGTTTGTATTTTTTTTTTCCTGATGACTTTACCACCTCATCATGTTACTTCAATCAACCTTATACCTATCAATGCATTCATTCTACTACAACAATTCTACCTGTACCAATCACATACACATAGCTTTTATACACTACAAGTATATACAAACATGTATACGACATAAACATAAATATGACATGTATATACAATATACCTATCCTACGATACGAGTTTCACGTAGGAACATGTGATGTCTCCTTAACATGTAGTATTGTACAATGATTTGCATCTTCTTGTGTAATATATGTTGTTATTGATTTGAACTTATCTATTTCTTTTGTCTTTTCTTTCCTTTCCTCATCTGTTAACCCTATACTTTTCCAATACCTATTCCAATTCCTTATTTTGATGTCCTGTGTTCGTTTATTTATTTGATCTTTTGGAATTTCCTCTTGTTGCCATTGTGCTAACAGAGCATCTGTGTCAATGTACCGTACGTGTGGCCTCTTTGGGGGAATTTCATTCTCCCAACCCGATTCTGTGTAGTCTGTAACATCGTTTTGTTTTATCTTCACCTTCTCTTTTGACCTTTCTTCTTGACTGTTTTTCTTGTTGCATACGCCCTCTTCGTCCTGTAACCTATACCCAGATACTGACCTACTCTCTTGTGCTGAACATGCTTGTTGTACCATTTGTTTTTCTAACCTGTTAGCACATGTGTGAGTCAAGTATGGCATAAAAAATTGTTTCACCATTGCTGTGCTGTCGTTGAACTGTGGACAATCCACTCTAAAGTTTTCCACACCAAAGATTACTTTCTCCTTTTCGTACTCTGTTAGGTCTGGCCTAAAAATTTAATGTATCCCATGTCAGTTCTTGCTGTGTCAACTGTCTTAGCTCTTCGCGAATATCAACTGGTCCATGCCTATCGTCCATGATTGTGTCGTTACCGTCGGGACAACATTCCCTGTACGGTCCCTGTACTAGGGTCCCTTGTTTGTCCTTGAATTCTTCTGTATTCTTCGCCTGTATGGTAAATGTCTGTTCCTATGTCTGATGGGTCATCATCTACTTTAATTTAATGTCTTCTGTCGGGAATGTCCATGCCGTATCGCAATCTGCTATTTCTAAGTTCTCTTTTTCCCATTTGTTTATGTCCTGGGGTGTGCACTCTTTGACCTCTGGGATATTGCCCAATATTAGCTCCGTTGTGGGATGTGGTAACACTGCCGCTTTTTCCGCCCTTTGTAGTAAGGACAGTCAATGTCTGTCCAAGCTACTCTATACTGCTCTAACGCCCCGCCAAATGTTCTGCACGTCACTCTGTCGTCTGTATAGTCTTCATCTCTTACCATCTTCCTGTCTACCCCCCACAACTGTTGTCCCTGTGTCTCTAACCATTTTCACTGCAAAACCATTCACTAATGCTCGTCGAACGTCCAGATTTCCGTTTGTTATGTATGCAGAGTTGGCTTCCTGCATATACACTTTGTTGTCAGTCATGTCGCCCTGACAGTCATATATGTGTGTTGCATTTGTGTCTTGTTGTTCATCCTCGTCGCTGCTGGACATGGCGTATGCCATGTTGGTGTCTTCATTCAGTTTTCTCAGACTACACGTCCTTGCCAAGTGGCCATAGCTTCTACATAACCAGCATTTCAGACTGTCTCTATAGTCTGCATACTTATTGCTTCTTCTGACCGACATATTCTTGAGGTATGACTTATACTCAGGATTTCGGTCGCACATTTCCAACGACCCGTGTTGGCGATCACAATATTTACATTCTCTTACGGGCCCGTTCTTCTTTTTCCTTTGTTTTCCAGTTTTTTTTTTCGGGAAATTGTTTCCCTGGGGTTTTAACAGGTTTCTTGGGGTTAACACATTTTTTTTTACCGGGCCTTGATTTTCGATGGGGCCCGTTCCAAAATTTGTTTTCCGTGCCCCCCTGGGAAAAATTTGGGTTTTAAAACCCTTTTATTTGGGTATTTAATTTGGGGGCCTTTATTTTCAACAGGAACCCTGGAGCTGGGCCCTAAATAATTTTTACCCCCCGCAAAATCTCCCTTTTGGGGCTTTAATTTCGCCTTTACCCTTTGGTCCCTTTAAAATTATTTGGCCATTTTTTTTCCAGGGAAGGTTTGGCCTTTTGGGGTCGGGACCTAAATTTTTAACCCGCCTCATCTCTTTTGGCTTTTCCGGGGTTTGTTGCCTCTCTGGGGGCCCTTTTACCATTTTTAATGGTTAAGGGGCCAAAAACCATGAAAGGGGTTTGACTTTAATGGGACCCCTTTAAAAGGGGTTTTCAACCCGGGCCCATCAAATAAAATTTTTGCCAAAAACCTTTCCTTGAATTTGAATGGGGGCCCAAAGCTTTGGGTGCCCTTACCCCCTTCAATTTCTTTTTCCCCCCCAAATCTTTTTTTAAAATCCCCCCACTTTTTTTCAATGGAATTGTATGGTTTCCCTTTTTGGAAAGCAGGTGGCCCCTTTGTGCAAATTTCCCGAGTCCGTTCTTTGGGGTCCAATGGGTTTTGGCTGCCAATTTTTTTTCCCTTTAGTTTCTTTCTCCAATTTTTGCCTTTCAAAAACTCCCCTCCCATCTTTGTTTTTTTCAAAGTTAATTTACTGCCCCCGTTTCTCTTTTTTGGGAAACCCAATTCTCCCCCTTGGTTTCCTGCTAAATTTCTGTTTTCTAAGTTCCTTTTTTCCCTTTTTTCCGCTTTTGTGCTGCTTTTTTTTCCCTTCGAAAAAATTCTTCCCCCCCTTTTGGCCTCTAATTTCGGCCCTTTCAAATTCCTACGGTGTCTAAAACTTCCCTTTTGTTTGAGCAGTCACTTTAAATTTTCCGCCCCGTTAAAAAGCCTTTTTCCTGGTTTAAAAAACCTTCCTTTCCCTTGGGTTGGTTGCCAAATAGCTGGGTTTCCCCCTTTATCAAGGGCCCAAAATAAACTTTTCAGGGGCACCCCTAAGGGGTTGTCCCTTTTATCTTGTTTTGGAAACCTGGAACAGAAAAAAATTAACTAACCAACCCTCACCCCCTTGGGAAAGGCCCCAATTAATTCTTTGGGGGATTTCCCCAAATTTTTTATTTTTTTTTGGGTTTCCCAATATTTGTTTGGCCCTCACAAGAAAAAAAATTGGAAATTTAACTTGGTATATATGCGTTTTTTTATTTTGGGTTATCCTTAGCTTTCAAAAACCCCTTGCTTTCCGGGCTTTTACCAAATCAACCCTGGGTCCCCTTTAAAACCCCATGAACAAGGATAAACTTTCTTATGGGTCCCCCAATGGGGTTTTAAAACCCATTTTTTCCCAACTGTTGGAAAAACCTTTCTGGGGTTTCTTTTTGACATAATTAAGGGCCCATGTTCCCCACCCAAGCCCTGGCCCCGAATAACCGGCTTTCCATTAATTTTTGTTTGGGAAATGCCTTTAATGTTTTGGTTAAATTTTAAAAATTTCCGGGCCAATAATTTAATTTGTTTCCCCCATAAAACCGCCCAATTTTCCGAAATTTTTAAACGTTTAGTTCCAAAGATTTCTGGGTTGGGGTTTTTAATTTCGGGTACTTCATCTTTTAATTTCCAGAAACCCCCTGAAAACCCCTTGTACCACCAAAAAATGGGAATTTATGATGTTTCCCCATTTGGGAAAAAATCACCCGGGGAATTTAAAGGGTTTTCCCCAACATTTGTTTCAATGTTTAATAAAAGTTCTTTCCGGCTTTAATCCTTTCTGGGGGTTAAAATTTCTTTACCCCCAACTTAAGGGCCTTTTTACACCTGGCCATGGCGTTTTCATTCCAGGCCGGCCCCCTTTTGGGGAAATCCCCCGTTTTGTAACATGTCCACCCGCCTGGTCGCGGCAACGCTGTTCTCATCAATCGGTACACGCTTGAATTATCTAGCGTACACAGTTACTCTACCACCTCTAAAAGTACTGGAGAGTTTTGGTCAGAGACCATAACTTTATGAAGGGAAAATCCCAACTGCACCTCCACGCGGTAGAGGATGGAAACACACTACGGTGTGGCTAACACAGCTCTGGGGACCGAGTATCCACCGGAATAAGTGGACAACTCTGCAGCTGAGCAGAGCAGGGCACTCACTTGTCCTTGCAGTCGGAAATGGCTGTCAAAAGCAGAGGTAAAAAGACCACCATGTGAATGTGGAAGGCAAGGGGAAACCACCACATTATCTTCCCAAGACTTCATGGCAAAACATAAATCAAAGTTAGTGAAGGACGTTAATGGCTGTCTTAGGGCATCCTCGTCCGGTAGGGACAGTCATGAGCTACAGGTGACACCAGACCGTCATCCAGCTACTGATGGCAAAATCTTAACTAAAATAAATAAATTTAGAGTAGGAACATGGAATGTTAGGACATTAAATGAGCTAGGAAAGTTGACCAATGTTCTAAGAGAGATGGATAGCATGAAAATGAATATACTAGGCGTTAGTGAGATGAGATGGAAGGGATCGGGCAAAATTATAGCTGACAATCACACAATAATTTACTTCTGGAGGGGAGACACATGAGAAAGGGGTAGGAATAATATTAGATGAAAAAACAGCCAAGTCAATTAATGGATACTGGTGTATTTCAGATAGAGTTATTATGGTAAAAATCAAAGGCAAACCAATAGACATAAATATTATACAAGTATATGCACCAACAGCAAGCAGTAGTGATGAAGAAATACAACACTTTTACGACGAAATAGAAATGGCGATGGCTCAAATTGGATCACAAGAAATAAAGATAATACTTGGTGATTTTAATGCAAAAGTAGGAAAGGGAAAAATGGAGGATGTAGTGGGGAATTATGGTTTAGGTACAAGAAATGAAAGAGGGGAAAAGCTAATAGAATGGGCAAATATCAATGATATGATAATTGGAAACACATGGTTTAAACACCATAAAAGACGACTGTACACATGGATAAGCCCTGATAAGAAAATACGCAACCAAATTGACTACATACTAATTAATAAAAGATTTAGAAATGCTTTAATTAATGTAAAGACAATGCCTGGTGCTGACTGTAATAGTGATCATGTACCACTATGTGGACAAATAAAAGTAAGATTAAAAAGAGGGAAAAAAATGGTTAAGAACATGAGACTTAATAAAGAGGTTCTAAAAATAGATAAAGAAATGCAAGAACAATACAGAGTGACTGTGAAAAATAGGTACAATGCAATAACTAAAATACAGAGTATAGATGAACAATGGGAAATGTTAAGGGACTCCATTCATCAAACTAGCAAAGAAGTATTACCAGAGAGAGGCAAAATAGCTAAGAAAAAATGGATGAATGAAGATATCTTAAACCTGATGGACAAAAGAAAACAGTATAAAAATGACAAACAAGAATACGCTAAGATAAATAAAGAAATAAAAGATAAATGTGGGAAGGCTAAAGAAAGTTGGTTAAACGAGCAATGCAAAAAAAAATGAATTAAATTCCATTAAAGATACAAAAAATATGCACAGACAAATCAGTGAGCTTACAGGGAAAAAAATAAGAATAAATACAGGGTGTTTGAAATCAAAAACAGGAAAGATAATATTAGAGGAAGATGCTATAATGAAGAGGTGGAATGAGTATATAAGAGAATTATATGAAGGAGAAAGGGCAGAATTAACAGAAGATAGTAACTTAGAAGGTCCACCTATTCTGAAAGAAGAAGTCGCTGACGCTATGAAACGTATGAAGAAAGGAAAAACAGCTGGGCCAGATGAAATCACAATAGAAGAATTAGAAGTATTGGGAGAATTTGGAGTAGATATATTAACCAAAATGTTGAATGATATTTACAGCAGTGGATATTTACCCAGTGATATGCTGAAATCTGTATTTATAGCTATACCAAAAAGACCAGGAGCAATTGATTGTGAAGATTTTCGTACAATTAACCTTATAAACCATATCACTAAGCTTCTACTCAGAATCATAATGAGAAGAACCAAAAAGAAAATAAAAATGGAAATTAGTGAAGAACAGTATGGATTTGTGGAAGGAAAGGGCACAAACAATGCAATTTATACATTGCGGACACTAATAGAAAGGTCAATAGAGAAACAGAGGGACATATATTTGTGCTTCATAGATTATACTAAGGCATTTGATAAAGTAAAACATGATGAACTGATTAAAATGTTGGAAGATATCAACACTGATGGAAAAGATTTAAGAATAATAAAGAATATTTACTGGAACCAAGTAGCAGCAATTAAAATGGGAAATAAAGAGGGTAGTTACGAACAGATAAAGCTAGGAGTACGACAAGGGTGTGTCTTGTCACCAGATCTTTTCTCCCTGTATAGCGAAGTAATAATGAGAGAGATCAAAGAGATGCCAGGAATACTAGTTGGAGGTTATAATATAAATAATATACGCTATGCAGATGACACAGTATTGGTGGCGGATAATTCAACAGACCTACAACAATTATTAGACGTTGTAGTAACAGAGAGTGCAAGGAAAGGACTCAACTTGAATATCAAGAAAACAGTAACAATGGTAATATCAAAGAAAATGGTGACACCAAAATGTGACATAGAAATAGAAGGGAAAATCCTTAACCAAGTTGATAATTTTAGATACCTAGGGGCATTTATAACATCAGATGGAAGATGTACAACAGAGATTAGGAGCAGAATAGGGCAGGCAAAAGCCGCATTTCAGAAAATGAAGAGTATCTTATGCAATAAGTCACTAGTCACTGAATGTAAGAAAGAGAGTGCTGAAATGCTATGTAGAACCAGTTTTGCTGTATGGCAGTGAATCTTGGAATGTAAATGAACAAATTAAGAAGAAATTAGAAGCAACAGAGATGTGGTTCCTGAGACGAATGTTGCGAATTCCTTGGACTGCCAGAGTAACTAACGACGACTGCCTGAAACAGGCTAATGAAACTAGAACATTATATACAACAATAAGACAGAGACAAACAGCTTTCCTCGGTCATGTGATGAGAAGAGAGGCATTGGAGAACATCGTAACAACTGGAAAGATCGAGGGGAAGGGAGGCAGAGGTAGACCAAGAGAAGTGATGCTGGATGGATTGAGACGGTGGCATGGAGGAATATCAGCAGCAGAGTTGATCCAGAAAACCAAAGACCGAGATCTATGGAGAGCCATGAACGCCTACGCCAGCCGGCACGGCACTTGATGATGATGACACAGTTACTTGCCGTCGACGATTCTCGGCGTTTCATCGCCACAAGGGATATTCAGTTCTCAGCCGACACACTTCTCTGCTTTCGTGATCTGTCTGTCATGGCTTCCCAACTCCGACTGACTCCCTTTGTCCGTGCGCCCTGCTCGACCCTCCTAATCACGTGGCCTCCTCCTCGCAATTCTATTGGCCACTATCTTTAGCCCGTTACCGGTGTCTTTTTCCTTATCACTCTCCGTGCTTATTTATCACTATTAATGTTTCAACAATCTATGTTGCTGTTAACCAGGTCTTAAGTAATCTGACTCATGGCAGCCTTGCTTACAGGAAAAAAGGCTGCAAATGCACTAATGGAACACTATGCAAATGCAAACCACATTGATATTACAACCGAACAGAAGAAAGCAGGAATTGGACCCATGCATATACAGATGGATCAGCCAAAAATTCAATAGAGAATGGAGGAGGAGGAATTCTCCTAAATTTAAAAAATGGAGTGAAAAAAACACATTCAATGGCAACTGGAAAATTTTCAAGTAACTTCAAAGCGGAGGTAGAGGCTCTGAAAACTGCAGCAGAAATGCTCCTGATGGAGGAAAATAAAGAGAAGCAAATAGCTATCTTCACAGATGCAAAGTCAGCTGTCTCAATACTGAAGAGCAAAAACAGCACAGAACTAGCTGACCTAAGAGCAGCACTCCATTGTCTATGCCAGAAATCCAAAAAAGTTGTAATACAGTGGATCCCATCACATTGCAGTATACCTGGAAACGAAGATGCTGACAGACTGGCAAAAGAGGGCGGACGACTACCACAGCCTGACATAAACATAACCTATAATGAGGCAAAGAGGTTGATAAAAAGCACTTATAGAACCAAATGGGAATCAGAGCATCCAGGCCATCAGAAGGATGATGCATATTACAAACTCGACCGAAGAGAACAAGTAGCAATCTTCAGACTCCGCACAGGACATAACAGGCTGAAATACCACTTGTTCAATAAACTAAAGATAGGAGATACCGATGAATGTAATTGTAGAACTGGAAAAATGACAGCAAAACATTTGCTGCAGGATTGCCCAACGTATGCAGAACAGAGAAAGATATTTTGGCCCACACCTGCTTCATTTGAGGACAAGCTCTATGGAGATATCAACAAGCTCAAGTTGACCGCAGCTTACTTTAACTACATACAGGTTGACATATAAAGGTGCATGAAGACCCAGAGGCATGAAATGGAATATTGCTTGGATAGCAAATCCATTACGTGGAAAGTCCGAATCAAAAGCCCATTGTGTGGGCTTCATAAAAGGTGGAAAAGTGTCCTAGTGGCACGAAATGGAATATTGCTTGGATAGCAAATCCATTACATGGAAAGTCCGAATCGAAAGCTCACTGTGTGGATGTCATCTGCAGACTGCATACTTCTGGCTTCCGGAAGAACAGCCTATGGTGAACGGAAGGCCCAATATACGGAAGTGAGGCTAAGCAGCCATGTGCAGGACGTGACGATTCCTTGGGTGAGCCCAGTACCAGAGCGCTATGTATCGGCTCTGCAAGTATGGAAGCCTCCTTGGATGACGGGGAATGACATGGTCTGCCCCTGCCTTCCCTTGAGGGCTGACCAGGATCTTTGGCTGTTCTATATGGGCCAGCTGGGATGGGGGATAACACCACAACAGTGAGAGTCAAACGTCCTAAGAATCCCCCGGGAAGGTTAACCCGGTCAACAAATGCCCGCAGAAGTCGGATGTGTCGGCCTAACGGCGCAAGAACTCAGCTCTGCTGTAAACAGGCACAACGCAATCACATCCGAAAAAAACTCCGGATGATCGCAGAAGAAGAAGAAGAACAAAAAATATGAATAAAATTTGGTGGAACTGCGGTAAAGCTGTGAAAATGTAAACAATATAACATGACACAAAGTAGTGCAGCTTTACATAACAGAATGGGACGCAGAGGTGTTTCCAAGGCACCAGGGCCGGGTTATATACTCGCCAAGACCTATTGACGCGTCCTCGTCGAGCGTCCTGGGCAACAGGTCCCTTCGGGGTCCTGGCTGAAGTCAATAGGATCGCTGATTCCTCCGAAGTCGGAGAGTGTCTGCCTGTACGGCGAGGAACCACCAGTCTGCACACCAATAAGCCAGACATGGGGCAACGGATACTCACGCAAACCTCAGGTCCTGTATGACATCACACTGATGTTGGACAACAGGATGTCTTCATCCAACATACAGGACTTCGCGTTGGAGCTCAAGCCAACGAACATAAGCAAGCAAGCAAGCACATAACAGAATTACAACACATATAGGACATTGCGGCGATTAACCTTCATTAGCAAACAAACACATACACAAAACGCAACATATTCACGGAGAAGATCTCCTGTGACTACATTAAGACGTGACGACAGGACGAGAAGAATAAAAAGATGAAAAGTGAAAGCAATGAAGAGAAAATGAAAATTGGAAAAAAAATGTTCCCACTTATCTCAGAATTCCGAGCTGTGTACACAGCTCGGAATTCTGAGGTAAGTAGTAACATGGCCTACCCCGTAAGTGGGCATGATTTCTTCCTCTTCTGTGTTCGTCCGGAATGTTGTTTTAGACGTAATTTCTTTGTGCCTGTTTACAGCGAAACTCCGATATTTCCACCTTTCGGCCGACACATCCGACTTCTTCAGGTATTTGTTGGCTGGGTTACCTTCTCGGGGGAATAAGGTCGAATCTCAAAGTATGACGCGGACAACACAGCGTTAAGTTTCTGGTCAGAAGGACGTGTCTCTGACTGGTACCCACAAATGACCGTCCCTTTGACACTTAACAAAGCATGGAACGGAAATGGTACATAATCGTTGCCATGGTAAGTGAAGTCCCAGCCAGCCACAATAGTCAAACAGATGTAGTTCTTCTTCCCTCCTCGCCTTTTGTTATGTGTTCGTTCACTTTGTACCCAAGCGTAGTCTATACACATGCTACTTCTTCTAGTTCACTAGTGTGAATTTTGCTTATGGATTGGCTTTCCCTATTATCAGTGTCCGGCGAACTCGCTCCGACTTCAGATATTCTTGTAACTTCTTCCCCAAGTCAAGGAGGAAAAGTAAACATTTTAGTCCCACTGAGCAGCGTAGGGGTTGAACCCGCTACTCCACATCTGAGCACGGGAATGTAAGAACAAGCGGTCTTATTCTTTAAGCCAAGCTGACCTCCATTCTGGCAGTGACACGGAACCAACATTGCGCTATCACAGCACATATGGACTGGGCCTGTGCTTGTCGGACTCAGAACAAAACGCCCGGAGGAAAGATTGCATCCCTACATTGCGTGTGGAACAATTCAGGGGGATTTGAGAAGATAATCCCCAAATTTCTCAGATGACATTTTGTAATCCTGGAGATGTAATCCTCTATTGTGATTAAATGTGAGAGAATGCCTCTCAGCTCACCTCAGGAGGTGTGTATTGTGTTCTGCCGAACAAGACGACTCCTGCAATCATTACCGATGTCGTCGTCGTTGGTGTTGTTGTTGTTGTTGTTGTTTTCTAGACATACTTTAAGTAACACGTTCTAGCATCCGCGATCAAGGTTAGCTCATTTGCCATGCAACCGTAAGGTTGTAAAAGGTTAAGCCGCCACATATTTTAGGCTTTAGCCAGCTCTGTTGTCTTGTCTTAAAAGTCGACTCATTGCACCAGGTTTTGTCTCATATGGCCCGGTCTATTTCCTAAGGGCGACCTGCCGAAAGCGTCTCACAAAGCACGAACTTCGTAGCTCCAGCGACAATCCCTGAGTCTCTGAGAAAAATGCACATTTCTCTTGTATACATGTGAAACATGGACAATCAGCAGACAAGCTGAAAATCATGAAATAGCCGAGGAAATGTAGTTTCTGTACAAAACTAACAGAAAAACATGAAATAGCCGTGGAAATGTAGTTTCTGTACAAAACTAACAAAAAAAACATGAAATAGCCGTGGAAATGTAGTTTCTGTACAAAACTAACAGAAAAACATGAAATAGCCGTGGAAATGTAGTTTCTATACAAAACTAACAGAAAAACATGAAATAGCCGTGGAAATGTAGTTTCTGTATAAAACTAACAGAAAAACATGAAATAGCCGAGGAAATGTAGTTTCTGTACAAAACTAACAGAAAAACATGAAATAGCCGTGGAAATGTAGTTTCTGTATAAAACTAACAGAAAAACATGAAATAGCCGTGGAAATGTAGTTTCTGTACAAAACTAACAGAAAAACATGAAATAGCCGTGGAAATGTAGTTTCTATACAAAACTAACAGAAAAACATGAAATAGCCGTGGAAATGTAGTTTCTGTATAAAACTAACAGAAAAAACATGAAATAGCCGAGGAAATGTAGTTTCTGTACAAAACTAACAGAAAAACATGAAATAGCCGTGGAAATGTAGTTTCTATACAAAACTAACAGAAAAACATGAAATAGCCGTGGAAATGTAGTTTCTGTATAAAACTAACAGAAAAACATGAAATAGCCGAGGAAATGTAGTTTCTGTATAAAACTAACAGAAAAACATGAAATAGCCGTGGAAATGTAGTTTCTGTATAAAACTAACAGAAAAACATGAAATAGCCGTGGAAATGTAGTTTCTGTATAAAACTAACAGAAAAACATGAAATAGCCGTGGAAATGTAGTTTCTGTACAAAACTAACAGAAAAACATGAAATAGCCGTGGAAATGTAGTTTCTATACAAAACTAACAGAAAAACAAAAGAGACAGTTCTTCAAGATACTCATGATAGCCAGGTGTGATTAGTGAAACTAGAGGCAAAACGACACATGATGTTATGGAGAGAATAACCTTGCATTGTTTCGTTAAGCCTATGGCTCAGTACATCCGACATCGACAAGCATAATTTCTGATCTTTTCGTTTTTTAAAATTTTTAACTGTCCCCAGTCTACCTGCAAGACAGCTGGTTTGTGTATCTCTTCGTCTGGTCCCTATCTCTTAACCTGTCCGACCTGAGAGATCCTACCAGTAGCTGTGCTACCGTCGGCATAGCTGTTCTGGTCATAGAAACATGCAAACCTTTCTACCATCGTATAGTGTAGTTACGAGTTATAGGGCACATTAGAGGTAGGCTGTCCCCAGGCTTTCGGGGCACGTTATGTGTCGAAGTAAACTTTAAAACTTTGTGACAATTTAGAAATTCGATGGGAAAAGAACAGGATGAGGCAGAGAGATGAATATGTGGGTGGCTTGGCCACATGGCATCATTAGCACGAGAATGCAAACTCGGTGCACGAATCTAGTAATCGCGGGAGAAGGCATGTCAATACCGTCCACGCTTATCGACATAGTACAGGATGATGTTGAATCCCTTATTCCGCTCACTTTCCTTCCCAGACAATTCGGAGACAATTCCCAGGAAACTCCTAGACAATTACCAGACAATTTCAAGACAATTCCTTGATAATTCTAAGACAATTTCAAGACAATTTCAAAATTCCTAGACAATTTCTAGACAATTCCTAGACAATTTCTAAACAATTTCTAGACAATTTAAAGACAATTCCAAGACAATTCCCTGACGACTCCTTGACACTTCGCGGACAATACCTAACAATTCCCAGACAATTATTCAATACCCATGATATGAAGGGGATCGGCTGTAGCGTGGTGACCAGAACTTCGCGAGCCAGTCCGGGTTCGAATCTGCACAAATGTTTAAAATGGACCTGGGATCCCAAGCCGGCCCAACCTAAAATAGGTACAACGAAATGTCTTCGGAAGCAAAGGCGGCTAGCGTGGTAATACAAGCACACTCTGGTCTATACAAATATGGGTCCAGAATCATATATCTATTGAGCCTTAAGATGTGAAAAGGGGTCACTGACTCTAGTGCTCAAGCAGTGAAAAGGGGTCACTGACTCTAGTGACTCAAGGAGAGAAAATGGGTCACTGACTCTAGTGACTCAATCAGTGAAAAGGGGTCACTGACTCTAGTGACTCAATCAGTGAAAATGGGTCAGTGACTCTAGTAACTCAAGCAGTGAAAAGGGGTCACTGACTCTAGTGACCTAAGCAGAAGACTCAGGAGAGACGTATGGAACAAAATGCACATTAGACAACAGAACATTTGAAAGCTTAGAGTACACCCATTTTCCAAATGAGGATATCCAATTCTTAAATGCAAAATATATAAGAAATAAATACAAGTTATTGATATAAAGGTATTGAGTCATGGAGTACAGGAGAGAGGTAGAGACCAGAGGACACACTAGACAACTGGAAAGCTCTAGGCACTTCGGGATTGAAACCTGCTGCTTACAAATGGCGAATACGTCTCACTGAAGAAGCAGGTGTGTTTCGAGTGTCACTCGGCCAGTAAGCGTCCGCTTAAACATGCCATCACCAGCCAGTCCAGGTGCACGTCCTTTACAGGACCTTGCAGTCAACTGCAGCATTTGTTGACTGTTAGTGATTTACTACGAGGGTAAGTTAATAAGTAAGTCACAAATGGCTGTAGAAAAATAACTAAATATGATAACAACTTGAAACCAGTTTATTTTTATACACACAATGTCCCTTTATTTCTCAACATAATTTCCATCAACATTGATGCACTTAACCTATCGTTTTATCAGCCCTCCCAAAACGGCTGCATGGAACTGAGTGCTTTGTTTTCATTTACCGGCCATCCCACAGAACTGTGTGACTTACTTATTGACTCACCCTCGTAACGTTTTCTACCCAGCTATGCACCGCTTTATGGGACAAACATTTGTCAGCATAAACACTGACAACCCAACTTGGCGGGAGACATTTCGCGAATGACGCCGAAGTTGAATGTGAAGTGAAAACGTGGTTTAGAAAACAGAGCACACAATTCTATGCAGCCGGTTTGGGAGGACTGATAAAACGATGGGATAAGTGCATCAATGTTGGTGGAAATTATGTTGAATAATAAAGGGATAATGTATGTATAAAAATAAACTAGTTTCAAGTTGTTATCATAATTACTTATTTGTGACTTACTTATTTTGTGACTTACTTATTTGCCATTTGTGACTTACTTATTAACTTACCCTCGAACGATGCTCATTGACTAGTTTGTCATTGCTGTCTGAACGGTTTACGCCTTACACAGGGTGTTTGTAAAGTCTCATTACACTTTGTGTGTAGAGCAATTTTGAAAAATGAAGTACATGACGTCATAAAAATTGTGCTCCACATTCCATTGTGAAGCAATATGCAGCGAATGGCTGTCGTCTGCTGGAGTAATTCTTTGCACCCCAAACAGAATGGTGTTATCAACGAAGAATAATTTGTTTGCGTGAACAGTGTTTCGAAATTATGGTCGATACACACGATTGGTTGTTCAAAGATTTATAGCAAGATTTCCCGATAAATAACATCCCCATAGCATTACGATTAGAAATGTGTTAAATAAGTTATGGTGATAACTTCACTGGTACTTTCCAGCTTCTCCAAAACAGAGTTAAACCATAGCAGTGACTATTGTTACTACTTTACATAATTTTTTAGCCGACTTTTTGATGACGTTATGTGCTTCATTTTTCAAAATTGTTCTACATACAAAGTGTAATAAGATTTTACAAACACCTTATACTACTGAAATCAACGCTAAGCGGTCTGCTTCCAAATCTCCCGCACCTTTTTTCGAACCCTCGGTTACCAATTCGGCATAAAGTGGGTACTCACTACCACTTAGTCGCAGCGTTGGTTCTATTAGTAGTATTTGTTAAGTTAGTCTCATGTCCGTTACAGGACGTCTCATTTTGTGGCTGTTTGTGATTTTCTTATCACGTCTACGGTCAGTAGTTTGCCGTTGCTTTCTGAACGACCGACACTCATTTTTTCAGCAAATCGCTTTGATAGAAATCAACACTGTTGTACAAAGTGGTATGTCCCTTGCAATACGTTACAATCAAAGCCCAGGTTGATGTTCTCGGCAATTGTACGTTCAGTAGCTTGCCATTGATTTCTGAGCGAGACAGTACTGTGCACACCATTATGTCCCAGTATGTCTATTCCTAGCCGGTCTCCCTGGTCTAGGAGTTACACGACTTTCTCCGTAATCCCGTATACTCTCGTGAGTAAAGTGACTTGCGCGAGAATTGGTAGCGGTTCTCTCCGCGTCGGTAAGTTGGGGGTATGTGAGCCGGTCACTCAGAAAGCAATGGCAAACTATTGAGCGTAATCTTGCCTAGAAATCAACAATCAGCTGAAACATGCTGATGTTGACAGCGATGTCCTGTGAAGGATATGCGAACAAAAAAGAGATTGCTTTCTGAGCGAGACAGTACTGTACACACTATAATGTCCCAGTATGTTTATTCCTGGACTGCATTTTTTTATTTTTGCATATCCTATTTACAGGACAAAACTGTGAACACCAACATTTTACTGCTGTTGTTAATGTTTTGGCAAGTTTACGTTCAGTAGTTTGCCATTGATTTCTGAACAATCGGCTCCTATACCAACACGGTAAAACCCAGCACAGCACGGTCTGCTGCCAAATAGGTTGCAGCTGTGTTTCGAACGCAGGTAAGCGGCCTCACGAATCGCGTCCGCAAGACCTTAGCCTGGATTATTATTACTTTGAATATAAGAGATACATCTAACTGTATGTACGTGAGAACTTACAAGCCCTGTCAAGCCGCAGAAAACACCCTAGCCGGCAGGCTGTGTCAACTTTATTCAGTGGAGAGATTTCTGGTGGGGTGGGGGGGGGGGGGGGGGGGGGGCTTGAAGTATATAGGCATCGTCACGCCTGATTGAAGAATTCATTCAATGTCGCCTCTCCCACATCAAACTTGCCCTAACATGGTTCCGGTCTTTCCCGCCTCCAACTTCTCCCTGCCTGGTTCCGGTCTGACATAGCCCCAGGCTGACAATTACCGCCATTGATCTGTGAAAGTTGATACCGACAGGTTGGTGGTAAAACTCAAACTTGAATCTGCTCGACGTGCCGGTGTGTTACCCTACAAATATGTCCGTGTTCACGAGGGTTTTGTGTTGTATACAACACTTAGCACACCACGCGTGATTGGGCTTTCTAGATCTCTAGAAAACATATCCGCTCTGCACAGAGGTGGCTTGGTGCTTAGTGTCTTCGCTTGTATCTAAGTGGTTCTAGGGTCAACTTCTAGCTGCTGTTGTATTTACTGAACCCCGTCGCACAGCCATCATGGCTACTGATATGTAAGATGCATAACACCGCTAAACTGTCACGCTTTGAACTCTTGCGTAGTCCGTGCCGAACTCAGTTTTTTTTTTAGAATTAGCTGTCCTCTTAGGACTGTCCCTTGCCATCAGGTAAAACCACTTCTAAGGTACATGCAGATTACGTTCCCAAGGAGGAGAAGTTAACATTAAGTCCAACGCACAGGAAGTTTAAGAGCAAGCGCCCTGTTCCATTTGACCACGTGACTTTCTGTCACGAAAAACACGCTTTTATCGGACTTCTAGAAGACACTGGGAAGTCATAACGAGTACACACTATACCCGGGGTGCAGTATTGTGCCGAAGTCATGTCCCAAAGTCACTGACAAGACACACCTTCCAGGGCAACGCACCAAAACATTGATCTACACCAGTGGTTCTCACCCGTTTTTGGCCCGTGCCCACCTTCACCATATTTTCAGAACGTCATTCCCGCCCCCCCCCCTCCTATCAAACATTTGGGCCGTATCCCCCTTTACTGTATTTTCAGAACGTCATTCCCCCCTTTCATATTTCCTATCTAAAAATGCCCCACCCCTACACAGTATACGTAAAAATGTAAGGTAAATTTAACAGTATATACTAAAACAAGTCTAGACATCCACATAAAACATGATATGTGTGTCTACTTACTTTATAAAATGAATTTTAGAAGGATGAGGCGTGCATAACTGTAAAGTATGACGGGAAAAAACAAGGTCAAGTAATCGGTTCTTGTATTAACGCGATCTTGAAATGGTCTTCATTCCCGCTGGAAACTCTACAATTCCTCCCTGGGGGGAAAGGGGGGGGGGGGGGAATTCCCCACCGGTTCTTCTTCTTCTTCTTCGTTCATCCGGAGTTTTTTTTCGGATGTGATTGCGTTGTGCCTGTTTACAGCAGAGCTGCGTTCTTGCGCCGTTAGGCCGACACATCCGACTTCTGCGGGCATTTGTTGACCGGGTGAACCTTCCCGGGGGTTTCTTAGGACGTTTGACTCTCACTGTTGTGGTGTTATCCCCCATCCCAGCTGGTCCATATAGAACAGCCAAAGATCCTGGTCAGCCCTCAAGGGAAGGCAGGGGCAGACCATGGGCATTCCCCGCCATCCAAGGAGGCTTCCATACTTGCAGAGCCGATACATAGCGCTCTGGTACTGGGCTCACCCAAGGAATCGTCACGTCCTGCACATGGCTGCTTAGCCTCACTTCCGTATATTGGGCCTTCCGTTCACCATAGGCTGTTCTTCCGGAAACCAGAAGTATGCAGTCTGCAGATGACATCCACACAGTGAGCTTTCGATTCGGACTTTCCACGTAATGGATTTGCTATCCAAGCAATATTCCATTTCATGCCACTAGGACACTTTTCCACCTTTTATGAAGCCCACACAATGGGCTTTTGATTCGGACTTTCCACGTAATGGATTTGCTATCCAAGCAATATTCCATTTCGTGCCACTAGGACACTTTTCCACCTTTTATGAAGCCCACACAGCGAGCTTTCGATTTGGACTTTCCACATAATGGATTTGCTATCCAAGCAATATTCCATTTCATGCCTCTGGGTCTTCATGCACCTTTAAATGTCAACCTGTATGTAGTTAAAGTAAGCTGCGGTCAACTTGAGCTTGTTGATATCTCCATAGAGCTTGTCCTCAAATGAAGCAGGTGTGGGCCAAAATATCTTTCTCTGTTCTGCATACGTTGGGCAATCCTGCAGCAAATGTTTTGCTGTCATTTTTCCAGTTCTACAATTACATTCATCAGTATCTCCTATCTTTAGTTTATTGAACAAGTGGTATTTCAGTCTGTTATGTCCTGTGCGGAGTCTGAAGATTGCTACTTGTTCTCTTCGGTCGAGTTTGTAATATGCATCATCCTTCTGATGGCCTGGATGCTCAGATTCCCATTTGGTTCTATAAGTGCTTTTTATCAACCTCTTTGCCTCATTATAGGTTATGTCTATGTCAGGCTGTGGTAGTCGTCCGCCCTCTTTTGCCAGTCTGTCAGCCTCTTCGTTTCCAGGTATACTGCAATGTGATGGGATCCACTGTATTACAACTTTTTTGGATTTCTGGCATAGACCATGGAGTGCTGCTCTTAGGTCAGTTAGTTCTGTGCTGTTATTGCTCTTGAGTATTGAGACAGCTGACTTTGCATCTGTGAAGATAGCTATTTGCTTCTCTTTATTTTCCTCCATCAGGAGCATTTCTGCTGCAGTTTTCAAAGCCTCTACCTCCGCTTTGAAGTTACTTGAAAATTTTCCAGTTGCCATTGAATGTGTTTTTTTCACTCCATTTTTTAAATTTAGGAGAATTCCTCCTCCTCCATTCTCTATTGAATTTTTGGCTGATCCATCTGTATATGCATGGGTCCAATTCCTGCTTGGGTAATGTTCTTTTATGTAGTTTAGGGTTATTTCTCTTCTTTCGGTTTCATGCTGAGTGTTCTTTTTCTCAATACCAGGAATGTTTTCTATCATCTCAGGCAGTTGCTGCTGTCTCCAAGCTGGGAAGTTGTGTGCATTGTGTATGGGCTTGACTGTTGATATGTTAAGTATAGGATCTGCCCTAATCCTTCGTTTTGCAGTTTCTACAAAGTTGCTACGCTTCAGTCTTCCCTTTCCAAAACCATTAAATCTGTTGTACATAGGGTGGTCTGTCAATCTTCTAAATTTTTCTGCTTGTTGCTGGGCTCTGCTATCTCTTCTATCCTGCATTGGTTGTAAACAAGTGATCTTTTCTAGTTCATTAATAGGCGTTGTCTTCAGGCTTCCAGTTATGATTCGCATTCCTTGGTTTTGGACTCTACTTATTTTGTTAAAGTTTGACTTAGCTGCTGTTGCCCAAGCTGCAATGCCATATTCCAGTACTGGCCTCACCCGTCCAGTATATAACTTCTTGAGAACTTTCTCATCTGCTCCCCACGTTGTACCAGCAAGCTTTTTCATGATTGCCATTCTCTGCCTTGCTCTTGTTCGATTTTTCTCAACCTGTGTCTTCCATGTCAGGCGACGATCAAAGGTGACTCCTAGATAGTTTGGATTTTCTTCATGGCGCAATATTTTTCCATTCAATACCAGCTTAGGTTGCTGAGTTTTATTTGAGAGGGAGAACACTGTGCATGTTGTTTTCTCCTCACTTATCTTCACTAGCCATGATTTTGACCAGTCCTCTAGCGCTAATAAGGCTTGCTGTATTCTGCTGTTAGCTGTACTAATATATTCTTCAGATGTCCATATGGCTAGGTCATCTGCAAAGGAGGATGTGTGTACTCTGGCTGGAAAATTTTCTGTGATGTCATTTATATATGCTAGGAATAATGTTGGTGAAAGAACTCCTCCTTGGGGGACACCTTGCTCCAGCAGCATCATTTTGCTTGTTTGTCCTTGTACTTTTGTCCTGGCAGTTCTGTTCTCAAGGTAGTGGCTGATCCATTTATACATTTTTCCACAAACATGCATGTTTTGCAGTTTTACTTTCAGTCCTTCCTTCCATACTTTATCAAATGCTTTTTCTAAATCTATCCAGACTGCTAGTGTGTGCTTTTTCTCTTGGAAGGCATCCTCTATTTCCTGAGCTATATAGGTTATTTGATCTTCAGTGGATCTGTATTTTCTGAATCCTGCTTGGTGTGGTGTTAAGAGTTTGTTTTCTTCCAGATGCCATGTTAGCCTGCCATTGATAATGCGTTCCATTAATTTTCCTACACAGCTAAGTAGACTGATAGGTCGATAGCCATTTGGTTCTTCCAGGTCTTTTCCTTCTTTGGGACTGGTATTAGTATAGCTTCCTTCCATGCCTGTGGGACTATTCCTCTCTTCCAGCTGTTATTTAGGACTGCTAGTAGTTTCTTCTTTGCCTTGGTGCCTAGTCCTATTAGCATTTCATTTGTGATTCCATCCTTTCCTGGTGATTTCTTCTTTTTTAGGGTATTCATTGCCTGTTCCATTTCTTCCATTGTTAGATTTGCCATCATATATTCTGCTGCTGTCTCTGTATTTCTATGATGTATCTGTTTGTCTTTGATTGCTTTCTTCTGTTCGGTTGTAATATCAATGTGGTTTGCATTTGCATAGTGTTCCATTAGTGCATTTGCAGCCTTTTTTCCTGTAAGCAAGGCATTTCCTTGTTTAATTGTTATTTGTTTGTTTCTAGGTCCTTCATTGTTCATGGCTTTCACTAGTTTCCATAGTTTGTTTCCATCCCTGTCAAAATTCAGGTTTTCTGTTTTTTCCCTCCAACAATCTCTTGTTGTTTGATTTACTGTTCTTTTATATTTTGCTGAGATGGCTTTGAGAGAGATGTTTGCTTCAATTGTTTGTTCTCTCTCTGCTGTCTTCCTGGCATCTTCAACTTTGTCCTCCAAACTTTGTAGTTCTTCAGTCCAGTATGGTTTGTAATTTTTCCTCGCTCCTCTTGGAATGGACTCAGTGGCTGCCTGTATTATCGCTCTGTTTAGACTTTCCACCATTTGCTTTATGTTGCCATATCGTGTATTTATGTTTTCACAATATTTGTCTGTTAGTATGGCAAATCTGTCCCAATCTGCTCGTTTGTAATTCCAGCGGGGCAAGGGCTTTTGCTCCTGTGGAACATACTCCATATTCATTTCAAGCTTGATTGGTCTGTGGTCACTACCTGCTAATTGGTCCAGCACATGGCGATCGATTTTGTGGAGGATGTCTCCTGTGCAGAAAGCTAAGTCTGGAGTAGAAGTGGTAAGCCATCTTCTGGAGTAGAAGCTCGGTGTGTCATCCGCTTTGTTGAGTAGATGGAGATTTGAGTCTATTTCCCAGTCCTCCAATTCATCTCCTCTTTTGTCAGTATCTGGGTATCCCCATCTTTCTGAACGGCTATTAAAGTCTCCGACAATAATGCAGTTTGTGTCAGTTATTTTCATGTTTGAGAGTGTAAGGTCCTTATCTGCTGGGCTATACAGATTGTAGATTCTTATTTTCACGTCCTTTATCATTATATCAACACCTATAATTTCCGTTTGGTTGTCAGAGATCACAGATACTTCGCTGCAAGGTATTGTATTTCGTGTAAGTATTAGAACTCCTCCTTTGTGTCCTTCGCGGTCGAAACGTGTGGCCTGATATCCTCTGACTGAGAATTTGTGATTGGCGTTGAGGTGTGTCTCTTGAATGCATGCCACATCTATTCTATCTTTATGAAGACGCTGTGTTAGGGAGTCTTTCTTCTTGTAAACTCCTTCGGCATTCCACTGTAGTATGTTGAGTGTCCGGGGTATTTGGTCAATAGCTCTTAACCTACTCCTCTGTGCCTTGACTCCACAGCACAGGGGAAGGTGACCACCAGTAGTCATGGGTGGACCCCCTCGAGGCAGGGGGCCCGGCACTATCACCGCCTGATGGGACTTCACGGGATTAGCACCATATCGATTAATTTTGATTTGTGACATCATGAATTAAGTTACGTTGCACTGCTTTGTCAAGCCTGTGGCTCAGTACATCCGATTTCGACAAGCATTTATTCGGGATGCTTTCCCTAGCCTTTGACTGTCCCCAGTCTACCTACAAGGCAGCAGGTTTCACGTTGCACTGCTTTGTCAAGCCTGTGGCTCAGTACATCCGATTTCGACAAGCATGTATTTGGGGTGCTTTCCCTAGCCTTTGACTGTCCCCAGTCTACCTACAAGGCAGCAGGTTTGTGTGTCTCTTCGTCTGGTCCCTCTCCCTTGACCTGTCCGACATGGGTGGCCCTACCAGGTCGGCATAGCTCTTGGGGTCATTGGGACGCACAAGCCCCTCTACCTCGTCACGGTGGACACACAGCAGAGGGGATTCCCCACCGGTTGAGAACCACTGATCTACACAATTTTCCTAGGCTGGCGTTGTACCTTAAACAAGAAGCTCTGTGGGTACATCAATACAGAAGTCACTAACCAAGACATCGATCCTGAATGCAGACAGTGAAGGGCGCTGTAAGTGCTGCTGCCACTGTGTCGGGAGATGGATTGTTTGGAGGCCACCAATGTCCCTAATCTACCCACTGCTGCCTTCTCCACTGTAGAGGCCCAGGTAGAGAGCAGGCCGAGCTGGCCGCCGCCCGGGTTAATACCGGGTCTGAGCGGTGTTCGGAGGGCGAAAATACCGCCACTGATTTTGCGTGAGGGTTCATCATCATCAAGTGCCCTCCCAGCTGGCGTAGGCGTTCATGGCTCTCCACAGATCTCGGTTTTTGGTGTTCTGGATCGTGAGGGTTAGCTTTCCTCACTAGAGTCCTTCGCTATTAGGCGAACCGACTCCAACTTCTGAGGTGCTTGTAATGTACGTTGCAAGTGAAGGACGAGAAGTCAACACTTTAGTCATTTGACCGGTATTTAAAGTGAACCCACTTAGCCGCGGTTACCAGAAAAAAATTAAGAGCGAGCGCTTTAAACTTCTTGGCCACGTAAACCTAATAATAATTTAAAAAAAGAAACAAACAAAAAAACAAACAAAAACAACAAAGAAGCAGAAGATGAAGAAACTAACATTAATAGAGATTCGAACATATGGCAATTGGGCCAACAGTCGAGAGTTCTAGCCACTAAGCTCAGTGTTCTAGATGATTCTCAGATGACAACAGCAATAACAATGAACACAACAGTTCACACTGGGGCGTATTTGTACAGTTCATGTATTCCAAATGACACAGCCTAGCTCTGACTCTCCATGTGGACATATCATTACCATTTTAAGTCTGTGAGAATTTTACACATGAGTACCACAGTACAAACACAGTCAAAGTATCACAGTACAAACACAGTCAAAGTACCACAGTACAAACACAGTCAAAGTACCATAGTACAAACACAGTCAAAGTACCACAGTACAAACATAGTCAAAGTACCCCAGTACAAACACAGTCAAAGTACCCCAGTAGAAACACAGTCAAAGTACCACAGTAGAAACACAGTCAAAGTATCACAGTAGAAACACAGTCAAAGTACCACAGTAGAAACACAGTCAAAGTACCACAGTAGAAACACAGTCAAAGTACCACAGTACAAACACAGTCAAAGTACCACAGTACAAACACAGTCAAAGTACCACAGTACAAACACAGTCAAAGTACCACAGTACAAACACAGTCAAAGTACCACAGTACAAACACAGTCAAAGTACCACAGTACAAACACAGTCAAAGTACCACAGTACAAACACAGTCAAAGTACCACAGTACAAGCACAGTCAAAGTACCACAGTACAAACACAGTCAAAGTATCACAGTACAAACACAGTCAAAGTACCACAGTACAAACACAGTCAAAGTACCACAGCACAAACACAGTCAAAGTACCGCAGTACAAACACAGTCAAAGTACCACAGTACAAACACAGTCAAAGTACCACAGCACAAACACAGTCAAAGTACCACAGTACAAACACAGTCAAAGTACCACAGTACAAACACAGTCAAAGTACCGCAGTAGAAACACAGTCAAAGTACCACAGTACAAACACAGTCAAAGTACCACAGTAGAAACACAGTCAAAGTACCACAGTACAAACATAGTCAAAGTACCACAGTACAAACACAGTCAAAGTACCACAGTACAAACATAGTCAAAGTACCACAGTACAAACACAGTCAAAGTACCACAGTACAAACACAGTCAAAGTACCACAATACAAACACAGTCAAAGTACCACAGTACAAACACAGTCAAAGTACCACAGTAAAATACAGTCAAAGTACAACAGTACAAACACACAGTAAACCCTGCAAATTGTGGCCACGCCAGTACAAACACACAGTCAATCCTGCAACTTCTGACCACACCATTACAAACACACAGTCAACCCTGCAACTTCTGGTCACGCCATTACAAACACACAGTCAATCCTGCAACTTCTGGCCACGCCATTACAAACACAGTCAATCCTGCAATTTCTGGTCACACCAGTACAAACACAGTCAATCCTGCAATTTCTGGCCACACCAGTACAAACACAGTCAATCCTGCAATTTCTGGTCACACCAGTACAAACACAGTCAATCCTGCAATTTCTGGTCACACCAGTACAAACACAGTCAATCCTGCAATTTCTGGCCACACCAGTACAAACACAGTCAATCCTGCAATTTCTGGTCACACCAGTACAAACACAGTCAATCCTGCAATTTCTGGTCACACCAGTACAAACACAGTCAATCCTGCAATTTCTGGTCACACCAGTACAAACACACAGTCAATCCTGCAACTTCTGGCCACACCAGTACAAACACAGTCAATCCTGCAATTTCTGGCCACCCCAGCTTAACGAAATTACTAGATAGTTCCTTCAGAATCCTTCACAGTTCATTACTGCCATTTGGTCGCTAATTTCTCTAACGGTTTGTGACTGGCAAAGCTGTGTCTGGCCAACGACATGTCTTAACAGCAGCAGGGTATTAAAACATTAAACACCAACGACTAAAGGCGAACACCAACTTGGCAACACGAGCCGTCAATAGATGGGGACAAGAGACTAATTTGGTACATTACTTTTCCGTGTATGTGGTGTTGTGTTGCTTGCTTGCTTGATTAAAAAATAAAAATTCCAAATTCGGCCTCATTCAGCCTGCTTCTACAGCCTTGGTTAGAGTTGAGGTCCGTGGTTTTTGTGGGCTGTTAGTCCTAATTCGTACTGTGTTTTGTTTTTTAATGTTTTTTTTGTGTTCCACTCTGGTTGTCGGTAAAGGTTGGTTCTTGTGCAGCCTGTTGGTCCTGATAACGACCGGTCCTCGGTCTGATCTACCAGGTTCCGCGGTCTTTCATTTGTTGGTTTTTTTTGTCTATTAGCACCAATAAGTGCTGATTAGATTTTTGTTGTCCTCTGGTGTTGTGTTTAAAATCGTCTTGTTCTTATAGTCATTGCCGTGTGGCGTTGGTGGTCATGTCTCTCCAATCTCTTGTCTCGTCTGCTGCCAATCGTTTCTAATACTCATGTACCTCCAGGACATGTCAAACTGTCCAGCATCCTTTAGTTTGATCTACCCTTGCCTCTGCTTCTCTCCAACTTTCTTGTTGTGACATCCCCAAATAATGTGGACTGTCTTCTATTGATGTCCGTAGTCGGTGTTCTTTGTAAGTTCTTCCAAGACACCGTAATTGCCCTATCTAGCCGTCAGCGATGTTCTCATCATCCCTATAAAAGAACACACCTCGGCATCTTCAGCTTAATTCCTCAAATGTCTGCTATGATTCGCTTCCGTAATTCAGGATTGGCTACATATGACTCTTAAGATCGTGTTTCCTCACTTTGATTGACAATGTAAAACTGTAAATATTCTTCATCTGATTGTTTCTTGTTGTGTTGGCTTTGAACCCAAGCGTAGTCCATACATGTGCTACTATGTTTAGTGCACTGGACTGGTGTTTGAGTATCGACTATCCTTCTTTAGTACCAGTGTCCCTCGCCATCAGCGGCACCCACTCCGACTTTTGAGAGACATGTAATTTACGTCCCCAAGTCCAGGCATAGAAGTCAACTGACTGGTGTGGGGGTTGAACCCGCTACCTCAGCATCAGCATACCGAATGTTTAATGACGAGTTCTCTTATCCATTCGGCCATGGTGTTCCCTTCTTTATCTTCTGAAACGCGGTCTTTCCTACACTGAACTTCCTAATACATCTCCCATCTGCCGTTCATAAAGTAGCCAAATAAACTCTGTAACGACGTGATGGTGTCCTGTGCTTGGTACAGTATAGGTCTCTCACAGTGAATACTCACATAGTGTCCTGTGTTTGGTATAGTATAGGTCTTTTACAGTGAGTGCTCATGTAGTGGCCTGTGTTTGGTACAGTATAGGTCTCTCACAGTGAGTGCTCATGTGGTGGCCTGTGTTTGGTACAGTATAGGTCTCTCACAGTGAGTGCTCATGTGGTGTCCTGTGTTTGGTACAGTATAGGTCTCTCACAGTGAGTGCTCATGTGGTGTAATATGTTTGGTACAGAATAGGTCTCTCACGGTGAGGTCTCACATAGTGTCTTGTGTTTGGTACAGCATAGGTCTCTCACAGTGAGTGCTCATGTGGTGTCCTATGTTTGGTACAGTATAGGTCTAACACAGTGAATTCTCACGTGGTGTCCTATGTTTGGTAAAGCATAGGTCTTTTACAATGAATTCTTATGTGGTGTACTATATTTGGTACAGTATAGGTCTCTCAAAATGAGTGCTCATGTGGTGTCCTATGTTTGGTACAATATAGGTCTCTCACAAAGAGTTCTTATGTGGTGTACTATATTTGGTACAATATATGTCCCTCACAGTGAGTGCTCATGTGGTGTCCTATGTTTGGTATAGTATAGTTCTCTCACAGTGAGTGCTCACATGGTGTTGCAGTTTAACGCGCACTGTCATGTGCAGCTGTTATTTAGTTTGTTTGTCCTTTAATGGGAGTTGCTATCGACCCCAGGATTTAATAACTGTGATTTACCAGGCAATTTTACTTTCGGTAATTTCTAAACTGCCGACACCTCATACCATCTAAATCAACTTATAGCGGCCTGCTTCCAACCCCAAATGGCTGATTTCAAGCCCAGGACTCGGTGTGTCGGGGAACTGTGAAACTGGATCACTAACCCCTGTGCCAGACCAACAAATGTGTGCGATGATTCCAGGCTCGAATAAGAAATGGCAAAAAGTATTGATCCTGATTATTGGACTATTGATTTTGTAGAGTTCAGTGATTTTCTGACATATTCGTGATAGATTCTTTTTCGTTCGTTCGTTTCAAATTGATTGTCCTTACCTGCAGTGTTGCCTCTTGTTTGATCTTCCCCGTCTTTTTGTGTTTCACTCATTTGTCCATACAGTTTATCTTCCATTGTTGTTTTTCTTTTCCAGAAGATTTGCCTAGATATGTCGTATTTTGGGCAGTCTTGGAGTATGTAATCTGATGTCTGCGGAGCCAATCCAAATGTGCACGTAGCTGATTTGTCGATCTTAAATTTTGTATAAACGTGGTTGCGTAATCGATTGTGTTCTGTTCTGAAAGGCAAAATAATGTTTTTATTCTGTTCCGAGATGCAGAATAATGATTTGTTCTCTGGTCTGTCCATACAATGGTAATTGTCTTGTGCTGGTGTTGGTGACTTTCTTATTCAACTGACGATTCTTTTCTTTTGGTGGTATATGACTGGTATATCAGTTGCTCTGTGGTTGCACATTCCTTAGCTAGTTGATAGCTTTTTCATTCCCGGACACTCCGAAGTGATATGCTATCCACTGTCAGGCGACCTTACGCTGGCTACCTTGTTCAAATAGTAGTGTCCGTAGTACTAGCAATGCCTCAGACCGCAGTGCCTCAAGTGCTGAACATTTTTTATAGTACCAGTGAGTGTTGATTGGGGTTTGAGTCTACGTTTACTCGTTCGAGATTAGGAAGTCACGGAAAGTTTAGTATATGCTTGTTCATGATATTGCAAGTGCGTGCTTACAAATGTATACTTGTGGGTATACAACAACATTTGTAACAGTTGTTAAGACAGTTCCAACAACAGTGCAGCCACTGTAGCAGCAGTAGTAGTAGTAGTAGTAGTAGTAGTAGTAGTAGTAGTAGTAGTAGTAGTAATAGTAGTAGTAGTAGTAGTAGTAGTAGTATTAGCAGCAGCAGTAACACTAATCGTAGTAGTATAAGCAGTAGTGGCACTAATTATATCATTATCATTAGTGGTGGTAATAGTATTAATAGGTAGTAATATTAGGTATATATATAATAGGTATAATAATTGGTATAATTTTTGTCCCGCGTTTCCATCCTGTTTCATGATATTGCGGTCAACACCAGCATCTTTCAGCTGTATGGTGATTCCTAGGTTAGATTACGCTCATCAGCACGCCACGACTTTCTGTGCGACCGGCTCCATACTCTCATAAGTCACTGGTGCGACTCGAACCACTTCTAATTCTCGTGCGCTCATGTCAAGCAAGAGAGTATTCGGGATTAACCAAGAAAGCTGCTAACCTCTCGGCCAGTGAGCAGTCTATATTGGTATAATAATAGGTAGTAATAATAGTAATAGGTAGTAAAAGTAATAGTATCAAATTAGACGTAGACAGTCACACATTTTTGCACATGTTATTAAAAGAAATGGATTGAAGAACTTGGTGACAACTGGCAAGATCGAAGGGAACAGACCAAGGGGAAGACCGAGAAGTAAATACCAGGATGGCTTGGCCACATGGCATGGTCGAGACAGGAACACAGAGCTGATCTACGACTCTGGTGATCTAGTGAAATGGCGAGTCATGACTGCCCACGCTTTCCGGCATGGCACATGATTGATTGAGTAATAGTATTAATAGTAGAAGAAGCAGAGGTCGTAGTAATAGTAGTAGTATAGTAGTAGTAGTAATAGTAGTAGTAGTAGTCGTAATAGTAACATTAATCGTTTTTGTTGTTGTAGTAGTAGTAGTAGTAGTAGTAGTAGTAGTAGTAGTAGTAGTAGTAGTAGTAGTAGTAGTAGCAGCAGCAGCAGCAGCAGCAGCAGTAGTAGTAGTAGTAGCCGAAATAATAAGCGTGGTAATATTAGCAGTAGTTTCAACAACTATTATTTTATAGTTACAACAATGCTTATAGCAGTGGTAGCCACTGCTACACAAGCCACACAAACGGTAGCAGATCTACTGGTTAACAGCTACACATCAAGATGACTCTACTGCTCAGTCCGTCCATCCATCCATCCATCCGATTTGGGACACAGGAAATGCATCTTTATAATCGTCGTTCCCTCCGCTTGGCCAAAATACCACTCTCCCACGCTCAGACTATAGGTGTCAACTGGTCCCCGACAGTAAATCAGTTTGCCTTCTGAGAGGGTGTTCCCGCTACTGACCAGCATCACAGCTCACCTCTGCTGAGATCAGGTTACACATTCGTCCAGGCGGGAGTATCTGTCGTTTAGTTACTTATTTATGATTGTTTTGTCGCCTTCTTCCGTGGCTAGAAGGCTGGGTTATTTTCAGGTCTTCAGTCTGTAATTTCATCCAGAATTGATTGTGTGAACTTTCTTGTTGAGTGTTTAACCTGTTGAAATAGAAAACAGTATCCTTTAACCGCGTTTCTTTAGTGTGTTTTTGTGTGTAGTTCAGTCTTTTGCTGTTTTCTATAAATCCTTAATGTTTTCATTGATATTCTTCTTGTTTTCACTTCCCCCTCTTCGTCACGTTCCTCCTTCTAATCCTCCACCACCACTTCCCCTTCCTCCTCCCCCCACATCTTCTTGTTCTTGTTCTTGTTCTTGTTCTTGTTCTTGTTCTTCTTCTTCTTCTTTTTCTTCTTCTTCTTCTTCTTCTTCTTCTTCTTCTTCTTCTTCTTCTTCTTCTTCTTCTTCTTCTTCTTCTTCTTCTTCGTCTCTACATCCTTTCCCAAACTCAAGAATGAAGGACTAAATAGTACTTTAGATACCCCTACACCCCAGGGTAAAAGAGGAAGATACCACTGTTTCAGGTAAGCGCTAGCTCTTACACTTCCTGCTGTCGGGGTAGTGGGTACACTCCCTACACATAAGGCTTAAACGTTGACTTTTCGTTCACAAAGCCATGGACAACTACTAAACGTAAACTTGGCCAGAAGATCAACCTGGGTTATTTGTACGTTCACAAAGCCATGGACAACTACTAAACGTAAACTTGGCCAGAAGATCAACCTGGGTTATTTGTACGTTCACAAAGCCATGGACAACTACTAAACGTAAACTTGGCCAGAAGATCAACCTGGGTTATTTGTACGTTCCCTCGCGTCTAACTCAAGCGTAGTCCATACACATGCTACTATTTTAACTGCACTGGACTGATGTATCGCTGTGGATTAGCTTGCCCTATTACCAGTGCCCCTCACCATCAGGTGGACCCACTCCGACTTCTGGGGTACTTGTTTTTTTTTTTTTGCGCTTTAAATACAAGCGTAGTCCATACACTCTATTTTTAGTAGGGATGGACTGGAGTTTGCGTGTGGATTAGCTTTCGCTATTAACAGTGTTCCTTGCCATCAAGCGAAACACCTCAGACTTCAGAGGTACTTGTAATTAACGTCTCCAAGTCAAGGACGACTGATCAACATTTTAGTCTAGCTGTCCGGTGTAGGGGTTGAACCCCTTACCTCGGCATCAGCATACCGAAAGTTTAAGATCACGCGTTCGTATCCATTCGGTCATGCGGACCTGCGGGGTTACTTATAATTTACGTCACCAAGTAAAGGGCGAAAAGTCAAAATTTTAGTCCAGCTGATGGAGTAGGGTTTGAACCCGCGTTTGTTTTCTTCTATTTTCATGATATTCTCAACATTCTTCTCTGTCCATGATATTCTCAACTTTCTTCTCTGTTCACGATATTCTCAACATTCTTCTCTGTCCATGATATTCTCAACATTCTTCTCTGTTCACGATATTCTCAAAATTCTTCTCTGTTCACGATATTCTCAACATTCTTCTCTGTTCACAATATTCTCAACATTCTTCTCTGTTCACGATATTCTCAACATTCTTCTCTGTCCACGATATTCTCAACATTCTTCTCTGTCCACGATATTCTCAACATTCTTCTCTGTTCACGATATTCTCAACATTCTTCTCTATTCCACGATATTCTCAACATTCTTCTCTGTCCACGATATTCTCAACATTCTTCTCTGTCCACGATATTCTCAACATTCTTCTCTGTCCACGATATTCTCAACATTCTTCTCTGTCCACGATATTCTCAACATTCTTCTCTGTCCACGATATTCTCAACATTCTTCTCTGTCCACGATATTCTCAACATTCTTCTCTGTCACGATATTCTCAACATTCTTCTCTGTTCACGATATTCTCAACATTCTTCTCTGTCCATTTTATTATCAACATTCTTCTCTATCCATTATATTATTAACATTCTTCTCTGTTCACAATATTCTCAACATTCTTCTCTGTCCACGATATTCTCAACATTCTTCTCTGTTCACGATATTCTCAACATTCTTCTCTGTCCACGATATTCTCAACATTCTTCTCTGTCCATTTTATTATCAACATTCTTCTGTCCATTACATTATCAAAATTCTTCTCTGTCCACGATATTCCCAACATTCATATCTGTCCACAATATTCTCAACATTCACCTCAGTCCACAATATTCTCAACATTCATATCTATCCATGATATTCTCAGTCTTCTTCTTTGTACACGATATTCTCAACATCCTTCTCTAACCACGATATTCTCAACCTTCTTCTTAGTCTATGATATTCTCAACCTTCTTCTCTGTCTATGAGAACGCACATCATCACTTCCTCCAAATCTTCACCATTTATTTATCATTGCCCAGCATTGACATCAATACAGACAAGAGGCTACACACAACTTTACCAAAAGAGAATCCAAAATAGAAGTAAAAAAGAAACAGACCTCTATTCCCTAGGGTAGAAGGGGAAAGCCTGTATAAATTAATGAACGAGTAGATTTATCACAACTACACGCCCTCCCCTTCTATTCCCATGTAAAATAGACCCCTTCTAACTAGCATCCTGTATCTTATTTGTATCAGCGGTAATCGAATCTGACAAGGGAACTGTCACGTAGCAACAATGGCGATATCGGATACTGTGTCGTGGCTTCGAATCCGACGCCATCCCAACAAACAACAGCGGTAGCCGAAGACACATTAAAAAATGCCTACCCCCGGTGTCGAATATCGACAACGGTTTCGATTACCGAGAAGATAGCAATCTGGCAGACGTTACTATTCATTTCATCCACTTTGCATTTTCGGGTACATTGTTCCTGTAGTACCCACCCTTTTGGGATATAAAATTAGGTGTCTAGGATTCTTTTTTAAATGTCTAGTTTACACCTGCGCCGGTTAGAGGGCTCCTGGTGTAGTGATAGGGCACTGGTTTGACAGTGTGGTGGTCGGGAGAACAAGCCCCAGTTTAACCATCTTTGAGTATGGTATCACTCGAGTTGGATGCAGGAGGCAATGAATTCTACTTTTCCACTTACAACCATTAAGTTACTTGCACACATTGCTCGTTAACATTCGTCCAGTATGGCCAACCTTTTACTGGCACCCACTCATGCATTGTGCGAACATCCACCGGGACACTCCTTCTTAGTTTTCACTCTCGGACCACCATCACATCTCCATTGCTTCCATTTTCCCTCCTTATCCTCCTCCCACCTTTTTCATGTAGTACTTACACACATTTATTATGGTTCCGTCGCTCTGCTACTGAGTGAGTGCGTGGGCGACACCGTGAGCTGTGAAATTCTCGTGGAATGCTTTTACATCTGTCCTGTACAGTGAACTGCATGTTCGGAACAATGGCTACCGTCGTTTGCCGAATTTACTGTTTTGCCCTTTCGGTTCACGAGTGCATTTTTTTCGGGAGACTCCTGGGAGTCGGCGCTGAAGCTGCGGAGTTCTGCTTTGTGCGACACTTTCGGCGGGTCGCCCTGCGGTAGGAGACCTAGCCGTGTGAGAAAACCCGGGTCAATGAGGATCTTTCTGGTGACTGCCGAGCCCATCGAAGATGAACTGTGGTATTCGTGGATGAATTTTGTGTTGTCATTCTGACGGCGGCATTATGCGCAGTGTACCTGTGCGGGCTGTTGGATTGCCGAGACTCCTGTCTATTCCACTTTTCACATTAGACAGTGGGGAGCATTTTGTGTGATATTCGCTGGCACGGGAATGGAGCATAATGGGGACGACCCGTTGCTGTGAAGTTGGAACCTCGACTAACTAACTATCTGGGATTTTAACTGAATCATTACCATCCCCTACCCCGGACTCCACGAAACACATAGCTGTCTATATAAGAGTATCAAGGTGAAATTCATGCTAGTTTCACAGCCTGAAATTCTCAGATATGTAGCAACAAAACACAAGTCTTAGTTTTTCTACTAAGTCCACTACTCCATATGGACAACAATCACCTTCGGATTGATAAACCGTGGGCAGCTGCCTTTGTGGCTGATTCAATAACAGGAATATCATTCTGAGCCTAACTGGACCCTAACTATAACTTCTCCTTGAAGTTAAACGGCGTAGGATAATGGTGAAATCGAATCAAATTTCTTTAAAATGTTCATTCTCTCAGCATCCTACGTCTACGATATTCTCAACATTCATCTCTGTCCACGATATTCTCAACATTTAACACTTGTTCATCTTTCATTGTTCTCATGTTTTCATTTTTTAATTCTTCTCATTCCGTTTTTATGTCTTAATGTAGTTTCTGGAGGGTCCCTTCCGTGATTATATGGTGTATGTATGCATTTATTTGCTGATGAAGGCTAGGCACCGCAAGGTCCTGTATTTTTCGTAATTATGTTTTGTAAATCTACACAACTTCATTTTATTTTATATTATTTACATTTCCACAGCTTTACTGCAGTTGCACTAATTGTATTCATATCTTAACGTTACAAGAAGATTGGCCATATGAATTCAGAGGTTACATAGACAGAAGAACACATGAAACTAACAGAAAGAGATAAATTGAGCTAAGTCAAGAACCGATATCACAGCCCTCATCTTCAACAGCCAGTGAAGAGTTCCAACACTAATGATGCCAGCTGCAGTTGTGTCCGTCATGCCTTTCTTGGCAGCGCTGATCGCCTGGTCACTTCCTGCCGCACCTTTGTCTTCAGACAATGATGATACACTGTTCTTACACACTATAATATGATTCCAAAGGGCGTTAACCCCACCTGCTTTGTCGTGCACAATCACAGCTGTGCAGACCCAGCCAATCTATCCACTTGCTCGTCTCCCATCACGCCAGCGTGCCTTGGGGTAAAGATCCAACGGATGCTCTCTATGTTTGTTGATTCTTCTTCTTCTTCTTCTTTCGTTCGCTTGAAATATGTCTATATCTGCAATGACGTCTCTTGCATGAATTGAACTGTTTTTTTCAGTTCACACAGTGGTCCATAGAGTTTATCTTCCACTGTCGTCTCTCTAGGCCAGAAGGTTTGCCTAGATATGTTATATTTTGGGCAGTCTTGGAGTATGTGCTCTGCTGTCTGCGACGCCAATCCACATGTGCACATGGCTGTTTCACCAATCTTGAATTTTGTATACATGTGGTTGCGTAATCTATTGTGTCCTGTTCTGAGGCGCAGAATAATGACTTGTTCTGGTCTGTCCATAACGTGGTAGTCATCTTGAGCAGGTTTTGGTGGCTTTCTGACTGATTTGATCATTCTTTTCTTTTGGTGGTATGTAACGGGCACATCAGGCTGTTCTTCTTTGGCTCCTTCCTTAGCCAATTGATCAGCTCTGTCGTTTCCGGGTACTCCACAGTGGGATGGTATCCACTGTATGGTGACTTTATGCTGACTGCTAAGTTCAGAAAGTAGTGTCCTTAGTACCGGCAATTTCCCAGAGAGGAGCGCCTCGAGTACTGATTTTGCAAATGTTAGTAGCACCACAGGTTGTGTACCATTGCTGTTATTTAGTAATTTCTCTATTGCTATCTTGATTGCCTCAATTTCGGCATCATAGTTATGGCAGTACTTTCCTGTCGGTACTCTGGCTGTGTCCCTAGTATTATTTGGGTATTCTATGTACACTCCCGCTCCTCCATTTCGAACAGCATTTTGTGCTGACCCATCTGTGTAGACTCGGATCCAGAGATCCTGTGGGTATTCTTCATCAAGGAAGCTGAGATTGGCTGTTCTGCGCTGCACACTGTTCTGTTCTTCCTTGTCAAATATTCCTCTCACTTTTGTCTGGATTTGTAACGATAGTCTATGCTCATCTTTCCATGGAGTTCGCTCTGGAATAGTTGTTAGGGGGATACCAACTGTGGGCAGATCAGTGGTTTCTCTGCAGAGTCGTTTGGCCTGGTGGATAAAACTACTTCTTTTCAACCGCCCCATAGCTAGGTTTTCAAATCTATTCTTCATAGGGTGGCCTGGCAAGCTGAGGAACTTTTCTGCTTGTATTAGCGTTTTCGTATCTCTGCGCTCACTCAGTGCCTGTGTCCTCCCCATCTTCTCCATTTCCACTATAGGGGTTGATCTCATCCCTCCTGTGGTGACTCTAAGTGCTTGATTTTGCACCTTGTCCAGCTCTTGTAGTGTGGTTTTTGATGCTGAACACCACGCAGTTGACCCATATTCCAGGTGTGGTCGTATGCTCTGTTGGTAAACTTTGCTAAGTATTTTCGTACTGGCTCCCCATGTGGTTCCACTTAGCTTTCTCAGGATGGTTTGTGGATTGAACTGACAGATGCCACCAGAAAACTAATAAAAGTAGTTGAATTGAGTTGAGCTAAGAACGGTCTCCGTGGCCAAAGATCTTGCTAACGCGGTTCGTGAGCCGCTTACCAGGCATTCGAATCGCAGCCGCGACCGATTTGTGCAGCAGACCATGTCGCATTGTGTTATAACGTGTTGGTATGAGAGCCGGTCGTTCAGAAAGCAATGGCAAACTACTGAACGTAAAAACTTGCCTAGTACATCAACAGCTGCTGAGAAAATGCTGTTGTTGACTGCAACGTCCTGTAAGGGATACGCAACAATAAAAAAAAAAACAACTGGCATCACTGCACTCAGGACATCACTATACGCGCTCCGCCCCCTCGTTCAACAGCCAACGAAGAGTCACACTACTAATCATTCCCACCACTATCTGATTGAAAGTGTTTCTTGTCTTCGATTCCACCAGAACCCCTGCCAATCTCCCGCAATCGCATCCTTTCCACATAAGGGTTCTCATCTGTTCCCCTACCTTCTCCACCTAGTCCCACAGGCGCACGACCACCTCCGCTTTGTCAATAACTAATCTACCACCAAGAGGTGCATTTCCTGTCAGACCATCAGCCTGTTCATTCCCTCGCACTTCCGCATGGCTAGGGCTAAACATCCACACAATTCTCACAATCTTTGACCTCTGAAGCGTTGTCAGAATTCCACACGAAACATTCCTTTCTCCAGCTTACTAAGCATTACAGAAGTAAAGATAAAATACTGACATTCTTACAGATCTCAACATCAAAGATCAAGAAATGAAGAAAACAATATTGATATACTACAAGAGACGTCAAGAAGTGAAGAAACATATTGACATTTTACAAGATCAGAACATCAAATATCAGAAGTTAAGAAACAAATATTGATATTCTACACGATGGTAACATTAAGATGTGAAGAAAAAATATTGATATTCCACAAGATCTGAACATCAAGTATCAAGAAGTAAAGAAACAATATTGATATTCTACATGATCTGAACATCAAGAAGTGCTAAACAAATATTGATATTCTAGAAGATCTGAACATCAAGAACTGAAGAAAAAATATTGATAGTCTACAAGATCTGAACATCAAATATCAAGAAGTGAAGGGAAAATATTGATATTCTACAAGATCTGAACATCAAGAAGTTTAAAAAAAAAAAAAACTTGATATCCTACAAGATCTGAATATCAAATATAAAAACAAATGAGGAAACAAATATTAATATTGTACAAGATATAAACATCAACGATCAGGAAGTGAAATTAAAAAAAAAAAATACTGATATTCTACAAAATCTGAACATCAAATATCAAGAAGTGAAGAAAAATGTTTTTGATATTCTACAAGATCTGAACATCAAACATCAAGAAGTGAAGGAACAAATATTGATATTCTACCAAATCTGAACATACATCAAACATCAAGAAGTGAAGAACAAATATTGATATTCTACCAAATCTGAACATACATCAAACATCAAGAAGTGAAGAACAAATATTGATATTCTACCAAATCTGAACATCAAATATCAATAAGTGAAGAACAAATATTGATATTCTACCAAATTTGAACATCAAATATCAAGAATTGAAGGACAAATTTTGATATTCTACAAAATCTGAACATCAAATATCAAGAAGTGAAGAAATAAATATTGATATTCTATAAGATCTGAACATCAAATGTCAAGAAGTGAAGAACAAATATTGATATTCTAACAATATCTGAACTTCAAATATCAAGAAGTAAAGAAATTTTTTTTTTATATATTCTACAAGATCTGAACATCAAATATCAAGAAATTAAGAAACAAATATTGATATTCTAGAAGATCTGGGAGGAGCGGCTGGCCGAGTGGCTACAACGCCGGACTCTCTTTCAGGAGACCCGGGTTCGATCCCTCGGTAAGGTGTGGGATCTTTTTCTGTCGGGGACAAAAAGAAAATCCTAACCTGCACAGTTCGCGGCGACTGCACTAGCCAGGCGGCCTTAATTCCTCAGGCTCAGAGGAACCCACCCACCCCCTTCCCTGTCCCCCTGCCATACACCGCAAGGTACAATATTGGCAGTAAATGACAGTTATGACAGTACAAGATCTGAACATCAAATATCAAGAAATGAAGAAACCAATATTGATTTTCTACAAGACACATGTTCACGCGACCAGTATCCCGCCGACCGTCTGAACCTGCTGACATTTTCTGGTGTCATATTGTAAAACTAAATCGAACCCGTGAACAAAATGTCGTTTGGAAAGGGGTTTGAACCCTGGCCTGTTAGACCTAAAATCTAGTGTGCTAATAGTGACTACTTAGTTATCTGTAATGTTTCCTTTTTGGAGTGGAGTTAAGAGTCTGCTGTTAATGACATACCTAAACGTTGTGGAGGAAATATTCACAGAGTTACCATTCACTTCAGCACCCCCCCCCCCCCACCAAGTTACCATTCACTTCAGTACACCCCCCCCCCCCCCCAATTACCATTCACTTCAGGCCTACCCCCAGTTATCATTCACTTCAGTGCCTACCCCCATTTTATCATTCACGTCAGAGCCTATTCACACGATTACCTTGAACCTCCCTTCTCTCCGTCCTCCTCATTATCATAATTACCAATAGACGTCTCCGTGAACACTAAAGAGATGCCGCCATGACAGCATGTCTGTACTGAAGCGTCCACATGCAATCACAGCCATTGTACTTGCCATCCCAGAAACAGGCCGACTTTCAAACCTTGTTTCTCTCTGGCCTAGCTCACTCAACTAACTACCTGGGTAGTTCATATACGATCTAACAATACTAGCACTTATACAAATATCTTACCGCTTGCGCACGATCTAAAATCAATAAGTCTTCAAATTGAATCAAAACATCCCAAATGCTAAAGTACATTACAGACAGGCTTAAAGCGTTAACATTCCTTGCGCTTTCAAAACATTGTCGTAAGACCGGAGACGAAGACAGCAAATGTGGAAAACGGATATGGGAAAGAGGTAGACATTTCTACATGGAAAAAAATGCATGTAAGGTTTTGTGAAATGAGAAGGGTTTTGTGAAGCGCTGTTGCTGGTAGTTGTTGTGTCTGTGATTGATCGGCCTCTCGTTGTCAACATCTAACAAAGCCGTGTCTGAGTGAATCATCACTCGCAGAAAGGTAAACATTGTTCTCGTCTCCCTGGATCTTCTACGAAAACATCGTGCAGGTCTTTGTCGTTGGAAGTGGAGTTTCGCCTTGGGCTGCGGATGTTCATTGTGGCTCTAGGTAGTCCGATTGTTCATCAACTTAATTTTTGTTGAACAAATGCAGTTCCCGCTTTCGGTGACGAATACCTTCGATGATCGCATATTAGTTAATATGACGAAACATCTGCAAGGGGTTTTTCATCAAAATTGGCAACATCATCGAATTTGATCAGGCTGGTATAACAATGGTTTTAACTTAACTCTTTTGTCCCAATTAGTTAAAGTTAGTTGCATATCCTCTACAAGACGTCGCAGTCAACCCCATCATTTATACGCTGTTTGTGATTTCTTGGCAAGTTTACGTTCAATAATTTGTCATTGCTCTCTGAACGACTGGCACTCATACCACTGTATGAAATCCAACGCAAGGCGGATTGCTGCCAAATAGCCCACAGCTGTGTTTCGAACGGGGTATGCGGGATTAAGAATTGAGTCTGTAACTCCTTCGCCACAGCGCCGACTTCGTCCTAGGACCTAGACCAGTGGTCCTCGACCTTTTTTGGCCCGTGCCCCTTTTCACCATATTTTCAGAACGTCATTCCCCCTCCCCCCTTCCTATCAAAAATTTGGCCCTGTGCCCCCCCTTCACCGTATTTTCAGAACGTTATTCCCCCCCCCCTCATATTTCCGATCTAAAAATCCCCCACCCCTACACAGTATACGTAAAAATGTAAGGTACATTTAATAGCATATACACTAAAACAAGTCTAGACATCCACATAAAACATGATTTGTGGGTCTACTTACTTTATCAAATGAATTGTAGAAGGATGAGACATACATAACTGTAAAGCATGAAGGGAAAAACAATATCAAGTAATCGGTTCTTGTATTAAGGCGATCTTGAAATGGTCCTCATTCCCCCCTGGAAACCCTAAAATTCCCCCCTAGGGGGGGGGGGGGGGAATTCCCCACCGGTTGAGAACCACTGACCTAGACAGATGTTAATTTTACCCTGAAGCCCGTTTGTATTGTACAGCTACATGTTTTAGATCGCAAGATGTGCAGATGCATGATCGTCCACGCCAGTCGGTGATGAATGATGATACAGAGGAGGATATCTATACCAAGGACCGAGTTCTGTGGAGAGGCATGATCGTCCACATCAGTCGGTGATGATAAAGAAGAGGATGTGTATACCACTGACCGAATTCTGTGGAGGGGCATTATCACACGACGTTCTTGATGATACGTGCGTGCGATGGTCGTTGTCTAGGCAACGATGCTCCTGGTGTGTCAATTGAGCTATCTAACTGTCTCTTAATCCAACTCACCCCTGCGGTGCACATTCACCAGTCATGAAACAAGATTGAGTTGGCGCACATAATCTTTTAATCCAGAAAGAACACGGACAAACGGAACATGTTTATACATCCAGAAACAATGTAATCCATAGAATATAAATATCCTCCTCACAATTTAACCAGCACACATCACTGTCTTCTCACGGCCTGCTGAATCTCAAATTCACAAGACATTTAGTCCAGCTACTATCCACGGCTGGATCTCACACAATACGACCCACACACTGGGTCAGAGCCTCTGCTCACTATGCAACCCACTCTGGGTTTTAGGCCTGCATTCACAGCTCGGAGAATCACACAACACAGTTCTCCTTCGACTACCGACTCGTACGGTGTCTAAAACTCAACTCCCTTAAACGACCTGACCCGCAGTCGGTCTCTTCTCTCACTGACTTTTTTTAATCCTGACTTCACACAACACTCAACTGTCTTTCGCCCCATCCACCCTAGGGGTATCCACTCACAACCGCCCCATTATTTCTCAGGGTTGATTGTTTTACTCGTAGCCAGGTCATTCACCTTACTGTCAATGACCCAGGCATATGTCAGGCATGAACGTCCACGCCAGCCGGTGATGATGATGGGGAGGATGTGTATACCAAGGACCGAGTTCTGTGGAGGGGCATAGACTTTTCAACCATGTTTGGTTAGAACAACAGACACCGCGAGACTGGGGAAACGCTATAATTATCCCAATTTGGAAAAAATAAAGGCAGCAAAAGAGACTGCACACAATACAGAGGCATTACACTTTTGAGTCATACTGGGAAAATATTTCGCAAAATTCTTGAGAAAAGATTACGAACTACTATAGAACCCCAGCTAAACGAAACACAACTTGGATTTAGGAAAAACAAAGGATTAACAAATGCCATTTTTGGTCTTAGACAACTTATAGAAAAATCAATCGAATTCAATGAAACACTCTACTTAGCCTTTGTCGACCAAGAAAAGGCATTTGATAGTGTAGATAGAAACAAGCCGTGGGAAAACCTTAAGCAATATAGGAGTGAGTACACATCTAACAAACCTATGTAGAAGCTTATACAACAACAGTAAATGCATAGACAGAACAATTGGAGGACACTCAGAACCCTTCACCGTAAATCCGGAGTACGACAAGGTTGTGTCCTGTCCCCTCTCTTGTTCATAACATATATAGACAACATATGTAAAGAAACCAGTCAAACCGAGACCGCAAGAACACCGCATGACATGAACACAGCAGAAGAACCATCTGCAAATTACATCATTAGAGAACTCCTGTTTGTGGACGACCAAGCAATAATAGCAAAATCAGAAGCTGAATTACAAGACCACATGAATAGTCTAAACGAAATGTGTAGGGAACATAACATGAAAATTAGCACAAGTAAAACAGAGGTAATGACTATAACTAAACAAGAAAAAGCAACAACGATTCACCTAAATGAACATCCCTTGGAACAAGTAAAGAGTTTCAAGTACCTAGGAAGTACAATATCATCAAATGGCAAAACAGAAGACGAGATCGAAAATAGATGCAATAAGGCAAACCAATTCATTGGACAAATGGCACCAATACTAAAGAACAAATATATATCAATAACTACTAAGAAAGCACTTTACAACACAATCTTCCTACCAACTCTATGCTACCAATGCCAAATCTGGACAATGACAGAAAAAGAGAAAAGAAAATCACAACAACGGAAATGAGATTCCTGAGAAGAATACTCAACGTATCAAGACGAGATAAGATCAGAAATGAAGAAATCAGGACTAAAGTGGGGGTTATAGCTTCACTAGATTTTATTAGAAGGCAGCAAGTCAAATGGTTTGGCCATGCAAGTAGGTTACCAACTAATAGTATACCACAACAAGCAATGATGTTCAGACCAGAGGGAAGCAGAGGAAGAGGCCGACCACGTAAACGATGGACGCAGGGAATAACAGTCCATGGAAATATCGATACATGAAGCCCATAAGCTGGCACTCTCCCGCTGTTTATACTTGACCTCGACACCGCAAGGTATAAGAGGAACATGATGAGATGAGATGAGATGAGGGGATGCTCTTTGGGCTCAGTTGGTATCCATACATCAAAAGAACCATTGGACTGTTAGTGTTGATGCCGTATTGAGAGGCGAACCAGTGGACTGTTAGTGTTGATACTGTGTTGAGAACCAACAACAATATATCCTGGCCTACCACAGGGATCACCATTATCTCCGGTACTGTTCAACGCCTACACAGTGAGAATCACCAGTGAGCAGATCACTGGACCTGGCAGGACATTGTCATATGCCGATGATGTTTTATTGTATCGTCAGGGTAAGGATAGAGAGGAGGTTGCTGTGGAACTACAAACCGAACTCAATCGCATAAGTACTTGGTGTGATGAAGCTGGGGCAATGGTCAACCCAACAAAGGCAACAGTGACTTGGTTCTCGTTGAATAATCATATTGTCAACACTCCAACACCAACTGTAATGCTGTGTTCAGAGACGGTGGAAAGAACGCAGGCAATGAATTACCTTGGGATACGGTTTGATCGAAGCCTTGCTTATAATGTGCACATAGACCAGGTGATAACAAAGGCCAAGCGGGGTTTGGCAGCAATGCGGGTGATGGCGGCAGCAAACTGTGAGCAGCGCCATCTATGTTTTCTATACGAGGGGCTAGTCATGTCTGTTTTGGAGTATGCAATGGCAATCCTGACTCTCAGCCATAAGCAGATAGAAAGGATGGAAAGGATACAGAATGAAGCTATGCGCATTATTCTTGGATGTACAAGAGATACAGCATGCAGGGCGATGCGCTACCTTCTTGATTTTCCAACCATTGAAGAGAGAATACAAGGTTGCAGGGCACGCGCCTACCTCAGAATTAACGCAAACACACAACATCCACTGCATAGTGAAATTAGGAAGGTGAAGGGCAGCAGATTAAAAAGAGGACGGTCGTGGATGGGTCAAGCCGAAGACATTCTTCAACAGGTGTGTTCACTTGAGGACTTAGAACCTGGCGAGGAGTGGGCGCAAGTGCCAACAGACTTCTGCACATCCTTTTCAGTTCGCATCCAACTAGATAGAAAATGCAGACAAGAAAATCCGGCTGCTGTTGAGGCTGAAGTACAAGCGTTGATTTTCGAGAATTCGCTAGACGGTGACGCGGTCATCTACACAGATGAGTCGGTCGTCCGACATGTGAGAAGCTCATGGGCCTTTACAGCTCAGGGCCGGAGGGAGAATTGTGAAGGAGGACTCTGGTGCTTTCACTGAAACCACAAGTAGCCTGACCATGGAAGTCATGGCAGTAAGTAAAGCAATAACATGGCTCGAGACACAGACATTCACTAGGGCTTGTTTCCTTACCGACTCAATGAACATGATCAAGAGGATAGAGGAGGGGTCGATCCGAAGAGAATGGTTGCTGCCTCTGGAGCGGTCTCGGCTGGCAAAGATTAGTTTCATCTTCGTGCCAGGGCATGCGGGAGTACAAGGAAATGAGCGGGCTGACAAGCTCGCAGGTGAGGCTACTGTGGAGGGCGGACGCGCCATGGACCAGGCTGACATTCTGAATGCTCTACGAGAAGTAAGACTTTTGCGAGAACCAAGTGATGACTGTGAATCTACAACAATGGCCAGACTGCGAGAGCAGCAAATTAAAAGAGGGGTGGCCAAACAAGAACACTACGCAGGAAGCAAAAGAAGATTGATAAACCAACACAGAACTGGCGTCGTTAGCCGCTACACGCTGCGGGATTTGCTGAGGAGGGGATCCGAGCACTTATGGACTGAATGGTTTGTTGTGCAATGAGAATGATCTGTCGACTAACTAACTAACTAACTAACTGTGTTGAGAGGAGATCCATTGAACGTTTTGTGTTGACTTATATTGAGAGGAGAACCATTGGACTTTTAGTGTTGATATTGTTTTGATGGAGATCCATTGGACTGCTAGTGTTGATATATTGAGGGAGAACCATTGGACTGATAGTGTTGATATATTGAGAGGAGAACCATTGGACTGATAGTGAAATGTTGTATTGAGAGGAGAACCAGTGGACTGTTAGTGTTGATACTGTATCGAGAGGAGATCCATTGAACGGTTTGTGTTGACTTATATTGAGAGGAGAACCATTGGACTTTTAGTGTTGATATTATTTTGAGGGAGAACCATTGGACTGCTAGTGTTGATATTGTATTGAGAGGAGAACCAGTGGACTGTTAGTGTTGATATTGTTTTGAGAGGAGATCCATTGAACTCTTAGTGTTGATATTGTATTGAGAGGAGAACCATTGGACTGCTAGTGTTGATATTGTATTGAGAGGAGTGCCATTGACAAAATGGTTAGAAGAGATAGCCTACCCACGGATAGATTGACCCGTTACCTTGTATGAAATCTGTCAGAAGAGAGCAGACCTTCCACAAAGGCAAGCCGAAATCAGACACACTGGCCTCCGAGGTGCAAAACTGGGTTTGAGACACTCCGCTGGAAAGAGGCAAGAAGAAGGAGAATGTATGTGTTTCCACGGGCGCTGTTCTCCAACGGGATGTAATATTTCATGAGCTGACATCTATCCGTGTCATGTAGAAAGGCTGTCTAGAACTTTCATTCGCTGCTTTGCCTCAGTTAAATGTACCATTTATAAATCATCATTTTGAGAAACGTTGCCTCAACTAATAATATAGTTGTAAAATATCGTGTAGAGAAATGTTGCCTCAACTAATGTTATAGTTGTAAATTATCGTGTATTGAAATGTTGCCTCAACTAATGATATCGTCTAAATCATTGTGTAGGAAAATATTGCCTCAACTAACAATATTGTTGTAAATTATCGTGTAGAGAAATAGTGCCTCACTTAAACGTACAGCTGTAAATCATCGTATAGAGAAATTTGTATCGAAAAAAATGGAAGTTGACGTCACGAGTCGGTAATGCAAATGGGAAAGAAATACAACACATGACTAGGAAGCTCCGCGAATAGGAAAACCACGCTGAGATATGAGCGAACGTGCGACTGAAGTCTTTGTCAACAAACTACAAAAACAAAACAATGACAATAAAACAAATAACATTTATCTTGGCATCCGCGTCCGAGGAGTGGTCCGATTAACACACACAGAAAATATTAACGAACAGAATAGAGAGACATGTAAAACGACGTAACAAGGAGGAACACGGAAATGAAAATAGTATCGACAAGTAGTAATGTAATATAGAGTTCGTGCTCTGTAATACGCTTTCGGGCGAAAGAGACTGAGTCATTTGAGATGAAACATAGTGCACTGAAGTCTATCATCTTTAAGCTCTTTGACCCCAATTAAATAATGGAGAAGATGCTGGTTATAACAACGGTGCTGGTGATGATGATGGAGACGATGATGACGATAATGATGTGATGAAAAACATCACACTGGACACTATATTTCCGGTCAGCTAGACCGTTAAAAGCCAGACTAATAGCCCACACTCTCTCCCACACAAAGTAGTCTGCTTCTATCACAATCTCTCTCCCTGACCGTGAACCAGACACACAAGTGAGTGGACTGTTAAGTCAAGTGCTCACATACGCCCTTCACTGCTCATCAAGACCATGGCATGAATCCAGGTGTCAGATATGATTTGACCTCAATTAGATGTCAATGGACAACCGGATAATTATTTTCATTCAATTATGGCCTGTCCACTACAAACTTGGAATCGAGTGGTACCTTAGAATGTCAGCTTGCCTCTTCTATATTGGAGAATGTACTTCTTGCTTGTAGTTAATGTTTCTTGTTCCTATCATCGGGTACCTACTTTAAAGTCTTTCTTAAAATGTTGACTTCTTGTCCTTGCTTTCATTATTACCCTCTTTGGACAACAATCACCTTCAAATTAATATCCTGTGTGGGTAAAACCGTGGTCAGCCGCTATCTGTGGCTGATTCAGTCGCATGATTATACATGGACCCTAATATAACTTCTCTTTGAGGTTGAACGTATTGGGCTGATGGTATAATAGACATCGGTAAATTGCAAGTACCTCTGAAGTCGGAATGGTTTCGCCTGGTGGCGAGGAACAGTGGTAAAAGTAAAGCTCACACACACACACACACACACACACACACACACACACACATCAGTCCAATGCACTAGAAGGTGTAGTAAGAGTATGGACTTCAAGTTCAAAGCGACACACACACACACACACACACATACATTAGTCCAATGCACTAGAAGTGATAGTAAGAGTATGGACTTCAAGTTCAAAGCGACACACACATACACACACACACACACACACATCAGTCCAATGCACTAGAAGTGGTAGTAAGAGTATGGACTTCAAGTTCAAAGCGACACACACACACACACACACACACACACACACACACACACATCAGTCCAATGCACTAGAAGTGGTAGTAAGAGTATGGACTACGCTTAAGTTCAAAGCGAGCGAAAGCCAAAAACCGTACTTTGGAGCCATGGTAGCGTAGTGGCTAGACTCCGCTTTCAGGTCCTATGGTCTTGGGTTTGAGCCCACATAGATGCCGGGATGGAAGATTGACCCGGGCTGCCAGGTCGACCCAGTTGATGGGTCTTCTGGAACAAGGGAAGAAAACTATCAAAAGAAGTACAGATAAAGAATTCTGTTCCATGCCTTCAAGGGTGTGGGTAGATAATTTTAAACAAAAATTAAGTTGCATGGCCTTCACAAGACGTAGCAGTCAACCCCAGCATGTTCGCTATTAAATACCAGCCCCATATTTTCATAGACAAATGAACGCTGGCTGAGTGATGTGGTGTAGGCCATACATGTCGCCTTCACTTCGTAGAAAATTTCCTGGTTTCCAATTCTTCTTCTTCTTTTCGTTCATCCGGAGTGTTTTTTCAAATGTCATTGCGGTGTGCGTTAGGCACCCTTGGGTTGAAAACACTTAGGTCAACACATCCGGCTTATGCGTGCATTTTTGACCAGGTTAGCATTCCTGGGAGACTCTCACTTTTGTGGTACCGTCCACATCTCAGCTGGTCAAGTTGGAACAGTCGAGGACTTCGGTCATCCCTCAAGAGAAGGAAGGGACAGTCCATAGCATTTTCCGCCATCCAATGTTGCTTCCATAGTTGCAGGGCCGACACATAGCGCCCTGGTACTGGGCTCACCAAGGTATTCGTAACGTCCTGCTCATGGTTGCTTTAATTCCTCACTTCAATATATTGGGCATTTCGTTCGCCCCGGGCGAATCCCGCACAAAACCAGACAGGTCTGCAAATGGTATCCACTCAGCGAGTTTTCGGACATGTGCTTGTCGTTGCGCCCGTCAGAGCTGTTCCAGGCACGACAGACATTCGGAAAACTACCTGGTCAGAGCTGTTCCGAACAAGAGCGGCATTCGGAAACTAGGTAGTCAGAGCTGTTCCTAGCACGAGAGACATTCGGACGAGACATTTCACTCGGACGTAAATGCGTAGTGCCAATTTTTAGTTTGCCACCCGTAGGACGGCACTTCCGTCTTCAGCAGGCATTTTTTAATGAGGTTAGCTTCCTCGGGTTTCGAGGCACGTTAGACTTTTTGTTGTGATGTCGCCCACATCTCAGCTGGTCAAGATAGAACGATCATCGACATCACGGTCGGCCCTCAAGGGAAGGCAGGGGCAGACCATGGGCATTCCCTCGCTATCCAAGGAGGCTTCCATAATTGCAGAGCCGGCACATATTGCCCTGAGACTGGGCTGACCCGAGGAGTTGCCACGTCCTGCACATGGCTGCTTTAGTTCCTCACTTCCATGTGTTGGGCATATCGCTTGCCACTGGTCGCTCAACCACACACCAGGAGCGATCAGTCTGCGAGCGACATCCACTCGGTAAGGTTTTGCTTTTGACTTCGGACCACGCAATAGGTTCGCTCGCCGTGCGTTCCATTTCGCGTCATTGAGACGTTCTTCCACTTTTGTCTACACTCTCTATGAGTTAGATACAGACAGTTTTCGAAACCATTTCCTTCGACTGGGGCACTTTTCTGACTTTTTGTACTCGCTCACGAGGTAGGCTACATGTGCTGCCGGCTCAGCACCTTACCTTCGTGCAGCACTGAACGCGAAACGGCCAGGCTCTCTCATCCGGGAATCCCTCATATTCCCAAGCTGAGAGCCGTCGAACATGTATCAGACCTGAGCATGTAGCTTGCTTAGTATCTCGCCCCTATTTTTCGGTAGGTGGGTATCGGCCCGGCTCTCAGATCCGAGGGTTTATGGCTTAGAGGCGTCCAGCCACAGCCCTCGACAGGGAGCCTTAAGAGTTTTGTCCGGACCAAGAACTTCTGCCTTTGTGCACCTGATTTAATCTTCTGACTGCTATCCTCAGTCTAACCTGCAGAGCAGCAGGTTGTGTCTCTCTTAGTCTGGTCCCTATCCCATAAGCTGTCCGATATGTAGTTTTTCATCCATCGGCAAGCAAATGGGGTCGATGGAACACGCAAGCCCCCCCCCCCCCCCCGCCCACCACCACGGCAAGGTGGAGACACATCGGGGGAGGGCTTCCAATTCAAGTTAGGTCAACTTTTTTTGAAAAATTTGTTGCGTATCCCTTACGGGACGTTGCAGTCAACACCAGCATTTTCAGCTGCTGTTGATATACTAGGCAAGTGTTACGTTCAGTAGTATGCCATTGCTTTCTGAACTACCGGCCCCTATACCTTTTTCGAAAAAACCAGCACCGCCGTGTTTCGAACCCGGGTATACGAGCTCACAAACCGCTTTCGCAAGCCCTTAGCCACAGAGGTCAACTAGGTCACTTTAAAAAAAAAAAAATCTAGGTCGCTGTAAATAAAAAATCCCCACCTCGAAGAGGATTGAACATATGACTACCAGGCCAGCAGGCAAGGATTCAAACCAGTTGAGATACCCCGGCTGCCTGGCCGCGGGATCTATCACATAAAACATGAATTCATCAACGATTAGTTGGCAGTAAATAAGGCCGGCCCGACACTTCAGCCGGCAGGATAGGTGAAGTTACCAAGGGCCCCGTCAACAACGCCATGCCAGATATGAGCTACAGACCACGTCTGTTGACATTCCCAATCACAGATAACCGTTCTGCCGGAGCAGCCGAGTCAACAGCTGATAACTGCATGCGATATCTATTTCAACTCCGAAGTGACTTATTTCATCAGAATGTGATGTGTCAGATTAGAGTTGCTAGAAACGGTTCTAGCAGGCTTCTACGGCCCAAACCGTGCTTCCACTGGGGACTGAAACTATTTGGTTTATTGCCGAGCCGTTTTCTTCATTGGTAAACATAAAACGTGGTTGCTGTGAGATAAGCTGTCGTTTAATGTGCTACTTTGAATTGTTTATGTATTGTGTTTCCAATCAAGACGGTCTAGATAGTTGATCGGAGCGGCCCACCTGCGTAATCAGTACACCCAGGGGGGTGAGATATTTTTGAGCCAGAATTTTTTGTGTATATTGCGGAATGCAAAAGACGTGTCAAGCACTGAGCCGTTGTCCTTATTGTTCCCACAAGCCAAAGAGATACAGTTGCATGTTATTAAAATGTTGCATGTCCTTTGCAACTTACATGGAGCCAATTTTAACATACGGCTGCACATCCTGGACAAGTAGTAAACAGGCGAAAAAAATCACTGGAAACCTTGGAGATGTGGTTTTATAGAAGAATGCTGAAAGTTAATTGGACAGCCAAAATGAGCACTCTAGAAATTTTGAGGGAAGCTAAATCGCAAAGATAACTTATCACAAACATCAGTTATCATTGTTTGGCAAAGTTTCAGAAGACAAACACTGGAACATGTCGTGACAACCCAACCGGACAGATGTTCGAAAAACAAAAAAAGATAGAGGAAGACAGCGGGAGAAGATTTTTGAAAGTCTTGGGTCATAGCACGGAAGGGAGTCAACACACGAAATGGTCCGTGCCGTCGTAGATCGCAATTTGAGGAGAGGCATGATCGCTCACGCCAGCCGGTAAAGCACTGGATGATGATGATGTCATTTGCAGGCCGTGACAATCAACGCCAACCTTAGATTGATTTTTAGACAATTTTATGTTCAGTAGTTTGCCATTGCTTTCTGAGCAAGCAATCAACGCTGAAGCCCTACTGACCCGTGTAGGGGTTGATGCCCCTTACCCCGCCGTTGAGGCGCCTTGTTTTCCCGATGTACCTCTCGCGTCTGGCCGTGCCGATTCGTACTCCCAAGTATTTCATCCTGGACAGCGATGTGGATTCACTGACGTCAAAGTCCTCTGTTCTCGCCATATCTTTGAGGACGTTAATAACATCGGCACGATCCATGGGCTGGCCATCTACAGGGGGTGCAGAGCCAGCCAGTTTATCAGCTCGTTCATTTCCCTCGACTCCCGCATGTCCCGGGACGAAGATGACTTTACGGACAACAGACTTCCGCAGCGACTCAGTCCACCGTCTACGTACAGATCCAGCTTCGACCTTCTGAATCATGACTGCTAGGGTAAGGGGACTCAATCACATGGAGAATACTTCCCGTGGGCTGTGACGTATTAGGTCGTCGCATACTCCAGGTCACAACATAATGAGATGTGGTGGCTTTCCTTCCCAGACAGTTTTAAGAGAACCCTGGAAATGCTCGTTACCAACTATACGAGGCTGGGTCGATCTGTCAGCCTTATTAGTTAGAAAATAAACAGCTGGTCCCTGCTGAAGACTAAACCCTGACCATTGTCTCAGAGAGCAGGGGTACTATTCACAAACCACATTGACTCCAGAGCCAATCTTACAATTGTCACGGCAAACTCAGTGCAGATACTCTTGTGTCAGTATGAAATGAGATGCCTTCTCCTATACTAGGGCAAAACCTACTGTGCGGTGAGGCATTCCATTCTTTTCATGATTGCATAAATCAAATTAATATCAAATTTCAAATCAAAAGACGAGATCAAAGCTACATGCAATAAAGGAAACCAACTAATTGGGCAAATGGCACCAATACTACAGAACAAACACGTATCAATAGATACTTAATCGTTATGGTGCTAATCCCGTGAAGTCCCATCAGGCGGTGATAGTGCCGGGCCCCCTGCCTCGAGGGGGTCCACCCATGACTACTGGTGGTCACCTTCCCCTGTGCTGTGGAGTCAAGGCACAGAGGAGTAGGTTAAGAGTTATTGACCAAACACCCCGGACACTCAACATACTACAATGGAATTCAGAAGGAGTTTATAACAAGAAAGCCTCCCTAACACAGCGTCTTCATAAAGATAGAATAGATGTGGCATGCATTCAAGAGACACACCTCAACGCCAATCGCACATTTTCAGTCAAGGGATATCAGGCCACACGTTTCGACCGCGAAGGACACAAAGGAGGAGTTGTAATACTTACACGAAATACAATACCCTGCAGCGAAGTATCTGTGATCTCTGACAACCAAACGGAAATTATAGGTGTTGATATAATGATAATGGACGTGAAAATAAGAATTTACAATCTGTATAGCCCGGCAGATAAGGATCTTACACTCTCAAACATGGAAATAACTGACACAAATTGCATTGTTGTCGGAGACTTTAATAGCCGTTCAGAAAGATGGGGATACCCAGATACTGACAAAAGAGGAGATGAAGTGGAGGACTGGGAAATAGACTCAAATCTCCATCTACTCAACAAAGCGGATGACACACCGAGCTTCTACTCCAGAAGATGGCTTACCACTTCTACTCCAGACTTAGCTTTCTGCACAGGACACATCCTCCACAAAATCGATCGCCATGTGCTGCACCAATTAGCAGGTAGTGACCACAGACCAATCAAGCTTGTAATAAATATGGAGTATGTTCCACAGGAGCAAAAGCCTTTGCCCCGTTGGAATTACAAACGAGCAGATTGGGACAGATTTGCCACACTAACAGACAAATATTGTGAAAACATAAATACACGATATGGCAACATGAAGCAAATGGTGGAAAGTCTAAACAGAGCAATAATACAGTCGGCCACTGAGTCTATTCCAAGAGGAGCGAGGAAAAATTACAAACCATACTGGACTGAAGAACTACAAATTTTGGAGGACAAAGTTGAAGATGCCAGGAAGACAGCAGAGAGAGAACAAACAATTGAAGCGAACATCTCTCTCAAAGCCATCTCAGCAAAATATAAAAGAACAGTAAATCAAACAACAAGAGATTGTTGGAGGGAAAAAACAGAAAACCTGAATTTTGACAGGGATGGAAACAAACTATGGAAACTAGTGAAAGCCATGAACAATGAAGGACCTAGAAACAAACAAATAACAATTAAACAAGGAAATGCCTTGCTTACAGGAAAAAAGGCTGCAAATGCACTAATGGAACACTATGCCAGTGCAAACCACATTGATATTACAGCCGAACAGAAGAAAGCAATCAAAGATAAACAGATACATCATAGATATACAGAGACAGCAGCAGAATATATGATGGCAAATCTAACAATGGAAGAAATGGAACAGGCAATGAATACCCTAAAAAAGAAGACATCACCAGGAAAGGATGGAATCACAAATGAAATGCTAATAGGACTAGGCACTAAGGCAAAAAAGAAACTACTAGCAGTCCTAAATTACAGCTGGAAGAGGGGAATAGTCCCACAGGCATGGAAGGAAGCTATACTAATACCAGTCCCAAAGAAAGGAAAAGACCTGGAAGAACCAAATGGCTATCGACCTATCAGTCTTCTTAGCTGTGTAGGAAAATTAATGGAACGCATTATCAATGTGTCAGAGTCCTACTACTGGCTCCGTCTCGCCCACTGGACTATGGCAGGCATATTATAACATCTACGATACATCTACTAATAACACATGAATACAATCGGAAACTGGCAGGAGCTATCTCCTGAACAATCATTTATTACAATATATTACAAGCTGACAACATGATCGCACTTCACGCTCAAACAACCGTTCACCACCACCAGCCACGCGCTAGCTCACAATGGCGATCTTTACACTGTCGCCCGCATGATCATTCACAATTACACTTCACATCATCCCGCACATATCACAGTTAGTACATTCCTCGAATATCAATACACAACGTTGATCTCCATCTATCCGTCACAAACACTATCCTTCTATCGTTCTATCGTTCTATAGATCTCCACACGTCCGTCCCTATTCGCTGCCTCACACACACTGACTCTCTCTCCGTTGACCTTCCCGCATCACGTGGCTCTGTTCACGGGCTTCTTGCCTGACCGTCCACTAGCCAAGCCGTGGTGTCTCTTACTGCCCTTTACCTCAGTCATGCTTACACTGACTCTCGCTTACATACCGGCACTTACATTCTTCCTTACACATATAAGACCATGACATTCTCCCCCTGCACGACCAATGTGGCACTTTCTCTTAGAAATGTGACACATTACGTTGTTGTTACTCTTGGTTCATCTTTCTAAACTTGTCAGGGGATTATATGATCATAAGTACGCGCTTGCGTCCCTTTTTGCTCTGATCTTTTCCGAGATTAACTTCAAAGATTGTTCTCTCTTTTTCAGTATTGAGGTTTCTCTCAAGGTTTTGTCGTGGTCTGACAAATGCTCTGGTTGGGTCTACTTGTCATACATCGTTATATTATTCAACCACCACTCCGTGACATTACCTTCTGTTCATATTTCTCAATCGATTGTCTGTGCATTATCATCTCATAGTTATTGTGGCTATGCTGGTTTAAGGATTCTCCATTGGTTTACGCCTCGACTAAGGCTACAACTTCCTCTTACAGCGTTCTTAAATTTTCTCTCTATTCAGACGTGGTTCCCCTCGTCTCTATTTAATGCACACTAGTCGATTCTTTATGAGCACGCTACGTCAATGTTGTGGTCATGGTTCGAATATACTTCATGTGTGTCATAGTCCCCCTTACCTCATCTTATGTCGGACCATGAGTTGTTTCCCCTTTTGGGTACACCTCGTTTACTGTGATGGAGAGTTTCTTATTAATCTCTTTGGTTGACATCACTCTGTTGGTATGTTCCGTATTACCACCATATTCTGATGTTAATTCTATACCGCTATTGCCAAGCGTCATTCGTCGGGCTATCCAGCATCCGCGAAAGTAAGTTTGGTAACATTCGCGCATTGGGATTGCCAGGCGTTGATTCTCAGCATTACCACTTATTCTATTCGCCAGTATACTTACGCTCATATGTACATATCACATTATAACAATACAAAGTATTATAATAATAAAATTAGACATTGAATGTCATACAGTTAATACATATACAATAAAATATACATCGACGATGCCTTTATGCACGTAGGACACTGTTCCTGTCCTGTGAAAGTTATGCACACGGAATTACATTACCAGTGTTCAATGTTCGGTTCCGTGCTGGAATCTTTGGCATTTCTTCTATCTGAACCGATTATCAACGTCTTCTGTATATCATGATATTGTCTTTCCTTGTGTATAGTGCTTAAGACTGTTCACCAATATTGGCCAATTTGTAAGTCTGTTCTGTAAAATTGCCGGAATTCACACGTATAAAACACGAATTAAGTTCAGTGGCCTTAATTTTGAGTGTGGCCATGGTGCGTCTGTCTGTTACTGTCTTTGCCATGGTTTGTAGGTTGGCATCTGGTTCATTAAACTGATTATCGGAAATGAATGTCTGTACTCGTGAAGCTGTCGTCGTTGTTAGTCGATTTCAAAAGGTAAATTCTGTAGATACTCGTTTGAACACAAAGTCAATATGGGTATATCTTACTGTTTGATACCTGAAATCACATGTTGAGTCTTACTGGTTTGCCGGTGACACTTTCACGTTGAAGGACCTTTTATGCTGGTCTATACAATGAAGTGTGCTAGTATCATAGCGCTGGAGTCGTGCAGCAGACAAGGCAACTCTGGAGTTACTGGATCTAAGGATATAAAGTGGGTTACGGTTAAAATTTTCTGTAGGGTGGGGATTTTCAATTTTCATGTTGAGATCATTTTGAGTGCTATCTCCAAACCTGCACTCGTACATGTGTGTATACATTCAATAGTTCAAACAATAATAATACACCATGTATAGTTTTGAAATGTAATCGTGCATGTTTGTATGCTTTTCTGAAATTTGTGTATATTTTCCAAAATATGTAGGGTAATTTGTTGCTGACTTTTGTCAGTAATTCCACCGACTGATGATTTACATTGTTCAGCATAAGTATGTGTCTGAGTTGATTTGACATAGAGTTTATCAGTGGTAATAAAAAAATTTGGTTCAACAGTAATGATATAAGTAACAAAGTCTGCTGGTTTGTCATGAGTAATATCATCTGTGTTGCGTCATGATAATGTGGAAATAAAACTGTCTGTGGAGACATTTGTTTTGTATTTACAATGAGTAGTGCGAGTATAACCATCCACTGTGTGCCTTTGGTTATGTGTGTAGTCAACAGGGAGTACAGGAGGTATAGTATATACCATGATGATTTGTGATCTTTCCTCGCTGTTGTGAAATGCTTGTCTTCTGCACCTTTTTTCTCGTGATGATACACACCAGTTTCTTGTTGTGAGATGGTATGGTGTGGTAATTTGGTCTGTTCATCCTGTTGTTGTACGATGAGTGGGGTAGTTAAGGCAGTGCTTGTTGTGGTGTTAACTTTTTGCCTTGTGTGAGTTTTGGACTTTGTGTAGTCTGTCACATTCAATACATTTCCAATTAATAAATCACAGCATGGATTGTCTAATAAAGCACATGTTATTCTGCCTGATAGGAAAGGTGATTTTATATTGGCCCATGCCAGAGGATATTTATCTACTGTCCCTGAAACAGTTCTGCAATAGATGTACTCATCTAGGTGGTCTTTAGGATAAGCTAGGGTCTTCCGAAGACCGATAAGACAGGACCCTGTGTCGCGTACACATGTGCATACTGTGTCATTGATGTATCCCTCATGGAATGTTAGTTTTCCTAACGACAGTCTTGAGGTTTTGTTCATTTCCTCACTTTCTTGTTGAGTCTTGCTCTCTTTACATAAGGAATGAGGCTGAGTGATGTTAACAACATTATTGAAATATGGTACAAAGTCTGATGGGTAAAACTCAGTCTGTTCTGAATTTGCAGTGTTTGGTCTTGTTTTCGTCTTAGTGATGTTTACTTTTTCTAAGTTCTTTGCTGAAATGTCTGTTGTAATGTTTATGGCTGCATTTGCTTTTGCTTTCTGTATTCTTATTACTCCTTCACATTCAAAACGTCTGTGGCCATAAGCAAGGCAAAAATGACATTTTGTTCTATATTTCCTTTGATTTACCTTTCCCAGTTTTTGTGCTATAATAGTATTTAGGTATTCTTGATAAGTGGGATTTTTATCGCATATTCCATTTTCTGTATGTGGAGTACTACAATGTTTGCACAATACTGGTTTTGTTTTCTGTGGTTTGTTTTGACAGTTTGTGGCTGCAGATGCAGTTGCTCTGACAGTGCTATTTTGTGGAGTGCTTTTCCCTGTGTCTTTAATTTGGTTGTAATATTCGCAACATTTCTTTAGTAATTCTTTGATAGGCTCTGTTTTGTGTTCTTCTAAATACTTTTCGCATTCGGCTGGTAGTGTTGCTTTAAGTTTTTCCACTACTAAGAAATCTATTATTTCCTGATTGTTGTCTTTATGTTTAATTTCAAGTGTTAGCTTCCTGTAATAGTCTTCTATTCTCTGTATATACTGGGTGAACGACTTGTCTGGGGCCGGTTTCAGATTTTGTACCTCTAATTTTAGAGTGTCCAAGTAGTCTACATAGTGTTTTAATATGTTTGTTTTGTAATATTCATAGTCTTCCTTACGCATATCTGGTATGATCTTCTGTACTTGTTTTCCATTTATTGGTAAGTATCCCCTATACCATATATACCAGCGAGTTTTTGGAATTTTATAGTCTTGCATTTTCTTCTCAAATTCCTGTGTCCAATCACGTATTAGGTTATGTTTTCTGTTACAATTTTTTTTTGTCTTGTGCCTGTGTACGCTCGAAAAAGTGTTGCAACTTTCTGTAATGTTTTGTGCCCCAGAAATCTGATTGATCTGGAAAGTGTTCATCATCTGAACTGTCTTCACTACTTGACATTTTCTGTTACTTGATATTTAACTCTACCAATGATGTTTACACAAGAAAATCAAAGAATGCAGATTTGGGTAATTAGCAATCAAAATTAATCAACTTATCTTTATCTGCTGACTACTCGAACGCTTGATGTACAGGAACGTGATTCTCGTGCTAGTTACCGTCGACCTGTTCTGGTTACGCTGGTCGCTTTGTAGAATTGAAACCTGCTGTGGAAAGAAATGATGTTATTTTCGTTCTGGCTTTGTTAACAAATCTCCAATTTATACAAAATTATGACTTGATCTTCTTCTTTTCAAAAGTAGCGTTCTTTTATGCCATTTACATGGGACTGTGGTTCAAGTGTACTTCTGACACCACTATACCTGTCAGAGTCTACTACTTGGCTCCGTCTCGCCCACTGGACTATGGCAGGCATATTATAACATCTACGATACATCTACTAATAACACATGAATACAATCGGAAACTGGCAGGAGCTATCTCCTGAACCAATCATTTATTACAATATATTACAAGCTGACAACATAGTCGCACTTCACGCTCAAACAACCGTTCACCACCACCAGCCACGCGCTAGCTCACAATGGCGATCTTTACACTGTCGCCCGCATGATCATTCACAATTACACTTCACATCATCCCGCACATATCACATTTAGTACGTTCCTCGAATATCAATACACAATGTTCATCTCCATCTATCCGTCACAAACACTATCCTTCTATCGTTCTATCGTTCTATAGATCTCCACACGTCCGTCTCTATTCGCTGCCTCACACACACTGACTCTCTCTCCGTTGACCTTCCCGCATCACGTGGCTCTGTTCACGGGCTTCTTGCCTGACCGTCCACTAGCCAAGCCGTGGTGTCTCTTACTGCCCTTTACCTCAGTCATGCTTACACTGACTCTCGCTTACATACCGGCACTTACATTCTTCCTTACACATATAAGACCATGACACAATGGCAGGCTAACATGGCATCTGGAAGAAAACCAACTCTTAACACCTCACCAAGTAGGATTCAGAAAGTACAGATCCACTGAAGATCAAATAACCTATATAGCTCAGGAAATAGAGGATGCCTTCCAAGTGAAAAAGCACACACTAGCGGTCTGGATAGATTTAGAAAAAGCATTTGATAAAGTATGGAAGGAAGGACTGAAAGTAAAACTACAAAAAATGCATGTCTGTGGGAAAATGTACAAATGGATCAGCCACTACCTTGAGAACAGAACTGCCAGGACAAAAGTACAAGACAAACCAGCAAAATGATGCTGTTGGAGCAAGGTGTCCCCAAGGAGGAGTTCTTTCACCAACATTATTCCTAGCATATATAAACGACCATCACGGAAAATTTTCCAGCCAGAGTACACACATCATCCTCTTGCAGATGACCTAGCCATATGGACATCTGAAGAATATATTAGTACAGCTAACAGCAGAATACAGCAAGCCCTATTAGCGCTAGAGGACTGGTCAAAATCATGGCTAGTGAAGATAAGTGAGGAGAAAACAACATGCACAGTGTTCTCCCTCTCAACTAAAACTGAGCAACCTAAGCTGGTATTGAATGGAAAAATATTGCGCCATGAAGAAAATCCAAACTATCTAGGAGTCACCTTTGATCGTCGCCTGACATGGAAGACACAGGTTGAGAAAAATCGAACAAGAGCAAGGCAAAGAATGGCAATCATGAAAAAGCTTGCTGGTACAACGTGGGGAGCAGATGAGAAAGTTCTCAAGAAGTTATATACTGGACGGTTGAGGCCAGTACTGGAATATGGCATTGCAGCTTGGGCAACAGCAGCTAAGTCAAACTTTAACAAAATAAGTAGAGTCCAAAATCAAGGAATGCGAATCATAACTGGAAGCCTGAAGACAACGCCTATTAATGAATTAGAAAAGATAACTTGTTTACAACCAATGCAGGATAGAAGAGATAGCAGAGCCCAGCAACAAGCTGAAAAATTTAGAAGATTGACAGACCACCCTATGTATAAAAGGTTTTGCAGTTTTTGGAAAGGGAAGGACTGAAGCGTAGCAAACTTTGTGGAAACTGCAAAACGAAAGATTAGGGCAGATCCCATACTTAACATATCAACAGTCAAACCCATTTACAATGCAGACAAGATCCCAGCTTGGAGACAGCAGCAACTGCCTGAGATGATAGAAAACATTCCTTGGTATTGAGAAAAAGAACACTCAGCATGAAACCGAAAGAATAGAAATAACCCTAAACTACATAAAGAACATTACCCAAGCAGCAATTGGACCCATGCATATACAGATGGATCAGCCAAAAATTCAGTAGAGAATGGAGGAGGAGGAATTCTCCTAAATTTAAAAAATGGAGTGAAAAAAACACATTCAGTGGCAACTGGAAAGTTTTCAAGTAACTTCAAAGCGGAGGTAGAAGCTCTGAAAACTGCAGCAGAAATGCTCTTGATGGAGGAAAATAAAGAGACGCAAATAGCTATCTTTACAGATGCAAAGTCAGCTGTCTCAATACTGAAGAGCAAAATCAGCACAGAACTAGCTGTCCTAAGAGCAGCACTCCATGGTCTATGCCAGAAATCCAAAAAAGTTGTAATACAGTGGATCCCATCACATTGCAGTATACCTGGAAATGAGGAGGCTGACAGACTGGCAAAAGAGGGCGGACGACTACCACAGCCTGACATAGACATAACCTATAATGAGGCAAAGAGGTTGATAAAAAGCACTTATAGAACCAAATGGGAATCAGAGCATCCAGGCCACCAGAAGGATGATGCATATTACAAACTCGACCGAAGAGAACAAGTAGCAATCTTCAGACTCCGCACAGGACATAACAGGCTGAAATACCACTTGTTCAACAAACTAAAGATAGGAGATACAGATGAATGTAATTGTGGAACTGGTAAAATGACAGCTAAACATTTGCTGCAAGAGTGCCCAATATATGCAGAACAGAGAAAGATAATTTGGCCCACACTTGCTTCATTCGAGGACAAACTTTATGGAGATATCAACAAGCTCAAGTCGACTGCAGCTTACTTTAACTGTATTCAGGTTGACATTTAAATGTACATGAAGAAGTATTTAGACTGCCACACTTCATACCACAGGCATGTCGGTTACACAAGCCTCCCAGATGCATGAAATGGAATATTGCTTGGATAGCAAATCCATTACGTGGAAAGTCCGAATCGAAAGCTTACTGTGTGGGCTTCATAAAAGGTGGAAAAAGCGTCCTAGTGGCACAAAATGGAATATTGCTTGGATAGCAAATCCATTACGTGGAAAGTCCGAATCGAAAGCTCACTGTGTGGATGTCATCTGCAAACTGCATTCTTCTGGCTTCTGGAAGAACAGCCTATGGTGAACGGAAGGCCCAATATACAGAAGTGAGGCTAAGCAGCCATGTGCAGGACGTGACGATTCCTTGGGTGAGCCCAGTACCAGAGCGCTGTGTGATGGCTCTGCAATTATGGAAGCCTCCTTGGATGGCGGGGAATGCCCATGGTCTGCCCCTGATTTCCCTTGAGGGCCGACCAGGATGCCTTTGGCTGTTCTATATGGGCAGCTGGGATGGGAGATAACACCACAACAGTGAGAGTCTAACATCCTAAGAAACCCCCGGGAAGGTTAACCCGGTCAAACAAATGCCCGCAGAAGTCGGATGTGTCGGCCTAACGGCGCAAGAACGCAGCTCTGCTGTAAACAGGCACAACGCAATCACGTCCGAAAAAAAAAAACTCCGGATGAACGAAGAAGAAGAAGAAGTATCAATAGATACTAAGCATTCTACAACACAATCTTTCTACCAACTCTATGCTATTAATAATGACAGAAAAAGGGAAACAAAAAATTACAACCACAGACATGAGATTCTTGAGAAGAATACTCACTGCATCTAAAGAGAGAAAATCGGAAATGAAGGACATCAGGACAAAATTGTGGGGTTATAGCAGCGCTAGATTTCTTAAGAAAACAGCAGGTTGAATAGTTTGTTTATATAACTAGATTACCATCTAACAGTATACCACCACAAGTAAAGATGTACAGACCAAACGGAACCAGAAGAATTAAGATTATTTCAAGATCGCGTTAATACAAGAACCGATTACTTGATACTGTTTTTCCCTAAATACTTTACGATTCTGTACTTCTCGCCCTTCTGAAATTCGTTTTATAATGTTAGCAGACCCACAAATCACGTTTTATGTAGATGTCTAGACATGTTCTAGTATGTGTTATTAAATGTAGCTTCCATTTTTACGTATACTGTGTAAAATTAAAAAAGGGGGGGGGGGTGTGTAATTTATAGAGAGGAATACGACAGGGTGGGGGAGGGCGGGGAGTGACATTTTGAATATATGGTGAAGGGGTGCATGGGCCAAAATAGGTGAGAACCAATGTCCTAGACTAAACATCACAATTCTAGGCGAGCCAGCACCTCCAGCCAAGATCACAGATCTGCAGAATTCATTCAGATGACAGAATGTGCCCATTCACGGCCCAGCTAGTATCGTAGTTATCAATAAATATATGTCACGGCTGTTGACAATAGAGGTCGCCGCAGCTGACCAGTCACCCGAGCTCAGTCTATGCGCTGTTTATCGTTGAGTGCCCTCTCATTCATTCAGCACAATGGTAGTAAACATGAGTGCACCTGATTCAGTGATCCTTCTCAGCAAGTTCGATTGCAGATACCACAGCACACTCTCTCTCTCTCTCTCTCTCGTCTCTCTCTCTCTCTCTCTCTCTCTCTTGGGGTTTGGAACCCTAGGTGAGGGAGGGGAGGTTAAGCTGTCCCGGCTTGTGTGGGGCCTGGTAGATGTAGAGTGCTATTGAGGTGGTTGGAGCAAAGGCAGGGGATAGTATCTATCGTGGCAAACCAGTCCAAGCCCCGGCGGTCTTGTCACAAGGAGATCCATTGAACTCTTAGTGTTGATATTGTATTGAGAGGAGAACCATTGGACTGCTAGTGTTGATATTGTATTGAGAGGAGTACCATTGACAAAATGGTTAGAAGAGATAGCCTACCCACGGATAGATTGACCCGTTACCTTGTATGAAATCTGTCAGAAGGGAGAAGACCTTCCACAAAGGCAAGCCGAAATCAGACACACTGGCCTCCGAGGTGCAAAACTGGGTTTGAGACACTCCGCTGGAAAGAGGCAAGAAGACGGAGAATGTATGTGTTTCCACGGGCGCTGTTCTCCAACGGGATGTAATATTTCATGAGCTGACATCTATCCGTGTCATGTAGAAAGGCTGTCTAGAACTTTCTTTCGCTGCTTTGCCTCAGTTAAATGTACCATTTATAAATCATCATTTTGAGAAACGTTGCCTCAACTAATAATATAGTTGTAAAATATCGTGTAGAGAAATGTTGCCTCAACTAATGTTATAGTTGTAAATTATCGTGTATTGAAATGTTGCCTCAACTAATGATATTGTCTAAATCATTGTGTAGAAAAATATTGCCTCAGCTAACAATATTGTTGTAAATTATCGTGTAGAGAAATATTGCCTCACTTAAACGTGCAGCTGTAAATCATCGTATAGAGAAATTTGTATCGAAAAAATGGAAGTTGACGTCACGAGTTGGTAATGCAATGGGAAAGAAATACAACACATGACTAGGAAGCTCCGCGAATAGGAAAACCACACTGAGATATGAGCGAACGGTGCGACTGAAGTCTTTGTCAACAAACTACAAAAACAAAACAATGACAATAAAAACAAATAATATTTATCTAGGCATCCGCGTCCGAGGAGTGGTCCGATTAACACACACAGAAAATATTAACGAACAGAATAGAGAGACATGTAAAACGACGTAACAAGGAGGAACACGGAAATGAAAATAGTATCGACAAGTAGTAATGTAATACGGAGTTCGTGCTCTGTGATACGCCTTCGGGCGAAAGAGACTGAGTCATTTGAGATGAAACATAGTGCACTGAAGTCTATCATCCTTAAGCTCTTTGACCCCAATTAAATAATGGAGAAGATGCTGGTTATAACAACGGTGTTGCTGATGATGATGGAGACGATGATGATGATAATGATGTGATGAAAAACATCACACTGGACACTATATTTCCGGTCAGCTAGGCCGTTAAAAGCCAGACTAATAGCCCACACTCTCTCCCCCATAAAGTAGTTTGCTTCTATCACAATCTCTCTCCCTGACCGTGAACCAGACACACAAGTGAGTGGACTGTTAAGTCAAGTGCTCACATACGCCCTTCACTGCTCATCAAGACCATGGCACGAATCCAGGTGTCAGATATGATTTGACCTCAATTAGATGTCAATGGACAGCCGAATAATTATTTTCATTCAATTATGGCCTGTCCACTACAAACTTGGGATGGAGTGGTACCTTAGAATGTCAGCTCTCCTCTTCTATACTGGAGAATCTACCTCTTGCTTGTAGTTAATGTTTCTTTTTCCTACCACCGTCTTTCTTAAAATGTTGACTTCTCGTCCTTGCTTTCATTATTACCCTCTTTGGACAACAATCATCTTCAGATTAATATCCTGTGTGGGTAAAACCGTGGTTAGCAGCTATTTGTGGCTGATTCAGTTGCATGATTATATATGGACCCTAATATAACTTCTCTTTGAGGTTGAACGGGCTAGGGGTGATGATATAATAGACATCGAAATCCCTGTCTAGGGAACGTAAATTGCAAGTACCTCTGAAGTCGGAATGGGTTCGCCTGATGGCGAGGAACAGTGGTAAAAGTAAAGCTCTCACACACTCTCTCTCTCTCACACACACACCACTAGAAGTGGTAGTAAGAGTATGGACTACGCTTAAGTTCAAAGCGAGCGAACGCCAAAAACCGTACTTTGGAGCCACGGTAGCGTAGTGGCTAGACTCCGCCTGCAGGCCCGATGGTCTTGGGTTTGAACCCACATAGATGCGGAACTGGAAGATTGACCTGGGCTCCCAGGTCGACCCAGTTGATGGATCTTCTGGAACAAGGGATGAAAACTATCAAAAGAAGTACAGATATAGAATTCTGTTCCATGTCTTCAGGGGTTTGGGTAAATAATACCAGCCCCATATTTTCATAGACTATTCGACGCTCGCTGAGTGATGTGGTGTAGGCCATACAAGTCGCCTTGACTTTGTAGAAAATGTCCTGGCTTCCAATTCAGGTTAGGTCAACTAGGTAAGTTTAAAAAAAAAAAAATCTAGGTCGCTTTAAAAAAAAAAAATCCCCACCTCGAAGAGGATTGGAACATATGACTACCAGGCCAGCAGGCAAGGATTCAAGCCAGTTGAGATACCCCGGCTGCCTGGCCGCGGGATCTATCACATAAAACATGAATTCATCAACGATTAGTTGGCAGTAAATAAGGCCGGCCCGACACTTCAGCCGGCAGGATAGGTGAAGTTACCAAGGGCCCTGTCAACAACGCCATGCCAGATATGAGCTACAGACCACGTCTGTTGACATTCCCAATCACAGATAACCGTTCTGCCGGAGCAGCCGAGTCAACAGCTGATAACTGCATGCGATATCTATTTCAATTCCGAAGTGACTTATTTCATCAGAATGTGATGTGTCAGATTAGAGTTGCTAGAAACGGTTCCAGCAGGCTCCTATTGCCCAAACTTTGGTTTATTGCCGAGCCGTTTTCTTCATTGGTAAACATAAAACGTGGTTGCTGTGAGATAAGCTGTCGTTAAATGTGCTACTTTGAATTGTTTATGTATTGTGTTTCCAATCAAGACAGCCTAGATAGTTGATCGGAGCGGCCCACCTGCGTAATCAGTACACCCAGGGGGGTGAGATATTTTTCAGCCAGAATTTTTTGTGTACATTGCGGAATACAAAAGACGTGTCAAGCACTGAGCCGTTGTCCTTATTCTTCCCACAAGCCAAAGAGATACAGTTGCATGTTATTAAAATGTTGCATGTCCTTTGCAACTTACATGGAGCCAATTTTAACATACGGCTGCACATCCTGGACAATTAGTAAACAGGCGAAAAAAATCACTGGAAGCCTTGGAGATGTCGTTTTATAGAAGAATGCTGAAAGTTAATTGGACAGCCAAAATGAGCACTCTAGAAATTTTGAGGGAAGCTAAATCGCAAAGATAACTTATCACAAACATCAGTTATCATTGTTTGGCAAAGTTTCAGAAGACAAACACTGGAACATGTCGTGACAACCCAACCGGAAAGATGTTCGAAAAAAAAAAGATAGAGGAAGACAGTGGGAGAAGATTTTTGAAAGTCTTGGGTCATAGCACGGAAGGGAGTCAACACACGAAATGGTCCGTGCCGTCGTAGATCGCAATTTGAGGAGAGGCATGATCGCCCACGCCAGCCGGTAAAGCACTGGATGATGATGATGTCATTTGCAGGCCGTGACAATCAACGCCAACCTTAGATTGATTTTTAGACAATTTTATGTTCAGTAGTTTGCCATTGCTTTCTGAGCAAGCAATCAACGATGAAGCCCTACTGACCCGTGTAGGGGTTGATGCCCCTTACCCCGCCGTTGAGGCGCCTTGTTTTCCCGATGTACCTCTCGCGTCTGGTCGTGCCAATTCGTACTCCCAAGTATTTCATCCTGGACAGCGATGTGGATTCACTGACGTCAGTCCTCTGTTCTCGCCATATCTTTGAGGACGTTAATAACATCGGCACGATCCATGGGCTGGCCATCTACAGGGGGTGCAGAGCCAGCCAGTTTATCAGCTCGTTCATTTCCCTCGACTCCCGCATGTCCCGGGACGAAGATGACTTTACGGACAACAGACTTCCGCAGCGACTCAGTCCACCGTCTACGTACAGATCCAGCTTCGACCTTCTGAATCATGACTGCTAGGGTAAGGGGACTCAATCACATGGAGAATACTTCCTGTGGGCTGTGACGTATTAGGTCGTCGCATACTTGTAGGTCACAACATAATGAGGTGTGGTGGCTTTCCTTCCCAGACAGTTTTAAGAGAACTCTGGAAATGCTCGTTACCAACTATACGAGGCTGGGTCGATCTCTCAGCCTTATTAGTTAGAAAATAAACAGCTTGTCCCTGCTGAAGACAAAACCCTGACTATTATCTCAGAGAGCAGGGGCACTATTCACAAACCACATTGACTCCAGGGCCAATATTAGAATTGTCACGGCAAACTCCGTGCAAATGCTCTTGTGTCAGTATGAAATGACATGCCTTCATCTATACTAGGGCAAAACCTACTGTGCGGTGAGGCATTCCATTCTTTTCATGTTTGCATAAATCAAATTAATATCAAATTTCAAATCAGAAGACGGGATCAAAGATACATGCAATAAAGGAAACCAACTAATTGGGCAAATGGCACCAATACTACAGAACAAGTTAGTTAGTTAGTTAGTTAGTCGACAGATCATCCTCGTTGCACATCGAACCATTCAGTCCATAAGTGCTCAGATCCCCTCCTCAGCAAATCCCGCAGCGTGTAGCGGCTAACGACGCCAGTTCTGTGTTGGTTTATCAATCTTCTTTGGCTTCCTGCGTAGTGTTCTTGTTTGGCCACCCCTCTTTTAATTTGCTGCTCCTGCAGTCTGGCCATTGTTGTAGATTCACAGTCATCACTTGGTTCTCGCAAAAGTCTCACTTCTCGTAGAGCATTCAGAATGTCAGCCTGGTCCATGGCGCGTCCGCCCTCCACAGTAGCCTCACCTGCGAGCTTGTCAGCCCGCTCATTTCCTTGTACTCCCGCATGACCTGGCACGAAGATGAAACTAATCTTTGCCAGCCGAGACCGCTTCAGAGGCAGCAGCCATTCTCTTCGGATCGACCCCTCCCCTATCCTCTTGATCATGTTCATTGAGTCGCTAAGGAAACAAGCCCTAGTGAATGTCTGTGTCTCGAGCCATGTTACTACAGAACAAACACGTATCAATAGATACTAAGCATTCTACAACACAATCTTTCTACCAACTCTATGCTATTAATAATGCTAAACCTGGACAATGACAGAAAAAGAGAAACAACAAATTACAACCACAGACATGAGATTCTTGAGAAGAATACTCACTGCATCTAAAAGAGAGAAAATCGGAAATGAAGACATCAGGACAAAATTGTGGGTTATAGCAGCGCTAGATTTCTTAAGAAAACAGCAGGTTGAATAGTTTGTTTATATAACTAGATTACCATCTAACAGTATACCACCACAAGTAAAGATATACAGACCAAACGGAACCAGAAGAATTAAGATTATTTCAAGATCGCGTTAATACAAGAACCGATTACTTGATACTGTTTTTCCCTCCATACTTTACGGTTCTGTACTTCTCGCCCTTCTGAAATTCGTTTTATAATGTTAGCAGACCCACAAATCACGTTTTATGTAGATGTCTAGACATGTTCTAGTATGTGTTATTAAATGTAGCTTCCATTTTTACGTATACTGTGTAAAATTTAAAAAAAAAGGGGGGGGGGGTGTAATTTATAGGGAGGAAATACGACAGGGTGGGGGAGGGCGGGGAGTGACATTTTGAATATATGGTGAAGGGGTGCATGGGCCAAAATAAGTTGAGAACCAATGTCCTAGACTAAACATCACAATTCTAGGCGAGCCAGCACCTCCAGCCAACGGATCACAGATCTGCAGAATTCCATTCAGATGACAGAATGTGCCCATTCACGGCCCAGCTAGTATCGTGGTTATCAATAAATATATGTCACGGCTGTTGACAATAGAGGTCGCCGCAGCTGACCAGTCACCCGAGCTCAGTCTATGCGCTGTTTATCGTTGAGTGCACTCTCATTCATTCAGCACAATGGTAGTAAACATGAGTGCACCTGATTCAGTGATCCTTCTCAGCAAGTTCGATTGCAGATACCCACAGCACACTCTCCTCTCTCTCTCTCTCTCTCTCTCTCTCTCTCTCTCTCTCTCTCTCTCTCTCTCTCAGTCTCTCTTTATCGATCTCTAAGTCTCTTTCCCGGTGTCTCTTTGTCTCTCTTTCTCTGTCTCTATAGTCTCTCAGTGTCTCTCTCGAACGCATGGATATATACTCTCATTGACACACACACACACTCTCTCTCTCTCTCTGTCTCTCTCATGTACGCAAGCAAACAAGCTCACACACACACACAAACAATAAACTCTTTCACAACAGGAGATCTAATGTACAACTACTGCTAGGGTTGGTGTTGTACTGCTAGGGTTGGTGTTGTACTGCTAGTGTCGGTGTTGTACTGCTAGGGTTGGTGTAGGTCGGCATGACCGAATGGATAAGAATGCGTGTTCATAAACATCCGGTGTGCTGATGCCGAGGCAAGGGGTTCAACCCCTACACCGGACAGTTGGATTAAAATGTTGGCCTATCGACCTTGACTTGGAGACGTAAATTACAAGTACCTCTGAAGTCGGAGTGGGTTCCCCTCATGGCGAGGACACTGTTAATAGGGAAAGCTAATCCACACGCAAAATTCAATCCAGCGCTACTAGAAGTAGTGGGTATGGACTACGCTTGAGTTCAAATTGAGTGGAAAAAAAACAACTAATGTTGTTGTACTGCTAGGACAACTATTGTTGTTTGTACTGCTAGGAGAACTAATGTACTAGCAGTGTTGATACCGTATTTCTAAGAGAACTAGCGTACTACTAGTGTTGATCCTGTATTGCTAGAACTATTGAACTATTAGTGTCAGTACTGTACTGCTAGGGGAACTACTGAACTATTAATGGAGAGTCGTGACAGAGATCACTGTCTCATAAGATACAATTCTCATCCTTAGAACAAGATATCCCCCCCTCTCCCCCCCCCCCCCCAGAATTATATGTATATAATAATACCACGCGTCCGTCCATGTCTCCTGGATAGTGGGATAAGATACTTAGCCATCCCGGATACGGGCAAAAAATAAACAGGAAGTTGCGTGCGCAAGTTGCGCACATACAAAATCCCACGGCAGTTGGAGAGCAGGCCTTTAGATTACTGCACTGGCAAAAGTCCATGGAAAGAAAATCAACCCTCGGGTAGATACAGCCGTGACCTGGGATTGAATCTATCTATCACAGTGGTTCTCAACCTTTTTTGGCCCATTCCCCCCTTCACCATATTTTCAGAACGCCATCCCCCCCCCCTTCCTATCAAAAATTTGACCCGTTCCCCCCATCACCGTATTTTCAGAATGTCATCCCCCCCCCCCCCTTTCATATTTCCTATCAAAAAATCCCCCACCCCTACACAGTATACGTAAAAATGGAAGGTACATGTAATAGCATATACTAATACAAGTCTAGACATCCACATAAAACATGATTTGTGGGTCTACTTACTTTATAAAATGAGGTTTAGAAGGACGAGACATACATAACTGTAAAGTATGAAGGGAAAAACTATGTCAAGTAATTGGTTCTTGTATTAACACGATCTTGAAATGGTCTTCATTCCCCCCCCCCCCTGGAAACCCTAAAATTCCCCCCTGGGGGGGGGGGAATTCCCCACCGGTTGAGAACCACTGATCTAGAGGAAGCAAAAAGCACCCACCTGCCTACCGACTCGGCCACACTGACCTTTGAGATACTTAACCAGGTGTGATGCATTCCATTGAAAGAGGAACCAAAAAGAACGCACGCACGCACGCACACACACACACACACACACACGATATAGACACGCATACAGACATGTTAGCAAGTAGAACATTGGGTTGATATGCCAAATATTATCAGTAGTACTAGTAACAAACTGGCATCTTCGCCTTAGAGGTTAGTGAAACGCAGTTTCACGATTCCCCGACATACAAAGTCGAGGGTTCAAGATCAGCCGCTCGGAAGGCTAACCCGGTCCACAAATGCCTTTAGAAGTCGGATGTGTCGGCCTAACGACGTCCGAAAAAAAAAAAAAAATACCCTCCCCGGATGAACGCAGAAGAAGAAGCATAAGAAAATCAGACGTCGGCGATTTACGAAGCAGAACATCTTGCGCAGATTTTGATGATTATAGACGTCGGCTGTTCAGAAAGCACTAACTACTGAACTAAAATTGCTTAGTTCATCTCAGTCAGTTGATGCTGAGGTTGACTGCAACGTAGTGTAAAAGACACGCAACTAACTTTGTCTTCTCCTACAATAGATCGTCCGGTCGGTTTGAGTCACAGACAATCAGACAGCAGTGAGTTATCAATTATTGTAATTATTATCAACAGATCGCCCTGTAGGTTTGACTCACAGACAGCACCGAGTTATCAATTATTGTAAATATTATCAAAAAAATACCACTCGAAAGGTTTGGCAATTTCCTTCCAACACCAACACCACAGCACTCCGGACATCGCCCATTTCTTACACCATCTGCCACAGAAGGTATGGACGGGTATGGATACTTATAGTTCTCAATTTCCTACAGAATCGCGCTGGATTCGTGGTTTGTGGTTGCTAACGTAAAGTGGACCCCGTTCAAACCCCAATGCAGATTGCTTATTGATGTTGTTGTTATTGTTGTTGTTGGTGTTGTTGGTTTTGTGTTTACGATCAGCAGAGCTAATAACATTCGTACCAAACAATTTTTAGAATTTTCAAGACATTGCACGGGAAGGAAGTAATGCGAGAAAGCGAACAATCACCTAGCTTCACTATGACGTAACCTATATTATATGAGGGACTAATACCACTGTAAATGGAGCAACTACTTTCCAACCTCTTCCCTCCCCCCGATGTTATTGTTTGATATTATTTCTGTGCACCTCACGCTTTCCACCATGCGTTAACAACACATTTCGACAGCTTATAAAAGCCATGTCATCCATTTTGTTTAAAATCCTAGTTTCAGCGCTCTATAGTGCTACAGGCCAAATATGTAAGCCGTAATTTCAGTGCTGGTATTTGAAAAGACAGTAAGTTACTGTTGAACGCATGGTGACTTTCTAATTACAGAAGTCCTTGCACATAAAATGTGCATTAGGCTGTAGAAGCAAGGTCTCTGTTTTAACGATATCTCTGTGTGTAATTGGTTACATTGCTTTTAGACAATAAACGTCAAATATTTTTACATGTGTAAAATCCCCGAGGGCCAGAGAAGAAGATGGCAGACCCGATACTTTCGCTCCATGTTTCTGTGACCCATTACGGCCTGGGCAAGACAGTGTCACGTTTTGGGACCGCAGATAGCGCCAGTATGACAGTAAAGGTTGTTATCGACGCGTCCATCTTTGAATGGGAAATTTGGGCAGGAACTTGAGGCGAGAGCGGAGTGGCTACACATGGTTGGAGCTGGGCGAGGTGTATACAGGCATGACAATTCTTCTGTCTCAATCACTTGTTACTTTATCTGGCTTTCTGAAGAAGTTATTACTTTATCTGTCTCTCTGAAAATGTTGTTACTTTAACAGTCTCTGTAAAGAAGTTGTTTCTTTAACTGTCTCTAAGAAGTTGTTACGTTAACCAACTCTTTAAAGAAGTTGTTAATTGTGTGTATTTAGTTCGCATACAGTAACAATGAATGTGTGTGAGTGTTTGTGTATAGGTCACATACAATGACGTGTGTGCTTGTGTATAGGCCACATACAATGACGCGTGTGTTTGTGTATAGGCTACATACAATGACGTGTGTGTTTATGTATAGGTCACATACAATGACGTGTGTGTTTGTGTATAGGTCACATACAATGACGTGTGTGTTTATATATAGGTCACATACAATGACGTGTGTGTTTGTGTATAGGCCACATACAATGACGTGTGTGTTTGTGTATAGGTCACATACAATGACGTGTGTGTTTGTGTATAGGTCACATACAATGACGTGTGTTTGTGTATAGGTCACATACAATGACGTGTGTGTTTGTGTATAGGTCACATACAATGACGTGTGTGTTTGTGTATAGGCTACATACAATGACGTGTGTGTTTGTGTATAGATCACATACAATGACGTGTGTGTTTGTGTATAGGCTACATACAATGACGTGTGTGTTTGTGTATAGATCACATACAATGATGTGTGTGTTTGTGTATAGGCCACATACAATGACGTGTGTGTTTGTGTATAGATCACATACAATGACGTGTGTTTGTGTATAGGTCACATACAATGACGTGTGTTTGTGTATAGGTCACATACAATGACGTGTGTTTGTGTATAGGTCACATACAATGACGTGTGTGTTTGTGTATAGATCACATACAATGACGTGTGTTTGTGTATAGGTCACATACAATGACGTGTGTGTTTGTGTATAGGTCACATACAATAACGTGTGTTTGTGTGTATAGGCGGCATATAATGACGTGTGTGTTTGTGTATAGGTCACATACAATGACGTGTGTTTGTGTATAGGTCACATACAATGACGTGTGTGTTTGTGTATAGATCACATACAATGACGTGTGTGTTTGTGTATAGGTCACATACAATGACGTGTGTGTTTGTGTATAGGCTACATACAATAACGTGTGTTTGTGTGTATAGGCGGCATATAATGACGTGTGTGTTTGTGTATAGGTCACATACAATGACGTGTGTTTGTGTGTAGGTCACATACAATGACGTGTGTGTTTGTGTATAGATCACATACAATGACGTGTGTGTTTGTGTATAGGTCACATACAATGACGTGTGTGTTTGTGTATAGGCTACATACAATGACGTGAGTGTTTGTGTATATGTCACACACAATGACGTGTGTGTTTGTGTATATGCTACATACAATGACGTGTGTGTTTGTGTATAGGTCACATACAATGACGTGTGTGTTTGTGTATAGGCCACATACAATGACGTGAGTGTTTGTGTATATGTCACACACAATGACGTGTGTGTTTGTGTATAGGCTACATACAATGACGTGTGTGTTTGTGTGTAGGTCACATACAATGACGTGTGTGTTTGTGTATAGGTCACATACAATGACGTGTGTGTTTGTGTATAGGTCACATACAATGACGTGTGTGTTTGTGTATAGGTTACATACAATGACGTGTGTGTTTGTGTATAGTTCGAAAATTGCCATCGGTGTGTGTGTGTGTGTGTGTGTGTGTTTGTTTATAGTTCACATGTGAGCATAGTTACAATTTTCCGCCATGTGTGTGTGTTTTTGTATGTGTATTTTACCAATCGTTTTACTGCATGTATTGTTCACAATAGTTTATAATAGCACGTTACTGTGTATACGTGCTATATGGTGTATAGTTCACATGTTATCGTCATATGCGTATTCTTCACCATTTCCCAGTATATATTTGTTTTTATTTGTGTATAGTTCACATGGTGTACCCGCTTTCAAGCGTTACGATCATGTGGGCATATGGTGCCATCCCCATATTTGCATAGACCAATCGATACTCGACGGGTAGTGTGGTCAATATCATGCTGGATGCATATTTCATACATGTGTACGGCGTGCATGTGATCGTTTGTGTGATGTGAGTGTGTGTGCATATGCATGTATTGCGCAACCTGTCAGTTTCTCTCTGTGTATGTGTGTGTATACATATTTGCATGTATAATGTACGGACGATGCATGTAAGCGGGCATAATTCACAGACATACATCACACACGTATCTCCACCCACGCATATAAATATGTGCAAGTGGGCTTCAATTGAAAACTTAAAATGTGTGACAGAATTTACAATAACCATGCCATTGTCTTGTAACATCTCAATATTATTGTTGAGGACTTCAAGAGCGATAAGCACGTACCATCATGGTGGACGAATACGGTGACATCACGAGGACAGTTTAAAGATGGCCGCCCCACTTTTGACATGCACCAAAGACTAGCAGCATTCTGTTATCAATTTTTTCAAAAATCAGTGAAGGGGCGAAACCTATTGAAATCTATCGGCGAATGAAGGTCCAGTATGGTGATGCATGCCTGTCAGTCCAGCAAGTGTATGAGTGGAGCGGAAAGTTTCAGAACTGTTCGGTCCGATGAAGATGTACAACGGATAATGCATGAGTGGTTACACACGCGAACAAGCTAATTATTTTCCACATGAATCCAAGCTCTTTAATGGCGCTGGAGGACTTGCATTGAGCGCAGTGGTTAGCACATCGACACCTCATACATTTGTTCTTTATGTTTTCAGAATATATTCACACGCACACACAACGGTTTAATTTGAAGCTCTTCGTGTGTGTGTTTTCGTGTTGAAGGGGTTTTATAACATAAACTCCTGTACGAAAGGTGAGTACTAGTTGAACCGTTCCTAAGATAGCCACCTCATGAATGCTTGAACGTCAGCGGTCAGCCAGCGGTTGCGCGCGCTGCGTGCTGGCACACGTGAGCATAACGTGTCAACATTGAAGAAACTTAATACGCGAGGCTAATGGCCAGGAAATGGAACCTGGAGGATGGTCACGGTTGACTTCCAACATCTCTCTTCCTCTCTTTATTTCTCCCTCTCTGTTTATCTCTCTCTCTCTCTCTCTCTCTCTCTCTCTCTCTCTCTCTCTCTCTCTCGATCTCTCTATCTTCCTCCCTCTCTGTGTCTCCCTCTCTGGGAGAGTATGTATGTATGTAAAAGTAAACTTTTGTTAGTGAGTTTGTGATTTTGAGTTAGTATATGTGTATGCAAGGTAGTGTGTATTTGTGTGTTAGTGAGTGAGTGCATAACTGTGAAAGTTTGTGTAAATGATGTAAGTATTATGTGGTTATATATGTATATATTTATGCATGTGCGTGTGTATGTGTGTCTGGCTGCCTGCCTGTCTCATAACATGGCAACATACGTTGTTTATGTTTACAACTTTATTCGACAATGTTTTAGCTATGTGAATCAACATACACAATTGATCTAGAAATGATGAATAGAGAGGGACGAATGGAAGAAGGGCCCAATGTGTGACACTGAAAATAAAGTTCGTTCGTTCTCTCTATTGAGTCTCTCTCTCTCTCTCTCTCTCTCTCTCTCTCTCTCTCTCTCTCTCTCTCTCTCTCTCTCTCTCTCTCTCTCTCTCTCTCTCTAATGTCACGAAAGTCTGTGAATATGTTATTGAATCGAACTGTATATGCCATATGTATGTGTGTGTGTGTCTGTGTCTGTGTGCATGTGTGTGTGTGTAACTGTATCGAATTGCACGTCATTTCATATGTGTGTGTGTGTGTGTATTACTGCGTCGAATTGTATATAATGTCATATGTGTGTGATGGTCTCTTGTGTGTGTGTGACTGTATCGAGTTGTATTAGTTTCCCATTGCTTACTGCAAGAGAAGTCGAAGTTTATGTCCCACTGATCGGTGTATGGATTGAATCCACAGTCAGCGCACGGGACATTTATTAGCGTGCGCTCTGATCCTTTCAGCAACGCTGACCTGTATATACACGAAGAAATACCACACGCGGACGCTGAAAAAAAAAAACAATAACAACAGATGAGCGATTTATTGAATTGCACTAGAATCATTGACTTCATTGTAATCCTGCCTGCTGATCCTTTGAAAGACGTGGCCAGCCCACAACAAGGAGACATATAAATTTTAAATTTATATGTCCATGTAGTCGTGTCGGATTATGTTTGTTTATTCTGTGCTGACGAAGCTTTGCCGCAACTCCCATTTGTTTACTCGTAATTGTGTTCTAGTAGAGCTCACGGTCTACTGCTCGTGTTCTGGTGATTTATTCATGGACATGCAGAGTTTCTTATAAATATAGACGAAGGTGCACGGTGAGTGTGTGAGCACGTGTGATCTATGTGACCTGTGTGATTGAAGACGCAGATATCAGTATCGATACAATGAAGGAATACATTGTACGCTATCTCTCTACAAAGTGAGACGAGGGTCAAATTATGTCTGCGGTGGTGACAGGACACATGTGAGATATATGGATTACATCCATAGACGCCAGTGGCCGAGGTGTCAACATGCAAAAAGAAATCCCTAACCTGCACAGTTCGCGACGGCAGCACAAACTAGGCGACCATGATTCCTAAGGCTCAAGACACCCACAATCCCCCCCCCCCCCACCACCCAACCCCTGTAAGCAGTAATGACAATTTGGTTTTCTTTCTTTGCTTCGCATTAAGCCATCTCGTTTAGCAATTCGGCAGTTAGATTCTGCCTGATTTGCTTTGACCATACACAACTTTCTGAAACGGATCCGCAACATGATGATAGAGATGATGATGATAATGATGATGATGATGATGAGGAGGAGGAGGAGGAGGAGGACGAGGAGGATGATGATGCTAATGTTGATGACAGGTACATTCATCAATGGCTCCTATCTTTCGTGTGTTGAACACGTGATACTTCAGCAACGTTTTCATATCATATGCGGAGTCTGAACTCGTGGGAGCTGAACCTGTGGAGTGCTGATCTAATGGTGAGCTGAACCCGTGGTGAGCTGAACCCATGGTGAGCTGAACTCATTGTGAGCTGAACCCGTGGGAGCTGAACTCATTGTGAGCTGAACCCGTGGTGAGCTGATACAATGGTGAGCTGAACCCGTGGTGAGCTGATCCAATGGTGAGCTGAACCCGTGGTGAGCTGATCCAATGGTGAGCTGAACCCGTGGTGAGCTGATCCAATGGTGAGCTGAACCTGTGGTGAGCTGAACCTGTGGTGATCTGAACCTGTGGTGACCTGAACCCATGGTGAGCTGAACCCGTGGTGAGCTGAACCTGTGGTGAGCTGATCCTGTGGTGAGCTGAACCCGTGGTGAGCTGAACCTGTGGTGAGCTGAACCCGTGGTCCCGGGAAGGTTAACCCGGTCAACAAATGCTCGCAGAAGTCGGATGTGTCGGCCTAACGGCGCAAGAACGCAGCTCTGCTGTAAACAGGCACAACGCAGTCACATCCGAAAGAAAAAATAATCCGGATGAACGCAGCAGAAGAAGAAGAAGAAGAACCCGTGGTGAGCTGAACCTGTGGTGAGCTGAACCTGTGGTGAGCTTAACCTGTGGTGAGCTGAACTTGTGAGTTGAACCCGTGGTGAGCTGAACCTGTGGTGAGCTGAACCCGTGGTGAGCTGAGCCTGTGGTGAGCTGAACCTGTGGTGAGCTGAACCTATGGAGAGCTGAACTTGTGGTGAGCTGAACCTGTGGTGAGCTGATCCAATGGTGAGCTGATCCTGTGGTGAGCTGAACCCGTGGTGAGCTGAATCCGTGGTGAGCTGAACCTGTGGTGAGCTGAACCTGTGGTGAGCTGAACCCGTGGTGAGCTGAACCTGTGGTGAGCTGAACATGTGGTGAGCTGAACCCATTGTGAGCTGAACCTGTGGTAAGCTGAACCCATTGTGAGCTGAACCCGTGGTGAGCTGAACCTGTGGTGAGCTGAACCTGTGGTGAGCTGAACCCATTGTGAGCTGAAACTGTGGTGAGCTGATCCTGTGGTGAGCTGAACCTGTGGTGAGCTCAACCCATTGTGAGCTGAACCCGTGGTGAGCTGAACCTGTGGTGAGCTGATTCATTGGTGAGCTGAACCTGTGGTGAGCTGATCCAATGGTGAGCTGAACCTGTGGTGAGCTGAACCCATTGTGAGCTGAACCCATGGTGAGCTGATCCAATGGTGAGCTGAACCTGTGGTGAGCTGAACCTCTGGTGAGCTGAACCCATTGTGAGCTGAACCTGTGGTGAGCAGAACCTGTGGTGAGCTGAACCTGTGGTGAGCTGAACCCATTGTGAGCTGAACCTGTGGTGAGCTGAACCCATTGTGAGCTGAACCCGTGGTGAGCTGAACCCGTGGTGAGCTGAACCAATGATGAGTTTAACCTATGGTGAGCTAAGCCAATGAACTGAACCAATGGTGAGCTGAACTCGTCTGAGCTAAACCCGTGCTAAGCTGAACCAATGGTCAGCTGAATTTGCGCTGAGCTAAGCCCGTGCTAAGTTGAATCCGTGGTGAGCTGAACCAATGGTGAGCAGAACCAATGGTAAGCTGAACCAATGATGAGCTGAACTCGTGCTGAGCTAAACCCGTGCTGAGCTAAAGTCGTTTTTAGCTGAACCCGAGGTGAGCTGGACCCATGGTGAAAATATTCAAAATAATGATTACGAAGAAGGATACATCCTAAAGAACGAACAAACTTTATTTTCAAAGGGTCACACATAAATAAAAAAAATAAAATAAAATAACACACACACACACACACACACACACACACACACACACACACACACACACACAACATAAATTGGCACAACTACTTGGTTCCCATGTGGGAGCAGAAATTGTGGTTTGAACCGGTTTACAAAGGCGCTCTTTTGGATACAAAATTTTCGTATAGTTAGGAGATAGGATGTGTGTTGCCAAAGATATGTGAGCAGTCCGATATGAATATATAGAGGTGTGTAGACAGGTATGAATATATAGAGGGAGGACGCATAGTTATAAACAGTGTAAACAGTTGGATATGGATATATAGAGGGATGATGGCATAGTTGTACAGTAGCATCTACAACAGTATTGATACCTGCTGGATGGAAGCATCCATGGGAGTTTATTAATTGGCTTTCAATTGTGAGCCTAATCGGAAAAGCAAGGTTTCAATGCAGTGACACATACATCGTCGATTCCATTATGGTTAGAAGAATTAAAATGGCTGGGGACAGGTTTGTCAGCTTCTTTGTTAATATCTCTGAGGTGTTCCCTAAAGCGGTCGGGTCGGCAAGGCGTCTACCAGTTTGACCAATATATTTCATGTCACATCGTTTGCAGATGATAACAAATATAAGATTGCGGGATGTGCAAGTAAAAGAATCTTTCAAGGAGGTGCCTAGGGGGAATGCAATCGCCGGGGGCATCGGTGTATGTAAGGACTTTCGGACATCTTTTATAGACTGTGTGAGGCACACCGCTGGGCCCCGGTGCGGGCTTATCTCTCGCTTTCTTCACTACAGCAACGACCTCGCTCCACATCGGAGGCCTGGCATTGAACTCCACCGTTGGTTCTGCCGGGCATTTGAGCCCTTCGATCTCTCCACATTAAAAGATGAAAGAGTACATAGACATATCCTAAAGAAGCAATGAAGATACTGAGCATGAAGCAATACATAGACACATTAAATTATGAAAGAGCAGGGGGACATATCCTAAAGAAGCAATGAGGGCCTGAGGATGAAGAACCAAAATTCTCCAAAGCAGTAACAGAGAATTGGACATTAGGATGTGTGGACAAACGGCAGACATCAAAATTGTCGAAACCTGGATTTGAACCAGGGACCTCTAGACTGTTGGGTCTAGTGCTCTACCAGCTGAGCTATTTCGACTTGTATTGGTGCTGGAAGCTGTCCACACTGCTCACGGAAGAGAACACGACACGTAAGTACTTTGCAATCAAATACAAATAAGAAAGTAGAAAGATACATGAGTAGCCAGATAACGAAGTAGCCAGACAACGAAATTGTCAGACAACGTGGTAAAGCGAAATAAGAAAGTAAAGAATTACAGTGGAAATAAGGTAATCGGATACAGAAGATAAAAAACAAACCTGAGTGTAGTATAACTAGACATTCGCTTGTCTGGAATCCACAAGGCGAGCGAAATAGTGGGAACCCTAAAAACACACGGAGAAAGGAATTAAAGACAGAGATGAATTGTGTGGGGAGAACATGGAGGAGGTATGGATGATGACATCAGATGGTGTGAATTGATTGCGCACTATAGGGGATACAGATCAAAAGAAGAATAGAGCACACGTAAAGATAAAGATGTACATGTTATACAACATCAAAATATAAAGATATAAACTATGGGAACATTGGATTATTCTTCTAGGTCGCTCTCTGGAGAGGAGTGCGTGTCTTCTAGTTATGCATCTCTGTAACTCAGAACTCAGTATGTCCCATTTAGATATATATTTATACACAGTTCATGACAGGTCTTAGTCAAATATGACTGAGTTACCGTATGACAGTAGACGGCACTATTTGCTTCCTGTTAGCGCCAAATGTTAGGCGGCGCTCACCAACCCCGAAAACATCACACTGTGCTAACGGCTTCGGGCAGAGAATTGGTTGGGTACAATCCTTACCCTAGTACGAGGAAATTCAACCTAAAGACTTGGCAGGGCAGATCAGACCATAAACCTTGGTCGGCAATTGACCTAGGTCGGAGCTCCTACAGGCGGACAGTTAGAGCATTGCTTTGTTGATCCAGCAGCTTCCATAGCTTCTCTTGTCTAGATGTATTGGTGCTACCTTTCCTCTCGGCAACACATTATCTCTATAATTCAGCCCAGGCTTTCTGCTACGGAGAGGTATAACTTTTGCCCTTTTTGAAGGACAATGTAACAAACTATCGTCTGTCGATAGTGTACAGTCCCCTACCTCTAAACCGACTGCAGTCCTGGGTAGCGGGCTCTGTGCATCCATTGCTGCGGATTTCTTTTTCCTCCAAATAACGCGGACTGTCTGTTAGTTGTTTGACATTCTACCCCACTATAGCGGGCCTTCTATATCCGTTATTGAGTATACCACCCAATGAACGTAGGCTCAATGTATAGTTGTTGGGCCCCTCCCTGTTGAGCCGCCCACATGAACGTGGGCTCAATGTATAGTTGTTGGGCCCCTCCCTGTTGAGCCGCCCACATGAACGTAGGCTCAATGTATAGTTGTTGGGCCCCTCCCTGTTGAGCCGCCCACATGAACGTGGGCTCAATGTATAGTTGTTGGGCCGCCCACATGAACGTGGGCTCAATGTATAGTTGTTGGGCCGCCCACATGAACGTGGGCTCAATGTATAGTTGTTGGGCCCCTCCCTGTTGAGCCGCCCACATGAACGTGGACTCAATGTATAGTTGTTGGGCCGCCCACATGAACGTGGGCTCAATGTATAGTTGTTGGGCCGCCCACATGAACGTGGGCTCAATGTATAGTTGTTGGGCCGCCCACATGAACGTGGGCTCAATGTATAGTTGTTGGGCCGCCCACATGAACGTGGGCTCAATGTATAGTTGTTGGGCCCCTCCCTGTTGAGCCGCCCACATGAACGTGGGCTCAATGTATAGTTGTTGGGCCGCTCTTGGGTCAGTTTTTGCAAGATCCACGGAGCACCTCCTCATGGCAGAGCCTATTCAGGGTGTATATCTCCAACAGTCCACGGAGCACCTCCTCATGGTAGGGCGTATTTCTCGAACAGTCCACAGAGCACCTCCTCATGGTAGGGCATATTTCTCCAACAAAGCTGACACTCCAAGTATCGACCCAGCACTTCACAGATGTGAACTTACAGTACTATCCGGGGCGTATTTCTCCAACAGTCCACGGAGCACCTCCTCATGGTAGGGCCTATCCGGGGTGTATTTCTCCAACAATCCACGGAGCACCTCCTCATGGTAGGGTGTATTTCTCCAACAAAGCTGACACTCCAAGTATCGACCCAGCACTTCACAGATGTGAACTTACAGTACTATCCGGGGCGTATTTCTCCAACAGTCCACGGAGCACCTCCTCATGGTAGGGCCTATCCGGGGTGTATTTCTCCAACAATCCACGGAGCACCTCCTCATGGTAGGGCGTATTTCTCCAACAAAGCTGACACTCCAAGTATCGACCCAGCACTTCACAGATGTGAACTTACAGTACTATCCGGGGCGTATTTCTCCAACAGTCCACGGAGCACCTCCTCATGGTAGAGCCTATCCGGGGCGTATTTCTCCAACAGTCCACGGAGCACCTCCTCATGGTAGGGCCTATCAGGGGCGTATTTCTCCAACAGTCCACGGAGCACCTCCTCATGGTAGGGCCTATTTCTCCAACAAAGCTGACACTCCAAGTATCGACCCAGCACTTCACAGACGTGAACTTACAGTACCGCTGTTGCACACCTCGCAGGTTTCTGAGCTTGGAGACAGGAAGGCGAACCCTGCATCAACCCGAACGTCAATGCATCAAAAGTCGCTTAAGGCCATGCTGACATCCACACTGTAATCTACATACATGTCGCAAGAGCCGACCAAGGAGGGTCGGTGTGAGACTGACCACCTCACCCCGCACAATACGTGAGCCCATCATGGACAAGTCTACACAGGGCTGGGAGTGTGCTGGTCGAGGGTTTATGCTACACTGGGAACTCAAAGACGGGAAGAACAAGAAGACATTGGACTTGAACCCATTACTGCAAATAATATGCTGACAGAAAAACAAATACGCTGCCAATCAGACCACCACGTCATTTACAGCTAGTTGGAGTTGAACTGTTGAAAACCTCGTTTTTCTGATAAAGTGCTTGCGTGTGTTGTCAAGTGTCAGCTCTAATATCAAACTATATCCTCACATAACAGGACCGATCAACACCTAGGATTGTGTTAATCCCAACATACAACACCCATCAAGATGGGACAATCATAATCCTGAACGAGTTTAACTGATATATGCAAGATCATTCACTTTAACATCAGCACACCCTGGCAGCCATCAATCTTATCTGTCTCAGAAACGTAATCCTGATATGATCCCTCGTCTAGTCCTAATAGTACTCGATTTCTCTTTCCGTTCTTCCTTCTGTCTCAGCTCGTAAGCTATATTGTAGTCCATTCTTCCTTTTGTCTCGACTCTCACGTTTTAATGCAATCAATTATGTTATCTCAGCTCACAAGTTATATTCCAATCAATTATTTGTCTCAGCTCTCAAGTTATAATGCAATCAATTATTTTGTCTCAGCTCACAAGTTATATTGCAATCCATTATGTTGTCTCAGCTCGTAAGTTATATTCCAATCCATTCTTTCTGATGTCTCAACTCGCAAGTTTTATTCCAATCAACAGCCTGAGGAAATGAAAGCGTCTGGCTTGGCTTAGCGTTAAGCAGGCAGGCACGAAGAGGGCTGGATTTGAGGATAATCGTCTTCATTTTTGGCATGCGGATCTTACTTTGCTCCTCAAGCAGTTTCCTTGTCCGCTACAACCAGTAGTTGTCTCAGAAGCCGGTCTGATCCAAATAAGAGGCAACAATGCTTATAGCCTCACTGTTTTATCACCTGCCCAATGGAACCAGAAGAGGCTATCATCATGAGCCACGCGATCACACACGCTCACCAGAAGTGCTGATCAAGTCTCTGTTCTTGTCCCAGTTGTGCCATTTGAACAATCTATTAAACCATTGCTCTCTTCAATCTACCTATCGTTTATATTAGGTCGATTGGAGGTCAGCATGGCCGAATGGATAAGGACACTCGCTCTTAAACTTGTTGAATCCGGGGTAAGGGGTTCAATCCCTACATCGGACAGTTGGACTAAAATGTGTCCTTGACTGCCCAAACTACAAGATATCCAGGCGAACCTTCTGACATAGAGAGACAACAGTGGAAGATAAACTCTATGGACCGCTGAGTTAACTAAAAAAGACTGTTAGATTCATACAAGAGACAACGTTGCAGTTATAAACATATTTCAAGCGAACGAAAGAAGAAGAAGAAGAAGTGACCTTGATTTGGGGACGTACATTATAAGTAACTCAGAAGTCGGCTGATGGCGAGGGACACAGGTTATATGGAAAGCTGATCCACATACATACAAATCACTACGATGCACTAGAAGTAGTGGCTTGTATATAGGCTTCGCTTGAGTTCAATGCCAGTCAACTCTTCTTCCCCCCCCCCCTTCCACACCCTAAATAAACAAAAAAATAGATCTATCTATTTGTCTGCCTACCTGCCCGCTAACAGGTGTAAATATTACAGTCGCGTTGTACGAGGACACAATGTGCCCATTATTCTTTCCTGCGTCAATAAGGAAAGAAGGCGCGTTCTCAGAAGAAATGTATACAATCTACCTTGTAGATTATCTACAAGGAAAGCTGTAATGGCACATATGACATACTTTTAATTAATGAGTAATGTATTCTTGATTACTGCACATTTGTAGTGTGTTTAATGCATATATTGTTGTTTAAGATTAGTCTCGTAAGTGATGTGTGAATGAAATAGTGACAGCAGAGAGATAAGAATAGAATGTTATACGGGACGGCATGCCCAATTCTTAACCATTTTAAAATAAATATTGTTGGTTCGTTCATTCGTTCTTTCAGATTGTCAAATGACACTAAGTTGTAAACTGCACTTCTTCTCAAAGCATGCCGAAACAATCTGTACTGTCTACTAATTACTCGTAGTCAATATTTAGTTATCTGTTTATTGAAAGACTGCCAAGGCAGTCTCTAGGTCGTACCCATGTGAGTGTTTTCTGATGTCGAAACAAATCTGCAGTAATTTTCAATTTGTTTAATGAAGGACTGAATGATTAGCTTTTTCTGTCCGTCCATGGAATTCTTTGCACTCTCGTTAAATCTCAGAAAACCATGACCTTGTACATTTGGTACAAGTACACAAAGACACTCAATAACACACAGACCGAAACACATATTTTCATCGTACAGACTGTGGTTTTAGGTTCCTCTTCTAATCTAGAATATTGAAGTAAATAAGATTAGTTTTAGTCTTTTGTCGTTATTCGCGGTTCCAACTTCACGGCTAAGGGTCACCCTATAATACTTCCTGTGCCAGTGAATATCACAATATACATTCCCCAGTGCCTCATGTGATAAGTAGAGCAGACAGCAGTCCCAACACACCAACAGCACGCACAAGCATACATACATAAGGCCGATGCCAGAATGCCACCACAAAAGTCCACCACGGAAATTACAGTTCATCGTCGATGGAAGCAGCAGTCCCTAGAAAACCAGCAGTTGCACACAATTCAGTATGATATGACTGATTCCCCCCCCCCCCCCCTGCATATCCTTTACAGGACATTGCAGTCAACACTCGCTCGGTAGTTGATTTGGTCGGTAGCACACCAGTTGCTTTCACTTCCCAATAAATGTCTGGTACCCACTGGATCGACATAGGGCCCCAGGTGGATGAAAACAATCTGGGCCTCGAAGAGACTTTGACCACATTACTGCAGACACTCATGTCATTGTGCTACCGAGGTCCTCTAAGTTCCACAGAGCTTGGATATTAATATTACGCTGGCTAATTAATTAATTAGTAAATAATTAGCGGCCATTTTTACTTCCTAATTAGGTCACCAGACATCATATCAAAAAATAAATAAGATGACCAGTTAGGCCTTGCAACCCCGATCGCAGTGATGTATGGTTTCTAAGATGTTCGTTTAAAAAACAAAACAGATAGTCTCAAAAAATGCAAAATTTTGATAATCTGGGCTCTCACTTTGACCAGGACGCATCAAAATCCACTCAGTGAGCACTCTTGTTAAAACTTTAGTCCAACGGTCACGACACTCAAATTTAAATAACTCCGCTTAGAATCGAGACACACACACGATTAAGGTACCGTTAGATTTGGTTTTTCAAGGCCTATCTATCTTTGATTCTCTCATTAGTAAATGATCAATTTGAAAATCATGATCAGAAACCCCAATGCTTGTTCAGTGGGCCAGTAAATGTTTCATAGCTGGTTGTACGGGGGGGGGGGGGGGGGGGCACTCCTCAGCAGCAGCAGTAGTAGTAGTAGTACTTAGTAGTAGTAGTACGTGGTCAAAATGAGCAAACGAAAAGAAACATTGCTTAGTCGACAGTGGCCAAGCAAGGCTGTTCGGATTAGAAACAACACCAGAGATGCTGATTCCATCCACACGGCCTGAGAGACATTCTCCGGTCATTCTCTTCGTGCACACAACAAAACAAGCGTTTCTACTTACCCGTTTTTGTCTGTTGACCGTTCATTCGATATCTACCTATCGTGTCACAGCTAAAACCCACAATGCAACTCAGTTGATTTCTAATCCGCTCTCTGTAACGACTGATGTCATGAGAATAGCCAGTAATCCCGTAGTTTAATCTTATGATATATGGTACAAATATATACTAATAATATTCTATACGTGATATAGAATAGAAATACACTTTGATTGATACTTACAGAAGGGTGAAATATATATATATATTGGGATGACTAAGGAAACAAATCAAACATTTAACCAATGTAACAATGCAGGCGTCGAACCTCTTTAATTTCAAACTAAGCCAAGTAGCTAAACAGTACAGTTTTAAACCGAACTTCACAGAGCCTATGCTGTTGTATGCACGTAAAACATGGGCAGTAAGCACACAGGTCAAGATACATCTAAATGCAGCAGAAATATGGTTTCTGAGTAATATACAACAAATAACATCGTAGAGGATTTAAGAAAACATCAAACAGACAGAAGATAGCCGTAAATTAACTGGAGAAATCAGACGTAGATTTTGTGGACATGTTATGAGTAGAAATACACTTGAAATCGTGACAACTGGCACACTTGGAGGGAGAAGAGCAAGAGGAAGACAAGGAAATAAATACCCGGATGACCTGACCACGTGAATGTGAGATTTCAAGCCACGATTTTCCCCATCTTATCAGCATGACACGTAATGCTGATGCTGAGCCCAATGATGAAAACAATTATCCATTAGAGACATATCTTACAGGTTTGACACAATTCTAATGGTTTGAATTGACTAAACCACAGACTTTCAGAGCAGGAAAACCTTTCCACAGAGAATGTTAGCATTTGTGATTCTGGTATGCAGGCAATGCGATCCTCGCCGGTGTTGAGGAGCTGGTGTGCTGTGTTGAGATGATCCTGATCTATAGGAGGACACTGGATCAATGGCGCAGGTATACGCATGTAATGAAGCTTTCTTGAGAAAGGAAACCAGGCCACTCAATCCCCAATCAGGTCCCCATGTCTTTGCCAGACTGTCCATCATCTGTGCAAGAGTAAGCCCATTTTACCAGCAGTGTGTCTATGCCATGTATTAATAAGACCCGGTCCCACGCCGTGATGTGCACTGGGTATATGGTGCTAGTCCAACATGTTTATAGACCCATCGGCACTGGACTGGTGACGTGGCAATATCCCATCTCCGCTTTTACTTCCTACAACATTTCCGGGTACCAGTTTTGGGCTGGATCGACTTCGCAGCCCAGGTCAGTATGTAAACATTGCTTTCTCTATGGAGTTTCCAATGGATGACCATTGGGTGGGTAGCTTACCGTGCTGGTCACTACACTACCGCGGCGTCCATGTCCGTCCTTACTTGCTGGCGGCTAAATGTCTCCAGGGGGTGTACCCCACTCCGAGTGAAGGAAACAGACGAGGTATAACAGATTCAGTGCCATACAAAAGGTAGGTTTGGACCAAACATGGCACACAATTAAATTAACAGGCATTATACGGTCAATGTCCATTCACTGAGCACTAAAAGTGCGGAAGATGACTCGAAACAAATAACATGATGCTACTAGAATGGCGATATATCGTCCTTCTGTACAAATTGGAGGTCATATTTGTCGATTTAGCGTCCTCTAGCGCTTAATCAAGTAAGAGATGATACCAGACAATCGGTGGCTTCTCGTGACTACCGCTGTGAAACAGAGAATGATCATCGTCAGTATGTGTTCTTGCAACTGGCGTAGGCGCTCATGTCGCTCCACAGAACCCGGACCTTGGTGTTCTGGATCAACCCTGCTGCTGACATGTCACCATCTCAATCCATCCAGTATCGTTTTTCTCGGGCTGCCTCGTCTATCATTGACACTTCCAGTCGTCGCGATGTTTTCCAATGTCCCTTTTCTCATTACATGACCAAAGATTGCTGTTTGTCTCTTTTTTATAGTCATATATAATGTTCTGGTTTCGTGAGCCTCTGCCAGCCAAGTTAGTTACTTTGGCAGTCAAAAGTATACACACAGGTCGTTTCTGAAATCACATCTACGTCGCTTCCAAACTCTTCTTAATTTTCTCATTCACGCAGCATGATTCTCTGCCATACGATGAAACTGGTTCTTAAACATTGAATCACTGCAAACAGAGGTTCCAAGTCACATAATATGGCGACAAAAACGAAATGAAATAGAAAAGTCCCTCTTCATACAAAAGGCATGTCGTACGCAAAGAGTTACAAAATGTTAACTGTAAAACTAACGAAACACACGGCTAGAAATATACCAGAAATATACCCGTAACTTTCCCTAAGACTAAGTCGAGGACATAATGTTACTATGAATATAGAGTTACGACTACCGTTCCTTGAAATAAAATACTCCACGTAGTTTGAAGAGAACATTGGACCAAACTGAAGAACAGTCTTGAGAAGGACCATTTCAGATCGGGTCAAAATTACAGCGTGGGTGGTAGAGATAGATGAGTGTGGGTTTATGGTCGCGAAGGGAATCCAGTACCCAGTAGGAGAAATCACTAACTCGCTAAGCCCAAGTCCACGTTGGATTAATATTCAATGTGCAATCGTTACAGGGGTGTTCCCATAGCAGACTCCGCCCAGTTGACTATTTCTGATATTTTCATTGGTTGACCTCTGTTCTGGCACGGGAGTTAGAATGCTTTGGTTGGATACCTCTGCTCCGTTTGTAAATACCTGGGAGTGGAGACAAACCCAAATAAATATTTAATTAACTCATTTGATTAAGTAGCGAACAATTAGTTGTAGCTGTAGCAGAATCAGCAGCAGTAGTAATAGCAGTTGGAATAGTAGTAGTAGTAGTAGTAGTAGTAGTAGTAGTAGTAGTAGTAGTAGTAGTAGTAGTAGTAGTAGTAGTAGTAGTAGTAGTAGTAGTAGTAATAGTCGAGGTGGGGAGAAGGCCAAGATAAAGGAAGAAGAAGAAAAAGAAGAAGAAGAAGAAGAAGAAGAAGAAGAAGAAGAAGAAGAAGAAGACGAAGAAGAAGAAGGAGAAGAAGAATGAGGAGGACTGCGCTAGCAGAAGCAGCTCAAGAAGAAGAAGAAGAAGAAGAAGAAGAAGAAGAAGAAGAAGAAGAAGAAGAAGAAGAAGAAGAAGAAGGAGGAGGAGGAGGAGGAGGAGGAAAAAGAAGAAGAGGATCGCCAAATGTAACTGGCACGTATTCCAAGACGTTATTCACGGATGTAGCGTCAGGGATTCAAACCTGTCTCAGTCATCACCAAACATTACTCTTCTAGCAGCTGAGCCGTGATGTCGATGGTTTAGAGTTCTGTTTGCAAATGACCACACTGACTGATATCGTATACCCTCACAAGAAATCAATCTACTTCAATAGATCACACCAGTAGCATCGGAGCTCAGCGCACGACGTGTATAACAGCGACAACCATCCCAACGTGTCAATGCCATAATTCATAAGTACTTTTGTTTTTTAATGTTGCATATCCCTTACAGGACGTTGCAGTCAACACCAGCATTTTTCAGCTGCTGTTGATGTACTAGGCAAGTTTTACGTTCAGTAGTTTGCCATTGCTTTCTGAATGACCGGCGCACACACCAACACGGTATAACACAACGCGACACCGTCTCCTACACAAATCGGTCGCAGCTGAGTTTCGAACGCCTGGTAAGCGGTTCACGAACCGCGTTCGCAAGCCTTTGGTCACGGAGACAGGAAATACGTACTTTACGCATCCCAATATGTGGAAGCCAGAATCCATTCGTATTATACACATCTCAATATTTGGAAGCCAGAATCCAAACGTACAACATACGTCCCGATGTGTAAATGCCAGAATCCATACATATTACACGTAACATATCTCAATGTGTGGTTGACAGAATCCATACGTACTATATACATACCACAATATGTGAATGCCAAAGTCCTTACGTACTTTACATACCCCAATATGCGAATGTCAGAATCCATACTATACAAACTTTTCGAGATCACAGCCGGCGTCATACCGCTGATCCATCTCTATCAATGTGCGTGTATGTTTGCGTGGTGTGATGACTTCACTGACGAAGGCTTTATAGGCTGTCTATTCTGTCACTTGTGAAGCTAACTAATTCCAAAGCTAATTCCAATATGCCGGCTTCGTGGCTTAGGAGTTATGACTTTTCTCCGTAATCTCGCATACTCTCGTCGGTAACGTGATGACGGTGAGAATCGGCGGTGGTTCGAATCGCATCGGTAACTTACGGGGTATGTGAGCCGGCCGCTCAGAAAGCAATGGCAAACTACTGAGCGTAATCTTGCCAAGAAATCAACATACAGCTGAAAGATGCTGGTGTTGACAGCGATGTCCTGTAAAGGATATGCACCAAAAAACAAAAACAAAAAAATTCCAATATTCGTTTTTGTTGATTTCATCCTATAGTCCATGCCGTGTGGCGTTGACGATCATGTCTGCCCTCAACCTTCTGTCTCGTGAATTGCAAATCTTCTTATAGCCCAAGCCGTGTGACGTTGGCGATCATGTCTGTCCACAACCTTCTGTCTCGTGTACTGTCAATCTTCTTATAGTCGATGCCGTGTGGCGTTGGTGAGCATGTCTGTCCACAACCTTCTATGTCATGTGCTGCTAATCATGTTTGATACTGATGTTCCTCCACGCCGTGATGTCAAACTGCCCAATATCTTCTCGCTCGTTGACTTACACCTTGTAGATTACACATTTACTGTCCACAACAGTACTGTCCGTCAGGGTAAGGATAGAGAGGAGGTTGCTGTGGAACTACAAACCGAACTCAATCGCATAAGTACTTGGTGTGATGAAGCTGGGGCAATGGTCAACCCAACAAAGGCAACAGTGACTTGGTTCTCGTTGAATAATCATATTGTCAACAATCCAACACCAACTGTAAAGCTGTGTTCAGAGACGGTGGAAAGAACGCAGGCAATGAATTACCTGGGGATACGGTTTGATCGAAGCCTTGCTTATAATGTGCACATAGACCAGGTGATAACAAAGGCCAAGCGGGGTTTGGCAGCGATGCGGGTGATGGCGGCAGCAAACTGTGAGCAGCGCCATCTATGTCTTCTGTACGAGGGGCTGGTCATGTCTGTTTTAGAGTATGCAATGGCAATCCTGACTCTCAGCCATAAGCAGATAGAAAGGATGGAAAGGATACAGAATGAAGCTATGCGCATTATTCTTGGATGTACAAGAGATACAGCATGCAGGGTGATGCGCTACCTTCTTGATTTTCCAACCATTGAAGAGAGAATACAAGATTGCAGGGCACGCGCCTACCTCAGAATTAACGCAAACACACAACATCCACAGCATAGTGAAATTAGGAAGGTGAAGGGCAGCAGGTTAAAAAGAGGACGGTCGTGGATGGGTCAAGCCGAAGACATTCTTCAACAGGACTTAGAACCTGGCGAGGAGTGGGTGCAAGTGCCAACAGCCTTCTGCACATCCTTTTCAGTTTGCATCCAACTAGATAGAAAATGCAGACAAGAAAATCCGGCTGCTGTTGAGGCTGAAGTACAAGCGTTGATTTTCGAGAATTCGCTAGACGGTGACGCGGTCATCTACACAGATGGGTCGGTCGTCCGACATGTGAGAAGCTCATGGGCCTTTACAGCTCGGGTCGGAGGGAGAATTGTGAAGGAGGACTCTGGTGCTTTCACTGTAACCACAAGTAGCCTGACCATGGAAGTCATGGCAGTAAGTAAAGCAATAACATGGCTCGAGACACAGACATTCACTAGGGCTTGTTTCCTTAGCGACTCAATGAACATGATCAAGAGTATAGAGGAGGGGTCGATCCGAAGAGAATGGTTGCTGCCTCTGAAGCGGTCTCGGCTGGCAAAGATTAGTTTCATCTTCGTGCCAGGTCATGCGGGAGTACAAGGAAATGAGCGGGCTGACAAGCTCGCAGGTGAAGCTACTGTGGAGGGCGGACGCGCCATGGACCAGGCTGACATTCTGAATGCTCTACGAGAAGTGAGACTTTTGCGAGAACCAAGTGATGACTGTGAATCTACAACAATGGCCAGACTGCGGGAGCAGCAAATTAAAAGAGGGGTGGCCAAACAAGAACACTACGCAGGAAGCCAAAGAAGATTGATAAACCAACACAGAACTGGCGTCGTTAGCCGCTACACGCTGCGGGATTTGCTGAGGAGGGGATCCGAGCACTTATGGACTGAATGGTTCGATGTGCAACGAGGATGATCTGTCGACTAACTAACTAACTAACATTTACTGTCCTTACACCCATTTTATTTCTGGGTGAATGGAGTGGGCGGTCACTGTTCGCCATTCCACGCGATCACCAGTTTCAGATCAGTTCGGTGTTTTTGTCCAGGTGTACCATGTGGTCACGTCACTCAGGAAAATTCCTCTTTGTTTTCCTTTTCTTCTCTTGCAATCAAAGTATGCAAGTTGTCACTAAGTGTACAGTTGTATTTCTCTTCAAAATTAGAGAGCATCTGTTGGATACTTCCCCTCCCCCAGGGACATGGTGGTGTGGCGGGAAACGAGCAGGCGGACATATTGACTGAACCTGCATCGCTGCGTAGGGTATTGGTGCATGAAGAGTAACCCTTAACAACCGCTAGTTGGAGACACAATAACAGGGGGCCCCGTATTTAGGTAAGTTGTGTGTGGATTTATGTGTTTTCCCACCAGGAGAGACACGGGATGGGAGGAATCAATTGTTCACATCCCGTGGGCTCACAGAGCGGTCAATGTTACCATATTTGATGTGGGAGACGGAACATCCATGGGTTGCCCTGAGTGCTATTATGTTGCTTCTTAAAACGAAGACACTAAGAAATAACAAATTCTACCCAAACCTCTTGTCTCCATTGCTACATTCGTACATGTTGATATTGTTAACCCGTTGTACCTTTGTCATCTTCTACAGAGTGATGCCTGCCACTGGAAGGTCGTCAATCCCGGAGTGGAATGGAAGTCTGGATACAGATAAGTCCTCCAATCTCACTTACCAAAGAAACTCTGATCGCTGCTTTATTACGTTACTTCTATGACCGCCAATCAATACCGTTAACTGTTAACTCTGAGTGTCGAGGTAGAGACGTGTCTACCTCTGGTGGGCTGGTTCTACAGATACTGACTGGCAGGACTACGAGGACATGAACATTTGTAGCCTACTGTCTAGGGCTGAGGGGCTGCCTTCATTAGGAAATACAAGCAGCTAGGTATGTGTAGCTCCTGCGAAAAGATGAAACATACAAAACACGGAAACAATGTACATACTTTACAGCGAACTCCATAAAGGTGAACACAAATCACAGGTTGAAAATCACCTCAAAAAAGAGATAATCCAAACAACAAAATGATATAATAATAAAACAAAAATAAGTAATATAGGACACAACAAACGACGTTTCATTTATATAAATCTTCATTCAGGGACAGGGCAACACAAATAAATCTAAAGAAAAAAACAAAAGTATACAATAATATTAAAACATAACCCCCTCGTTGTCAAGAAGGTACACACGTAGAGTTCAGTTCGGTCTTGAAATGTGCCCTATTTCTACAAAGGCTGAGTACAATTCAGCTGTAAAATTGCCAAATACGAAATGTGTTGCGTGCAAACAGTCAGATATGAATATATAGAGGGAAGTCAGCAGAGTTATACAGTGGCATCCACAACAGTATTGATTCCCGCTGGATGGATGCTTCCTATAGAGTCGACTTCATAAGTGACCCTTGGAGGTCAGAATGACTGAATGGATAAGAGCGCACGAGCTTAAACTTCCGATGTTCTGATGCCGAGGCAGCGGGTTCAACCCCTCACACCGTTCAGCTGGACTTCTCGTCTTTGACTTGGGGATGTAAATTACAAGTACCTCAGAAGTTGGAGTGGCTTTCCCTGATGACTAGTGACACTGGTAATAAGGAAAGATAATCCACACGCAAATATTAGTCATATGTAGACTACGTTGTAGTTCAAAGCTGAGGAGGCCCACTTCACAGGAGGCCCACAGAGCACACTTACCACGGGGCAGGTAGACACCGGTGGCTAATGCTCTTGCCTGCAGGATCGGTGGGCATGTGTTCCAATCCCCTTCAATTTGTTTACAATTGACCTAAGCATCTAGTTCAGTCCATCCCAAAATGGATACTGTGAAGTTTAATGGGAAATAAAAGCGGCGAGTGAGATACTGACCCCATCACCCTTCGAGTGCCTGAAAGCCTAAACATATCGGTCTAGCAAAGTATACCTACTTGCCTTATGACGTGAACAGAGATCCTTTAATGCGCTTTCTTACTTGATATTGGTGGTCAGTCTCTGGGCATTTGGCTGCAGCCTGCAAGATTGATCTGAAAATAAACCAGCACCAATGAAAGGTTTGTTCTTAACAAAAAAGACATATGTAAAAGGAAAGTGGATCGACTTCATTACAGCAGGTTGTATTGAATATTTCTCCGTCTCTCTCCTCATGCTGGTCTGCTGAAAGCTTCGCACACAGCACCATCTAGTGCTTCTCGAGGTATGGTGTCCGCCTCGAGTACTGGAGGTCCCGGGTTTAAGCCCCGGTGAGGGTGGGGATTTTTTCACGTGGATTCTAGTAACAAAATTTCTCCTGGTCTCTAGGTAGTGAGATCGGATGCCCGTGTGCAATGTTGCGCACGTAAAATGATCCCTTGGCAGTTGGAAATCGAAAAAGAGTAGCCTAACGGCGTTGCCCGGGAAAAATTTCGAGTTAAAAATGTATCCAAAGTATTTTAGGGTCCTCGCCGGTGCTACGGAGTTCGTGCACTGAGCTAAGATTCTCCGAACTCAGGCTTGAGTTAGGAGTAGAACGGAGCACTTATGGGTTACACCCGTGTGCCCTGATGGTGATCCGTCGACTAAACTAAACTAAACTAACTAAATTAAACTAAACGATTCTATGTTCATGTGCCAGCTAAGCATATATATATACAATGTTATATTCATCTGCCAGATACGCATATACATAACATTATATCTTCATTTGCCAGTTAGCATATACATACAGTTCTATCTTCATCCGCCAGTTAAGCATACACATACAGTTCTATCTTCATCTGCCAGTTAAGCATACACATACAATTATATCTTCATCCGCCAGTTAAGCATATACATACAGTTCTATCCTCGTCAATCATTTAAGCATATACATACAATCATATCCTCATCTCCCCTCTGCTGTGTGTCCACCGTGACGAGGTAGGGGGGCTTGTGCGTCCCAATGACCCCAAGAGCTATGCCGACGGTAGCACAGCTACTGGTAGGGCCACCCATGTCGGACAGGTCAAGGGAGAGGGACCAGACGAAGAGACACACAAACCTGCTGCCTTGTAGGTAGACTGGGAACAGTCAAAGGCTAGGGAAAGCATCCCGAAAAGTGCTTGTCGAAATCGGATGTACTGAGCCACAAGCTTGACAAAGAAGTGCAACGTAACTTTATCATTTCATGATGCCACAGATGAAAATTAATCGTTATGGTGCTAATCCCGTGAAGTCCCATCAGACGGTGATAGTGCCGGGCCCCCTGCCTCGAGGGGGTCCACCCATGACTACTGGTGGTCACCTTCCCCTGTGCTGTGGAGTCAAGGCACAGAGGAGTAGGTTAAGAGCTATTGACCAAACACCCCGGACACTCAACATACTACAATGGAATGCAGAAGGAGCTTATAACAAGAAAGCCTCCCTAACACAGCGTCTTCATAAAGATAGAATAGATGTGGCATGCATTCAAGAGACACACCTCAACGCCAATCGCAAATTTTCAGTTCAGGGATATCAGGCCACACGTTTCGACCCCGAAGGACACAAAGGAGGAGTTGTAATACTTACACGAAATACAATACCTTGCAGCGAAGTATCTGTGATCTCTGACAACCAAACGGAAATTATAGGTGTTGATATAATGATAAAGGACGTGAAAATAAGAATTTACAATCTGTATAGCCCGGCAGATAAGGATCTTACACTCTCAAACATGGAAATAACTGACACAAATTGCATTGTTGTCGGAGACTTTAATAGCCGTTCAGAAAGATGGGGATACCCAGATACTGACAAAAGAGGAGATGAAGTGGAGGACTGGGAAATAGACTCAAATCTCCATCTACTCAACAAAGCGGATGACACACCGAGCTTCTACTCCAGAAGATGGCTTACCACTTCTACTCCAGACTTAGCTTTCTGCACAGGAGACATCCTCCACAAAATCGATCGCCATGTGCTTGACCAATTAGCAGGTAGTGACCACAGACCAATCAAGCTTGTAATAAATATGGAGTATTTCCACAGGAGCAAAAGCCTTTGCCCCGTTGGAATTACAAACGAGCAGATTGGGACAGATTTGCCATACTAACAGACAAATATTGTGAAAACATAAATACACGATATGGCAACATGAAGCAAATGGTGGAAAGTCTAAACAGAGCAATAATACAGGCGGCCACTGAGTCTATTCCAAGAGGAGCGAGGAAAAATTACAAACCATACTGGACTGAAGAACTACAAATTTTGGAGGACAAAGTTGAAGATGCTAGGAAGACCGCAGAGAGAGAACAAACAACTGAAGCGAACATCTCTCTCAAAGCCATCTCAGCAAAATATAAAAGAACAGTAAATCAAACAACAAGAGATTGTTGGAGGAAAAAAACAGAAAACCTGAATTTTGACAGGGATGGAAACAAACTATGGAAACTAATGAAAGCCATGAACAATGAAGGACCTAGAAACAAACAAATAACAATTAAACAAGGAAATGCCTTGCTTACAGGAAAAAAGGCTGCAAATGCACTAATGGAACACTATGCCAGTGCAAACCACATTGATATTACAGCCGAACAGAAGAAAGCAATCAAAGATAAACAGATACATCATAGATATACAGAGACAGCAGCAGAATATATGATGGCAGATCTAACAATGGAAGAAATGGAACAGGCAATGAATACCCTAAAAAAGAAGACATCACCAGGAAAGGATGGAATCACAAATGAAATGCTAATAGGACTAGGCACTAAGGCAAAAAAGAAACTACTAGCAGTCCTAAATTACAGCTGGAAGAGGGGAATAGTCCCACAGGCATGGAAGGAAGCTATACTAATACCAGTCCCAAAGAAAGGAAAAGACCTGGAAGAACCAAATGGCTATCGACCTATCAGTCTTCTTAGCTGTGTAGGAAAATTAATGGAACGCATTATCAATGGCAGGCTAACATGGCATCTGGAAGAAAACAAACTCTTAACACCACACCAAGCAGGATTCAGAAAGTACAGATCCACTGAAGATCAAATAACCTATATAGCTCAGGAAATAGAGGATGCCTTCCAAGAGAAAAAGCACACACTAGCAGTCTGGATAGATTTAGAAAAAGCATTTGATAAAGTATGGAAGGAAGGACTGAAAGTAAAACTGCAAAACATGCATGTTTGTGGAAAAATGTATAAATGGATCAGCCACTACCTTGAGAACAGAACTGCCAGGACAAAAGTACAAGGACAAACAAGCAAAATGATGCTGTTGGAGCAAGGTGTCCCCCAAGGAGGAGTTCTTTCACAAACATTATTCCTAGCATATATAAATGACATCACAGAAAATTTTCCAGCCAGAGTACACACATCCTCCTTTGCAGATGACCTAGCCATATGGACATCTGAAGAATATATTAGTACAGCTAACAGCAGAATACAGCAAGCCTTATTAGCGCTAGAGGACTGGTCAAAATCATGGCTAGTGAAGATAAGTGAGGAGAAAACAACATGCACAGTGTTCTCCCTCTCAAATAAAACTCAGTAACCTAAGCTGGTATTGAATGGAAAAATATTGCACCATGAAGAAAATCCAAACTATCTAGGAGTCACCTTTGATCGTCGCCTGACAAGGAAGACACAGGTTGAGAAAAATCGAACAAGAGCAAGGCAGAGAATGGCAATCATGAAAAAGCTTGCTGGTACAACGTGGGGAGCAGATGAGAAAGTTCTCAAGAAGTTATATACTGGACGGGTGAGGCCAGTACTGGAATATGGCATTGCAGCTTGGGCAACAGCAGCTAAGTCAAACTTTAACAAAATAAGTAGAGTCCAATATCAAGGAATGCGAATCATAACTGGAAGCCTGAAGACAACGCCTATTAATGAACTAGAAAAGATCACTTGTTTACAACCAATGCAGGATAGAAGAGATAGCAGAGCCCAGCAACAAGCAGAAAAATTTAGAAGATTGACAGACCACCCTATGTACAACATATTTAATGGTTTTGGAAAGGGTAGACTGAAGCGTAGCAACTTTGTAGAAACTGCAAAACGAAGGATTAGGGCAGATCCTATACTTAACATATCAACAGTCAAGCCCATTTACAATGCACACAAGTTCCCAGCTTGGAGACAGCAGCAACTGCCTGAGATGATAGAAAACATTCCTGGTATTGAGAAAAAGAACACTCAGCATGAAACCGAAAGAAGAGAAATAACCCTAAACTACATAAAAGAACATTACCCAAGCAGGAATTGGACCCACTCATATACAGATGGATCAGCCAAAAATTCAATAGAGAATGGAGGAGGAGGAATTCTCCTAAATTTAAAAAATGGAGTGAAAAAAACACATTCAATGGCAACTGGAAAATTTTCAAGTAACTTCAAAGCGGAGGTAGAGGCTCTGAAAACTGCAGCAGAAGATGGAGGAAAATCCATCCATTGGCACCTTGCCGTCTTGACAGACGATAGTTTGTGCTCTAAAAAGGCATAATAACTTTTAACTATGGCGGTAGCGAGTGTTACTGATAAGGCCAATTTGCGCTGTAAATGTCCGTTCACAGTGGGTGCATGTGAACACGTGGTCATTTCCACCATCATGCACCATCTTACGTCTCAAACGCTTGGTGTGTGACTTTTCTGCAATAATTTTCTCCTTTGACTTTATTCCATTTCTGATATTTGCCCTCCATGCAACACGTTCAGCGGCGACTTGCTCCCAATGTGCATTATCAATGCCTGTATCAATCATGTCCCGCTTACACACATCTTTGTATCGTAGTAGAGGCCGACCCTGAGATCTCTTACCCATCTGTAATTCACCAAAAAAGATATCCTTTGGTATTCTACCATCATCCATCCTCCTAAGATGTCCTATCCATCTAAGTCTACGAAGACTGAGCATGGAATAAACTGTCACACAACCTGATCTTTCCAATACTTCAGTATTTGTGATTTTGTCTTGCCACTTAATACCAAGAATTCTTCGCAGACACCGCATATGAAAGCTGTTTAAATTGTTCTCTTGGTGTGAGTAAGTTGTCCAGGTTTCACTGCAAAGACCAGGGATGGAGTTATTGCCTCTCCATAGCACAAAGCCTGGGCTGAAATATAGAGATCATGTGTTGCCCATGCAGCATGATCCCTCTCTCGGCCTGCCTAGTTCACTCCAGAGGAAAGGTAACACCCCTACATCTGGAACAAGACAAGCTGCAGAAGCTGCCGGATCAGCAAAGCAATGCTCTAACTGTCCGCCTGTCGGAGCTTCGATCCTAGACCAGTCGCCAACCAAGGCTTAGGGCCTGGTCTGCCCTGCCATGACAATTTTGTCTTTAGGTTGCATTTCCTCGCACTAGGGTAAGGCTTGTACCCTCCCAATTGCGCTCTTCCGCCCGAAGCCGTTGGCACAATGTGGGGTGTCGGGTTTGGTAAGCGCCGCCCAACGTTCGGCGCTAACAGAAACCAGGTAGTACCGTCTACTGTTATACGGTAGCTCAGTCATATCTGACTAAGACCTGACTGGCTGGAGGAAAATAAAGAGAAGCAAATAGCTATCTTCACAGATGCAAAGTCAGCTGTCTCAATACTGAAGAGCAAAAACAGCACAGAACTAGCTGACCTAAGAGCAGCACTCCATGGTCTATGCCAGAAATCCAAAAACGTTGTAATACAGTGGATCCCATCACATTGCAGTATACCTGGAAATGAAGAGGCTGACAGACTAGCAAAAGAGGGTGGACGATTACCACAGCCTGACATAGACATAACCTATAATGAAGCAAAAAGGTTTATAAAAAGCACGTATAGAACCAAATGGGAATCATAGCATCCAGGCCACCAGAAGGATGATGCATATTACAAACTCGACCGAAGAGAACAAGTAGCAATCTTCAGATTCCGCACAGGGCATAACAGGCTGAAACACCACTTGTTCAATAAACTAAAGATAGGAGATACCGATGAATGTAATTGTGGAACTGGTAAAATGACAGCTAAACATTTGCTGCAGGAGTGCCCAATATATGCAGAACAGAGAAAGATATTTTGGCCCACGCCTGCTTCATTTGAGGACAAGCTCTATGGAGATATCAACAAGCTCAAGTTGACTACGGCTTACTTTAACTACATTCAGGTTGACATCTAAAGGTGCATGAAGATGTATTTAGACTGCCACACTTCATACCACAGGTATGTCGGTTACAAAAGCGTTCCAGAGGCATGAAATGGAATATTGCTTGGATAGCACATCCATTACGTGAAAAGTCCGAATCGAAAGCTCACTGTGTGGGCTTCGTAAATGGTGGAAAAAGTGTCCTAGTGACACAAAATGGAATATTGCCTGGATAGAAAATCCATAACGTGAAAAGTCCGAATCGAAAGCTCACTGTGTGGGCTTCATAAAAGGTGGAAAAAGTGTCCTAGTGGCACGAAATGGAATATTGCTTGGATAGCAAATCCATTATGTGGAAAGTCTGAATCGAAAGCTCACTGTGTGGATGTCATCTGCAGACTGCATTCTTCTGGTATCCGGAAGAACAGCCTATGGTGAACGGAAGGCCCAATATACGGAAGTGAGGCTAAGCAGCCATGTGCAGGACGTGACGATTCCTTGGGTGAGCCCAGTACCAGAGCGCTGTGTGATGGCTCTGCAAGTATGGAAGCCTCCTTGGATGGCGGGGAATGCCCATGGTCTGCCCCTGCCTTCCCTTGAGGGTTGACCAGGATGTCTTTGGCTGTTCTATATGGGCCAGCTAGGATGGGGGATAACACCACAACAGTGAGATTCAAACGTCCTAAGAAACCCCCTGGAAGGTTAACCCGGTCAACAAATGCCCGCAGAAGTCGGATGTGTCGGCCTAACGGCGCAAGAACGCAGCTCTGCTGTAAACAGGCACAACGCAGTCACATCCGGAAAAAAAATCCGGATGAACGAAGAAGAAGATATCCTCATCTGCCAGTTAATCATATACATACAGTTCTATCTTCATCTGCCAGTTAAGCAAATACATACAATTACATTATCATCTGCCAGTTAAGCAAATACATACAATTACATTATCATCTGCCAGTTAAGCAAATACATACAATTACATTATCATTTGCCAGTTAATCACACGCATACAAGTCTATCCTCATCTGCCAGTTAATCATAGCACATATAAGTCTATCCTCATCTGCCAGTTAATCATAACACATAAAGTCTATCCGCATCTGCCAGTTAATCATACCACATACAATTCTATCCTCATCTGCAAGTTAAACATACACTTACAAGTCTATCCTTATCTGCCAGTTAAGCATATACATACAGTTCTATCTTCATCAGCCAGTTAAGCATATACATACAGTTCTATCTTCATCAGCCAGTTAAGCATATACATACAGTTCTATTCTCATCTGCCAGTTAATCATACCACATACAATTATATCCCCATCTGTCAGTTAACCATACCACATACAATTATATCCCCATCTGCCAGTTAATCATACCACATACAATTATATCCCCATCTGCCAGTTAAGCAGATACATAACCACTTATCCTGAAGCAGTCTCCTGCCATGATCCTTTGACTTGCTATCCCCTCCACATTTCGTGGGCCAGACAGCACGGAGTGGCCAATCTTTCCTTCACTTTGGCAGGCGACAAACCCCGGTTGGACCGTGCTCCGGACCTTACCAGGGCCAGTTCACTATCAACTTCGCTAGCCCGCATCAAAGCATCTGAATAAAACTATATCTTCTTCCTCTTCTTCTTCTTCTTCGTTCATCCGGAGTTTTTTTTCTTTCCGGACGTGATTGCATTGTGCCTGTTTACAGCAGAGCTGCGTTCTTGCACCGTTAGGCCGACACATCCGACTTCTGCGGGGATTTGTTGACCGGGTTAACCTTCCCGGGATACAACTATATAAATTTAACATGCATAACATTTCGTTGCATATCCTTTACAGGCGTCGCAGTCAACACCAGCAATTTGTGGCTAATGGCGAGTTTACGTTCAGTAATTGCCATTGCTTTCTGAACGACCGGCACTCGTACCATTGTAGGAAAACCATCTTAGGGCGGTGTGTTTCCAAATCGCCCGCTACAGTGTTTCGAACGCGGTATGCAGAATTAGAATTGTGTTCGTAACCCCTTTGCCACAACGCCGGCTTAACGTGCAAAACATTAATGACGTCATTAATAGTTGAAAGAAGCGTGGCGGAGAGGTCGAACGTATGACCAGCCAGTCAACACATGTTATAACCACTTACACATGTAGTTGATTAGCTCGTTCGGTGATTCTACCCTCATATGCATTTTTTTTTTTAAAAGTCGACAGGGTCGACTTCATTGCACCGGGTGTTTATCCCATATGGCTCAGTCTCATTCTGCAGTGCGGAAAGCGTCGCGCAAAGCACGAACTCCGTAGCTCCAGACCCGACCCTCGGGACTCTGAAAAAATGCCCTTGTGATCCGAAGGAACCGGCCCGGAATCGAACCCACAACCTTCGGATCCCGAGTCAGAAGGCTTGACTACTTCGCCACGGAGACTCCACATTTGCCTGTTAAACATCTACATACAACTCTACCAACCCTTATCTGCCATGTAATATCTACATACAACTTTCTTCTCCCCTGCCAGTTAACATTTACATACAACTCTGCCCTCTCCTGCCAGTTAACATCTACATACAATTCTCTTCTCCCCTGCCAGTTAACATCTACATACAACTCTACCAACCCTCATCTGCCATGTAACATCTACATACAACTCTCTTCTCCAGTTAACAACTACATACAACTCTGCCTCTCCCACCAGTTAACATCTACATACAACTCTGCCCTCTCCTGCCAGTTAACATCTACATACAACTCTGCCCTCTCCCGCCAGTTAACATCTACAAACACCTCTGCCCTCTCCCGCCAGTTAACATCTACATACAACTCTGCCCTCTCCCGCCAGTTAACATCTACATACAACTCTGCCCTCTCCTACCAGTTAACATCTACATACAACTCTCTTCTCCAGTTAACAACTACATACAACTCTGCCTCTCCCACCAGTTAACATCTACATACAACTCTGCCCTCTCCCGCCAGTTAACATCTACATACAACTCTGCCCTCTCCCGCCAGTTAACATCTACATACAACTCTGCCCTCTCCTGCCAGTTAACATCTACATACAACTCTACCAACCCTCATCTGCCATGTAACATCTACATACAACTCTCTTCTCCAGTTAACAACTACATACAACCCTACCTCTCCCGCCAGTTAACATCTACATACAACTCTGCCCTCTCCTGCCAGTTAACATTTACATACTACTCTGCCCTCTCCTGCCAGTTAACATCTACATACAACTCTGCCTCTCCCGCCAGTTAACATCTACATACAACTCTGCCCTCTCCCGCCAGTTAACATCTACATACAACTCTGCCCTCTCCTGCCAGTTAACATATACATACAACTCTGCCCTCTCCCGTCAGTTAACATCTACATACAACTCTGCCCTCTCCCGCCAGTTAACATATACATACAACTCTGCCCTCTCCCGCCAGTTAACATCTACATACAACTCTCTTCTCCAGTTAACAACTACACACAACTCTGCCTCTCCCGCCAGTTAACATCTACATACAACTCTCTTCTCCAGTTAACAACTACACACAACTCTGCCTCTCCCGCCAGTTAACATCTACATACAACTCTTCCGTCTCCCGCCAGTTAACATCTACATACAACTCTGCTCTCTCCCGCCAGTTAACATCTACATACAACTCTGCCCTCTCCCGCCAGTTAACATATACATACAACTCTGCCCTCTCCCGCCAGTTAACATCTACATACAACTCTCTTCTCCAGTTAACAACTACACACAACTCTGCCTCTCCCGCCAGTTAACATCTACATACAACTCTGCCCTCTCCTGCCAGTTAACATCTACATACAACTCTGCCCTCTCCCGCCAGTTAACATCTACATACAACTCTCTTCTCCAGTTAACAACTACATACAACTCTGCCTCTCCCGCCAGTTAACATCTACATACAACTCTGCCCTCTCCCGCCAGTTAACATCTACATACAACTCTCTTCTCCAGTTAACAACTACATACAACTCTGCCTCTCCTGCCAGTTAACATCTACATACAACTCTGCCCTCTCCTGCCAGTTAACATCTACATACAACTCTACCCGGAAACCCCATACAACACCAACACTGCCTCACATCGCAGCTATTTGTCACGTGTCGGCAAACAATAGTCACCCTTTGAAGTTTCAATTTAAAGATGAACGCGCATAATAAAAATATTTCCCATTCTCATGAGACGAGTAAACGAATGATGAGTTTCAAAAAGGATTTAAGGGATTAAATGTCAGGAATAATAAAGATAATAATTTCAGTAGATGGGAAGGAATGTAAGTGAAGTTAGGAACGCGTAGATTGTCCTGCAGCGCCGCAGAAACGGGTTTTAAGGGGACAACTGGATTCAGTGAAGACAACAACCAAAATATGCCAATCAAAACGAAGCTTAGATAAGAGCAAGGTTATCTGCAAGCCAATCGTGTCAGTTGTTTCAAACTAGGAACGGAAGCGAGGCCTGTTGTTATCGGTTGCAATATGGCGGTTTTGAAGGCTACGGTGGAGATAATGAAGAGAAAGAAAAATCCAGGAATAATTGTATAGCAAGAGATTCAGCAGGAATGTAACGGGTCTTCGAGCTAGGGGATTGGAATTTCAAATAAATGGAGTGAGCAAATTAACTCACAATTATTTTCATGGCGACTTTTCTGTAATTAATTTTTCATAGTAATCATAGTAGTCATAGTAATAGAGGCAGTGCGAAAGGCGGGAACGACGAAGGAGCAGCGGCAATAACAGTAAAAGCACTATCAAAAGCACCAGTAGTAGTAGTAGCAGTAGTAGTAGTAGTAGTAGTAGTAGTAGTAGTAGTAGTAGTAGTAGTAGTAGTAGTAGTAGTAGTAGTAGTAGTAGTAGTAGTAGTAGTAGTAGCAGCAGCAGCAGCAGTAGAAGTAGTAATAGTAGTAGCAGTAATAGTAAAAGAGGAAGAGCGGTCGTAGTAATTGTAGTAGTAGTAGTAGTAGCAGCAGCAGCAGTAGTAGTAGTAGTAGTAGACGTAGTAGTAGTAGTAGTAGTAGCAGCAGCAGCAGTAGAAGTAGTAATAGTAGTAGCAGTAATAGTAAAAGAAGAAGAGCGGTCGTAGTAGTAGTAGTAGTAGTAGTAGTAGTAGTAGTAGTAGTAGTAGTAGTAGTAGTAATAGTAGTAGAGGTATTAGTAGTAGTAGAATTAGTATTAGTAGAAGTAGTAATAGTAGTACCAGTAATAGTAAAAGAGGAAGTGGTCGTAGTAGTTTTTTTTTGTAGCAGTAGCAGCAGCAGCAGTAGTAGTAGTAGTATAGTAGTAGTAGTAGTAGTAGTAGTAGTAGTAGTAGTAGTAGTAGTAGTAGTAGTAGTAGTAGTAGTAGTAGTAGAAACATAAGAAGAAGAAGAAGAAGAAGAAGAAGAAGAAGAAGCCTCATAAAAGTATTTGATTTGTTTGACTGAGCGAAAATACAATATGTTAATCAGTGAAGAATAAAAAGCAAGAATACAGCTTTGCCTTGTGCGTTGGGCAATCACATCTGCCACAGAGGAAAGGATCATACCTTGTAGATCGTAATGTCGCTAGATTCTAATCACGGCGGTGCCAGGACACCAAGAAGAGGAGCCCTAAGATCATTGCAACTGTGGAACCTGATCATAGCTCTGCCGCCTTAGAGGCACAAATATTGGTAGGTAGGTCCGCTGACTTGGGCGGAATCTGTTTAGAGGAATCTTTAAACACATGCATCCGGGAAGGTTAACCCGGTCAACAAATGCCCGCAGAAGTCGGATGTGTCGGCCTAACGGCGCAAGAACGCAGCTCTGCTGTAAACAGGCACAACGCAGTCACATCCGAGGAAAAAAAATCCGGATGGACGCAGCAGAAGAAGAAGAAACACATGCATGTCGAAGTCGGGCATTCTGACTTCTTAGGTAGAACAGGACATAACTAAAGGGCATGTACTCCCCGGCAAGTGGCACGAATGAACTGGCTCACACAAATGGGGATAAACTTGCAGTGCCACTAGCACGAAGATCCAGCATGAAGATCCAACACAAAGATCCAGCAGGAAGATCCAGCACAAAGATCTGACCCATGAATCATCATCTTGTAGCAGGATCTTCGCAGAACGTCTCCCTCATCACGGCGCGTTGACAAGCCTTTCGATCTCTGTCCAGTTCTCCTGCCTCGTGCCAATGCTGCCTGCAATGTCCTATGTCCATCGTCGTGCAGGTCGACCTCTGCCTTCCTACCAGGAACCACGCCTCCCATCTCTGTTCTTTCCACGTCACTGTAACCTATGAATAACATACATCAACTGGTATGACGAGTTATAGCCCTTGTTTCACCAAAAGGCATTCAGCTGACTTCCGATGAGAGCAATCTTTTTGCCCAGACTTCTCTGACCTTTGTAGGCGATGGTCGTAGGTTGTCGCAGCGAGCAGCAGTATCAGATTACTGGGTGACATTTTAAAACCCAGCCACAGGTCAATGGTTTGAGAGTCCAGGGAGGGTTAAATTCGAGGCTTCAAGTGGAGATAAATGAGAAATCTGAAAGGTCAGGAGGTGATGGCCGTAAACTATGTGTGGGTACAAATGGTTGCTGGCGTATCAGTTCAAGGATCTAATTCTGCAATCCCAGAATGACATAGCCTATATAATCTATGCACAGACAATGGACTATCGTAGAGATAGAGAGAGATGGACTATCATGTGTTGTCAGTAACTTGACCAATCACACTCTGGAACATTCCCGTTCACAATTCTTGCTTTCTTGGGTAGCTTGTCAATTCGTATTAAATACACCGTGCATATGATTTTACAATACTGTCATTATCATTCGAGTTTATAATATAAAATTGCACAAAGTAATACAGCTTTATGGAATACAATTACGGAAAACACAGGACGTTGCGGCGACTGGCATTCATCAACAAAACACAAGATATAAACACGTGAAAGACATTACAGTGACTGTTAACGCATAAGAACGGAATGAGAAGAATGTAGAAAATGAAAACAATGAGAACAATGAAAATAACATGAAAACAATGAGAACAATGAAAATAACACGAAAACATGAAAACAAAACGTGCTACTTATATCGGAATCCCAGGCTGCGGTACTGCCTACAGTACCTTGAAGTCTAGGACAGGAAGTTTAAGGAGGGCCTGGGGAGGGGGGGGGGTCTTGAGCCTGAAGAATTATGGGCGCCTGGCTAGTGCAGTCACCGTGAAATGTTTAGGTTAGGGTTTTATTCTCCCCCCCCCCCCCCCCCACCCCCACCCCACCCGACAGAAAAAAACAACCCATTACCGTACCGAGGTTCCGAATCCAAGTCTCACGATAGCCAGCCCAACGTTCTAGCCACTAGGCCAGTCTGTCCAAATTTCAAAATGAGTAAAACAAGATATAGTCAGAAATCCATGAGTCATGCTGGGTATGTGGTACTAGCCTCAAGCTCTTCGACAATCGGCACTCGATGGGAGCTGAGGTCAGTATCACGGTTGTCGTCTTAACTTCCCAGGGTATGTCCAGGTACTGATCTGTTACTATTGTTTACCATCAAACAAACAATGACAGAAGCGGAGCTAGTTGTCTCAGTACATGACTGCCTTTCCTAACGTGTGTAGATTTCTCTATCCCTTCCACCATCTGAAGTGAAAATTGACCTTAGATACATAAATTCCATCGTTTGTTTTATTTCCTGGTTATTTATTTTTATTGACAGGGTGTCTGACTGTCTGCCTGTCACCATTGTCTGTGTCTGTTCAATGCTTATTTTGAATGTAAGGCGGTCTGCTGCCAAATCGCCCACAGCTGTGTTTCGAACGCGGTATCCGAGATTACGAACTGCGTCCGTAACCCCTTATCCGCGGATCCGGCGTCTTTGCTCAATTGAGGTAAATAACATAATCAAAACTGTGTTACTTTCCCAGCGACCTACCACTTGCTCAAGTGGAGCTAGATAGGGATGACAACAGAATCACATTTGTATTGGTCTTTGCCGTCAAGAATGATGATGACCATTCATTTCATCCAGTGGGCTTGAAAGTTTTGAGCCGTGAGTTCTAAGTAAGGCCTATTTTGGCTCGAAATGTTCTTTGACAATGTGGGCAAAGATTGCTTGACGTTCCCTGAGGAGGATCTCATGCGGTGGGTTTTTTGTCCAGCCTTGTTTTATTTTTCACAGCTCTTGCAGCCATGTTTGCTTTGCAAGTGATTACACTCTTGCGTAATGAGGTAAGCCATGACTGTCTGTGGCAGCAGTCTCCCATGTGTTGTGATGAATTCCAAAAACTTTTAGTGACATCTGCAGAGTGTCTTTGAAGCGCTTCCTCTGGCCGACTTGGGGGAGTTTACAACTAAGCAACTCACCGCAGACAATGAGCAGGATCTGGAACATTTAGTAGATACCCTTGATGTACACCGTGCAACAACTGGGGTTAGAATTAAATTGTAAGAAGACATAAATTATTGTCGTTACTAGGAAGAATTATATATCACAATGTAATATATAATGAGAATATTCTTAAAAAGGTGATTCGATACAGCTATCTCGGAGCGGTCATATCATTTGAAGGGATGTGCCTTGAAGAGATTAGAACAAGAATCGCTATGGCGAAAGTAACCTATTGCAAGATGGAAATATACTGACCAATAAAATGATGTCAACTGCAATGAGAAAAAGTGTTGAGGTGCTACTTAGAAACTCAACCTTTCTATGGATGTGAAGCGTGGACAATGAGCAGACAAGCTGAAAAACATCTAATGGCTGTGGAAAAGTGGTTTCTGGGGATAATGCAAAGAATACCATGGGCAGACAGAAAAAACCAATGAGCAAGTCCTACAAGAAACAAATGAAAACCGTAAACTGATTAGAGAAATTAGACCTAGACAGTCACCATTTTTATTTTTTTTAAATTTGGACACATTATGAGAAGAAATAAATTTAATAACTTGGTGACAAATGACAAGACTGAGGTGGAAAAAAAAAATAGACGGGGAAGGTTAAGATGTAGAAATACCTGTATGGCTTGACCACACCGAAACAAGAACACAGAGCTGATCCACAACTCTGGTGCTCGTGCGAGTTGGCGTAACATGACCACCAGCTCTTATCGGCACGACACTATCTTTGCATAATAAGACACAACACACATTTTGCCCAAATGAAGTGTTTATGAGATTTATAAGAATCAAACCTGGCGTGCTACTCTCTACCACATAACCACCCACCCACAGACAACCATCTTGAAAACGTCTCAGATTCAACCGAGGGCACTTCTCAATATGCGATGAAACACTTAACACCGGAAGGATTTCAATGTCTCCTAAATTCCTTGACCTTCCAATGTCTGCAGCCAATCAAACTGCCTGAAATTGGTCCCATGGGAGGTATCTCTACAGCCATCGTCGCTGCTCAACCAGGATGTGCAGGACAGTTTCGTGAACTTCTCCTGGCGCTTGAGCTGCTGCCGACAGATCCGATCAACTCCCAGGTCACGTCCAGTAGACTTAGCGACTCCATGAATCATTGAATCTCCTGTCCACTCGGTTCATTGGCGAGGATTTAGGTCTTATGTCATACAAAGGTCGCTGAGGTCAAATTCACCTATGAAATTACTGAAATCATTGACCTAGGATTATCTTTCGCAAGAAGATTACATTCAGATGCGCTTAATAAAATGTTATTCCTGTCTTTCAAAATGGTAATTTATAAGGGCAAAATAAAAACGAATTACTTCCCCGTTGTTCTATTGTCTCCCTTGCTCCTTTCTGACGATATGTTTATTGTTATGACTTAAATCTCACTATATGTATGTATACGTGTTATCCTTGAGCATGTCATATTTGCTGTCATTACTTAATGACAGAATAACTGTCATTTATGTAACACAACAAAGTAAGAAGACTGTTTACAGCGGAGGTCGTCAAAAATTGTTAACGTGGTCAAATTTAGAAATTAACTGTCAAAAGCTTGCGACCATTCATTTTCCGCCGAGTGGAGTTGGTGTTTTAAGTGGGTCAAAACACATTTCAAAGGGTGGCGGAAAGATAACGAACAAGGCCGGCGCGGAAGTGAATAATTATCTTTGATGAATTGTCCATGACGTGATCAATACAGTACGTGATCTGGGAAATGGCGCCACCTAGTGGGCCTTCCGTCAAGGTCTCGCGCTTACAGGAAAGAGCTTTGAGGGGTCGTTTGACTGTTTGTTTACAGCTGTTACTATGGTGTTGCTTGACTGGGCCAAGATTGCTTGCTGCTTTGTATTCATATATTTGCGATTTTCTTTCTTTATCCTGATTTGTCAACACTGTTGGTTATCTACCAATGCACCAACCTGTCTGTCTGCCTATTTACCTACCTACTCAGCCTACATTACTGCACTTATGTGAATAGGTTTGACTGCTGGAATAACTACCCACGACTGTCTAGTGGGGGTTAATGACAGCAGAACATGATATACAACTATAAAAAAGAGAACCGGCTCCGTGGCGAAGTTGTTACGAATACAATTCGTAATCACCCGGGAAGGTTAACCCGGTCAACAAATGCCCGCAGAAGTCGGATGTGTCGGCCTAACGGCGCAAGAACGCAGCTCTGCTGTAAACAGGCACAACGCAATCACATCCGAAAAAAACAAAACGGATGAACGAAGAAGAAGAAGAAGAATTCGTAATCAAGCATACCGCGTTCCAAACACAGCTGCGGGTTGGTATGAGTCCCAGTTGTTCAGAAAGCAATGGCAAACTACTGAACGTAAACTAGCCCAGGAGTCACAAACAGTCAACAAATGCTGGGGTTGAATGCTACGTACTGTAAAGGATATGCAACAAACTTTATTATAAGAAAGAGACGGCGGTCAGGATTGCTGAATGGATAAGAGCGCTAGCTCTTAAACTTCCAGTGTGCTGATGCCGAGGTAGCGAATTCAACCCCTACACTGGTCAGGTGGACTAAAGTGTTGACTTTTCGTCATTGACTTGGGGACGTAAATTACAAGTACCTCAGAAGTCGAAATGGGTTCACTTGATAGCGAGGGACACAGGTAATATGGAAAGCTAAAATAATGCTAATCCACACGTAAACATCAGCCCTGGGCTACTAGAAATAGCTTGACTACGCTAGACTTCAAAGCAAGCGAACGTAACAAACAATAAAAAAGAGACTGTGTTTTGTTTGGTTATATTATGAGAATAGAAGCTTTGAAGAACATCATGACGACTACACAGATCGGTGATAGAAGAGACAAAAGAGGAAATAGAAACAATGCTGGACGAATTGAAGTAGTGGCATGGAGGAGTATCAACACAGTAGGACAGAGAGAAATGATGCTGAATGAACTGAGACGGTGTCATGGAGGAGTATCAATATAGAAGGACAGAGAGATATGATGCTGAATGAACTAAGACGGTGTCATGGAGGAGTATCAATATAGAAGGACAGAGAGATATGATGCTGAATGAACTAAGGCAGTGGCATGGAGGGGTATCAACATACATAGGTGTCCAGCCCAACCACGATCTGTAGAGAGCCATGGACGTCTACTCAGTTGGCGGGGAAAATGGTGAGCTACCTAACTACCTACCAACATAGCTAACTGTCCAACAGCATAATTACTAGTCAGCTGCCGAACTATATGATTACTTGTCTACCTACTTGCTCAGCCCCCTACTATATGTGTGTGTAACATGAGCCAACACACTGACCTAGCCTAGCGGGTCTATGCTATGAAGGCACGGACAATCAAATTAACACACCATCACAGATACCCCACCACTTTGGACTGTTCCGGAGGAGGGGTGCCACACCCAGGCACGACATACAATGAGAGAATGAATGATGGTTGGGGGAAAAAAAGCAGCAGTAAAAGTCCCGTTGCCAACCAGCCTCTATAATTTACATCTGGCCATCATCAGAACAGGACAGAGAACACCCCGAGGACACATTAGTTCTCCGTGATGGACCCTAATCAAAATGGAATCAACCAGTTCCCTTGGCGTGGCTTTGACCGCCATGTTGGATTTGTAGCGACTCTTTCCGTCAATGAAACTAAACTAGCTCCTGTCGGGGCCGTCGGAGCCCGTGGGGGGCCGGGGAATAGATAGAGTGTCATGTCGTCATTCGGTTTTCCTATCACTGACATGATTTTGACAGCCCGTGGAATTTGAGATTATCAGAACACAGGATAAGAAATGTTGGACTGTATCAGCGTTCTAAAGGCGTGTATTGACTTCTGTAAAACACAATCGCACAGAACAGTTTAATTTGCATATGAAACTACGCCTAGACTCAATAACAGAACACAGATTAATTCATTCTTCTTGTCTTCCTTCCTCTATAGAGCGGAGTGAGTGACACCTCATGGGTCGTGTGTCAGACTTCGGCATGCACTTGTGATAGGTTTACTCAGGCTGTCATCATGAGGTTACGAACGCGATTCACAGTATCGCACACCGCGCTGGAAACACAGCTGCGGGCGAATTGGAAACAAGCCGCCTGTTGCTGGTTTTCATTCAGTGGTATGAGGGTCGGTTGCTGAGAAAGTAAATGGCAAACTGCTGAATACAAACTTATCTAGTAAATCACAAACATCCAATAAATGATGGGGCTGACTGCGACGTCCTGTAAAGGACATGCAACTAACTTTTTACTTCCTTTAGACAGATCATATCCAAAGTAACGGGATGTATCTACCCGAGAGTAGAATCACTTATTCTAACAAGTTTGCCAGGGCAGTTGCAGTACGGAATACACTTTCTGATGTGCAACTATCGCAGGATTTTTAACTGACGTAACTTGCACCTGGGGTGCTCCTGTTTTTCGCTCTCAATCGAGAAGACAAAGTGTCCTATATCACTGCACATTACATCGGGGGTGTGTGTGGGGGAGGGGGAGGGGGGTGGGGTGGTATCATTAGATATTAATCGTTCTTGGGAACAGATTGATAGGCAGGCGTGCTGATAGGTAAGTGAGTGGGTGGGTAGGTAGGTAGATATGTAGGTAGGTAGGTAGACAGACCGTCAGAGAAAGAGAGAGAGAGAGAGAGAGAGAGAGAGAGAGAGAGAGAGAGAGAGAGAGAGAGCAGGGCGGGCGGGCGGCTGACGGACAGACTGACAGACGGACGGACGGACGGACGGACGGACGGACAGACAGACAGACAGACAGACAGACAGACAGACAGACAGACAGACAGACAGACAGAACGAACGAACGAACGAGCAAACTTTATTTTCACAGAAAGATAGATAGATAGATAGATAGATAGATAGATAGATAGATAGATAGATAGATAGATAGATAGATAGATAGATAGATAGATAGATAGATAGCACGGGATGAGATCTGAGAGCCATATCAGAGAAGAATGCAAGTAGTGACAAACAAATGTAATTATAATTAATTACCATGGACAATTTTTCGAGAGGTTGGTCGAGGGAGAGGTGCACACACTGCTCAAGAGGGAGGCTCTCAAATTGGAACAGGGTTCTAAAGTCACGTGGACAGATCGATATATTAATAAGGAGGAGGAGCCGGGTTTCTTTGTGAACTTGCGTGTGATTGACAGAGCGGGAGAGTGGAAGATGTTAGTTTGGAAAAGAATGACAAATAATGAGGTTTGAATAGCTGGGTTGAGGCCAACGGTGGCTGCGGTGGTTACTGAGAATAGATGGGGAGACGGGAGAAGAAATGGAGAGACGGAAGAGGAAATGGAGAGACTGGAGAAGAAATGGAGAGGCGGAAGAAGAAATTGAGAGACAGGAGAAGATCGGGAGAGACGGGAGAAGAGATAGGGAGACTGGAGAAGAGATGGAGTGACGGAAGAAGATATAGAGAGACTGGAGAAGAACGGGAGAAGAGATGGAGAGACAACGCCTGGGCTCGACGCCTGAGAAAATGAGGGACAGATCGACCACCTTGTTCTCTATGCTTTCAGGCCTTCAAGATGTGATGGTGCTATCACACCACAGACCCAAAACAAAAAAAAACGGCTTCGAGTTGAAAAAGTGAGATGAGGGTATAGGGCAGGTGGATAGTTTCCATGTATTGAATAAGACACCAAGAGAGACTGCTAATTAGCAATAATAGAGTGAACAAACTACACGTACTTAGTATACTGTATTCGATGAGCAATAATCGATTGTTCACATACATCGAAGCATTAGCTATTTCAGATGTTGCTATGCAAACAGAAGGACTTCGTGTTAAATCTTAGACTATTGTGGGAATAGCGTACTCCTGATTCAAACAATATTAGCGACTAAGCACTTAATATTTCAGCAAAAGTATTATTAATTTATTCACTTTGTGTGACACATAACTCTACGGTTTACACCTGACAAAATTCAGCGAAATATGCCAGGCAATACCCCGGGAAGGTTAACCCGGTCAACAAATGCCCGCAGAAGTCGGATGTGTCGGCTTAACGGCGCAAGAACGCAGCTCTGCTGTAAACAGGCACAACGCAATCACGTCCGAAAAAAAAAAAAAAACAACTCCGGATGAACGCAGAAGAAGAAGAAATCGTGCAATACATTTTTCATTGTGTCTTTGTTTCAACAAATTAAAGTAACATTGTTCAAAGCACGCATCTTTTCCGTAGCAACAAGAGGCCATGAGTCATGCACCATTTCACAACACAACAGAAGAACATTGGACTTTTGAACGTAAATATTACAGACAAGCTCAAAGAATATATGACTGACAAAGAAGAAACACATTACTGACATTCTGCGGTTCCAAATTGCTGTTATAGCCAGGCGCAGAGTTGAGGGTGAGCTCCCAACCTTCAAAATATCCACTGTCTTGTGCATTCATCACTTCTGGCAGCAAAAGTCCAACTGCTGGCCTTCACGCGGAGGAACTAATTTTACTAACAGCAGAAAGGGCGACGGCGAGTCTCTGGCGCCGTAAAACCAGACTGCTCTAGATATGTATTTACTAAACTAGAGTAAGACTATAGAAAAGTAAAGGTGCTGAAGACGGAGGCAACCAGCCAGGAGGCGCACTACAGAAATTAGGATGCCACGCAATCACACAGCGAACTAAAGAAGAAGGGGAAGAAGAACAGATATTCTCCAAGATCAAAACGTGGAAGAAAGCTGGCTGATAGACAGCGTGATGTCTCTGAAACTGAAAGAAAAGTGTAGCTATATTATACGCCACAGCAGTGTAGAAAGAACGGGGATGGAAGACAAGGTTACTGGAAGAAGAGGTTTGAGTAGATTAGCCGAATATAGACATTCAACATCATCAACATGTGCCTTGCCGGCTGGCGTGGGCTATCATGCTTTGCCACAAACAGCGATCTCCGATGATATGGATCAATTCCTGTGTCGACTCCTTTCCGTGTGATAAGGCAAGACTGTCAAGGATTTTCTCTCGCTGTCTTCGTCCGTCTCTCGCTGTCTTCGCCTGACTCCCACTGTCTTCGCCTATGTCTCTCCCTGTCTTCGCCTGTCTCCCACTGTCATGGCATATGTCTCCAACTGTCTTTGCCTATGTCTCTTGCTGTCTTCGGCTATGTCTTCCACTGTCTTCGCCTATGTCTCCCACTGTCGTCGCCTATGTCTCTCGCTGTCTTCGCCTATGTTGTTTCCACAAATATTTCCGCTATGTCAGCGTGGCCGAATTGATGAGATCTAGTTCTTAAAATGTCGGTGTGTCGATGACGAGGTAACGGGTTCAGCCTCTTCACCCATCCTTTGGACTAAAATGCGGACTTCTAGTCTTTGACTTGGGGACGTCAATTTCAAGTACAAAAGTCATAGTGGGTTCGCCAGATGGCGAGGGACATTGGTAATAAGGAAAGCTAATCCACACACACAAATCAGAAAATTACACTAGAAGTAGTATCACGTGTATGGATTAACTTTGTGTTCAAAGCGAGAGAATAGAAGAAAAAAATGTTCCAATTTGTATCTTCTCATAATGTGGTCAAAGAATGATGACCGCCTCTTCCTGATGACTGTGATAAGTTGTCTTTGCTACTTACTTACCCTCAGTCAAAATGTCCAGATTGCTCTATTTGGCTGTCCAATGAATTTTATGCATTCTTCTATAAAACCACATCTCCAAGACTTCTATGGATTTTTTGGGGGAGCCTATTTACTAATTGTCCAGAAACGCATGTATTGAATGTTGAATCTAGTTGTATGTAACTGGATATTGCAGACACTATAAACAGGAAAATAATAACACATGGGAAACGGTTAAAGATCCGTAATTTTTCTGGCACCTCGTGCTGAGGGCGACGTTCTGCAACATGATGATTTTGACCGATATTATTATGGCATGTGGTGAAGAAGGACAGAAAGATATGTAGAGGACATGGAGAGAGCTGCGGGGAGTAGCTGAGGTAGGAGGCCTTGGAGTGAGTTGCTTAAGGGCCTATGTCTCAATAGGGGATACAAGGTGCAAAAAGAAGCTGTCGGATCTGATGCCAACAGACGTGATACAAAATCAGCACAATTCTATTTCTAAGATGGTATAAATGGTTTCTCTCGAAAATTAACGGATTACAGCACAGTCTCATCTCAAGATACTTTTCATGTGACTTATACTTGATACACTAATTAAAGCTTTCTAAGTCGCAACGCTTTCTGTCATGCGTGTTTATGTTTTTGTAAAGCTGATCTGTTCCACCCCTGACTGTAAAATGTGACATGCCAATCCGGCAAGCAGAAGACAGATTACATCAAACAAGTCAAAGCGGGTTTCTAGTGCGCTGAAAAAGATAGTTTAGTTTAGTTGATGGATCAACATCACGGCACACGGGTGTAACCCATAAGTGCTTCGTTCTTCTCCTAACTCAAACCTGAGTTTGGAGAAACTCAGTTCAGTGCACGAACTCCGTAGCACGGCGAGGATCCTGATATACTTTGGGTAGATTTTTAACTCGAAATTTTGCCCGGGCAGCGCCGTTAGGCTACTGGACTACTACGCTGAAAAAGATTTCCGTCGCAACGGAGATTTTAATGTGTATACATCCCTTGTTTGTCGAGGTTTTTCAGTTATATTTTTCCTCCATTCGTCCGAAATCTTGCTTGAATCGTAACCATTTACCCCAATGGCATAGTTGTTAGTACTCTTGCTTGCCTAGTTCAATGCCCAGTACAAGCAGGATTATGTTTTCCTGCCAGTAACATTCTGGGATCGGCCAGCCCAATAAAGCTCTGGGATCGATCCAGCCACGTAAGTGGTTACAGGATAATGTCCAGAAGTTATCTAGGAAGGAAAGCTGACAATAAAGGAAACACACTACCACCGCCTAATTTAGCCATGATCTAGTTGTGAATGCTGAAAACTTCACGCTCGAACAGCCGACTCTCTAATAGAACTACCTTGACCTTGCGATTCAAGAAGGCACATATCACAAGTTCGCCGCAAACAGACACAACGGATTCTGTCACACTTGGACAAGGAGGGCGGGACGTTATTTACACTTGTCCCGAATCAGTTTTCACCTATGGGTCTGTACTGTGAAAACGCCAAATATGTTGTAGACCTGAGAGCAAGGAAGGAAAGCTGGCCACTATGTCCCTCACTTTGGCAAGCGTAAAGCCCAGACGTGGAGCCCGTGTGCGACCGTGCTTATGAAACTACTCCCGCAGTTCTATATCCACTTCTCTAGCGCGTGACCCCTTCTCGTTCTCTATCTCTCCTCCACGATTCTCTTTCTCCTTCAACACTGACTCCTCTCTATTTTGCCCCTCTCTCTAATTCTCTTTCTCTCGTCCGCAAGCCTCCCCTCACTTTCTTCGTCTCTCCTTTTCGCTTTCTCCCGGTTCATTAGAGGGGACGAAAGAGGTACAGAGAAGGAGAGAGAGAGAGAGAGAGAGAGAGAGAGAGAGAGAGAGAGAGAGAGAGAGAGAGAGAGAGAGAGAGAGAGAATGAACGAACGAACGAACAAACAAATGAACGAACGAACGAACAAACAAACGAACGAACAAACAAGCGAACGAACGTTATTTTCAAAGGGTCATAAATTGAGAGAGAGAGAGAGAGAGAGAGAGAGAGAGAGAGAGAGAGAGAGAGAGAGAGAGAGAGAGAGAGAGAGAGAGAGAGAGAGAGAAAGAGAGAGAAAGCAACGACGAGAACGGGAGACACAGGGCAGAAAAGGCAATATATTTTACAAAGCGACAGAATAGGTTGTAAATTAAAACTATGGGTAGCACCCCAACAATTCCCTCCAAATGCCAGCAAGCGAAGCAGGCAGGTGTCAGACTGACAGGGCACCCAAACATAAAACAACAGTCTCTGACAGAAAAGTGGGCGGTCACTAACACGAGTAGGCGTGGCTTCATTGTTTACACAAGAAACTTGTTGTCTATTTGGTACATACAGAAATGCGCGGTTCAGAAACGCCATGACTTGTGACACAGGCTCCTCTTGCAGGTTTTTGTAGCCCATATAATCTTCTGACATGTACGAGGACTGCAGGCAGTTCTACTGCGGGAGGGATCTGTAGCGTTGATTGTGGATTTTAAAGTTGCTTCACTGGTTCCAGTTTTCACGTCAAAATTTACTTGTGCCATAAGACAATTGCTTTGTTGTTTCACGTAGAAATATGTTTGTTCATCTTTATATTTTGTTTCTTCGTCTCCTTTGTTTCTTCTTCTTCTTTTCTTCTTCGTCACTGCCTTTCGCGTCGACTGCTTGTTCCTCTTATTCTCTATATCCGTCTTCTTCCTTTTCTTCCTTCTCCTCCTTCCTGTATATTTACATAAGGAGTACTCGACCAGAGGTGGTTGAGATTAACATAGCAATTGTTCTGAAATTCAACATATACAGGCCACAAACACTTCCTCTGGTTTCCACACATCGGACACTTTAACAGCAAATGCCCACATATCCCTTCGTCGTGTCCACGGTTGCACTCTCTGGTGTAAGTCGTTGAGATGATGTTGAGCAGATGCCACTCCAGCGATGCCCAGTGTGTAGCCTGTATACGGCTACTTGACCAGTCCCGTGCGTTTGGTGTTCGGTGCCAACCGTGGGACGGTCAGACCGCTTCCCAGTTAATTCTACACCTGCTTCAGCAGGGTCTGCTCAGCTCTCTGATCACACAGATCATCCCAAATGGGGGTTAGTGTGGAGTCTGTTGGCGGTGAAATACCCGATACAGATCATCCCAAATGGGGGTTAGTGTGGAGTCTGTTGGCGGTGAAATACCCGATGCAGATCATCCCAAATGGGGGTTAGTGTGGAGTCTGTTGGCGGTGAAATACCCGATACAGATCATCCCAAATGGGGGTTAGTGTGGAGTCTGTTGGCGGTGAAATACCCGATACAGATCATCCCAAATGGGGGTTAGTGTGGAGTCTGTTGGCGGTGAAATACCCGATACAGATCATCCCAAATGGGGGTTAGTGTGGAGTCTGTTGGCGGTGAAATACCCGATACAGATCATCCCAAATGGGGGTTAGTGTGGAGACTGTTGGCGGTGAAATACCCGATACAGATCATCCCAAATGGGGGTTAGTGTGGAGTCTGTTGGCGGTGAAATACCCGATACAGATCATCCCAAATGGGGGTTAGTGTGGAGTCTGTTGGCGGTGAAATACCCGATACAGATCATCCCAAATGGGGGTTAGTGTGGAGTCTGTTGGCGGTGAAATACATGATACAGATCATCCCAAATGGGGGTTAGTGTGGAGTCTGTTGGCGGTGAAATACCCGATACAGATCATCCCAAATGGGGGTTAGTGTGGAGTCTGTTGGCGGTGAAATACCCGATACAGATCATCCCAAATGGGGGTTAGTGTGGAGTCTGTTGGCGGTGAAATACCCGATACAGATCATCCCAAATGGGGGTTAGTGTGGAGTCTGTTGGCGGTGAAATACCCGATACAGATCATCCCAAATGGGGGTTAGTGTGGAGTCTGTTGGCGGTGAAATACCCGATACAGATCATCCCAAATGGGGGTTAGTGTGGAGTCTGTTGGCGGTGAAATACCCGATACAGATCATCCCAAATGGGGGTTAGTGTGGAGTCTGTTGGCGGTGAAATACCCGATACAGATCATCCCAAATGGGGGTTAGTGTGGAGTCTGTTGGCGGTGAAATACATGATACAGATCATCCCAAATGGGGGTTAGTGTGGAGTCTGTTGGCGGTGAAATACATGATACAGATCATCCCAAATGGGGGTTAGTGTGGAGTCTGTTGGCGGTGAAATACCCGATACAGATCATTCCCAAATGGGGGTTAGTGTGGAGTCTGTTGGCGGTGAAATACCCGATACAGATCATCCCAAATGGGGGTTAGTGTGGAGTCTGTTGGCGGTGAAATACCCGATACAGATCATCCCAAATGGGGGTTAGTGTGGAGTCTGTTGGCGGTGAAATACCCGATACAGATCATCCCAAATGGGGTTAGTGTGGAGTCTGTTGGCGGTGAAATACATGATACAGATCATCCCAAATGGGGGTTAGTGTGGAGTCTGTTGGCGGTGAAATACCCGATACAGATCATCCCAAATGGGGGTTAGTGTGGAGTCTGTTGGCGGTGAAATACCCGATACAGATCATCCCAAATGGGGGTTAGTGTGGAGTCTGTTGGCGGTGAAATACATGATACAGATCATCCCAAATGGGGGTTAGTGTGGAGTCTGTTGGCGGTGAAATACATGATACAGATCATCCCAAATGGGGGTTAGTGTGGAGTCTGATGGCGGTGAAATACCCGATACAGATCATCCCAAATGGGAGTTAGTGTGGAGTCTGTTGGCGGTGAAATACATGATACAGATCATCCCAAATGGGGGTTAGTGTGGAGTCTGTTGGCGGTGAAATACCCGATACAGATCATCCCAAAAGGGGACTGGTGTTGAGTCTGTTGGCGGTGAAATACCCGATACAGATCATCACAAATAGGGACTGGCGTGGAGTCTGTTGGCGGTGACATACCCGATACAGATCATCACAAATAGGGACTGGTGTTGAGTCTGTTGGCGGTGACATACCCGATACAGATCACCCCAAATGGGGACTGGTGTTGAGTCTGTTGGCGGTGAAATACCCGACACTCGCCAGGACACTCTAGCAGTCCAGGACTAATCACATCATCAACATGCGCCATCCGATAAGCGTGGGCGGTCAAGATTCGCCATTTTACACGATCACCAGAGTCGTGGATCAGCTCCATGTTCTAGTCTCTACCATGCATGTGGCCAAGCCATCCAGATATGTACTTCTCTGCCTTCTGCTTGCTCTTTTCCCATCAATCTTGCCAGTTGTCACCAAGTTCTCTAGATTATTTCTTATCACAACGTGCCCAAATGAGTCTGACTGTCTACGTCTAATTTCTCTAATCATTATTTTGTGTGTGTGTAGGACTTGCTCATTGGTTTTTCTTACTGTCCATGGTAATTTTTGTATTTTCCTCAAAAACCAAATTTTCACTGCCCGTAGATGTTTTTCAACATGTCTGCTCATTGTCCACGTCTCACATCGATACAAAAGTACAGGCTCTATGTAGCAATTCAACACTCTTTTTCTCGTTGTAATTAACATCGTTTTGTTGGTCAGTATGCTTTCCATCTTGCAAACGACTTCCTTCGCCATGTCGATTCTTGTTCTAGTTAGACTCTTCAAGACACGTACCATCAGATGTTATGACTATTCCTCGATAAATGTACAGATTCATGTGTTTAAGATCATTCGCATTTACCCATATATTACACTGTGTTACTTCCTTCTTCCCAGTGACGACCGTAATCTGTGTCTTCTGACAATGTAATTCTAACCCTAGCCTATACATGCTGTGCTGAATGATGACCTGGGCACATCCTAGTATGACTCTCCCCAGATGTGTAGCTCCAATACTAGCCTTGCACACACAGCAGGTTTCAGGGCTTGAGGAAGGGAAGGAGAACTATGCAGCACAGTCCTCTATAAGATGATACTGTGGTACAGGTTTGGGAGAAGTCTCTACACCAACACCACCTTGGCTGGTACAGGTCTTTGACCGGGCTCACACTACCAGCAAGGCGGTGGGTCGGACTTCAGAGGGTTCCCTCTACCACCCACCAAGAAACTAACCAAACAAAAAACAGCGAGCCAGCCAACTAACCAACCAGCTCGCCCATCAGCACACCCGCCAATCAACTAACCAAATAAACAACAGCGAGCCAGCCAATTAACCAAATAGCCCGCCCATCGGCACACACGCCAATCAACTAACCAAACAAATAAAAGCGAGCCAGTCAACTAACCAACCAGCCCGCCCATCGGTACACCCGCCAATCAACTAACCAAACAAATAAAAGCGAGCCAGCCAACTAACCAACCAGCCCGCCCATCGGCACACCCGCCAATCAACTAACCAAATAAACAACAGAGAGTCACCCAACTAATCAATCAACCTGCCCATCGGCACACCCACCAATCACCTAACCAAACAAATAAAAGCGAGCCTGCCAACTAACCAACTAGCCCGCCCATCGGCACACCCGCCAATCAACTAACCAAACAAATAAAAGCGAGCCAGCCAACTAACCAACCATCCCGCCAATCGGTACACCCGCCAATCAACTAACCAAACAAATAAAAGCGAGCCAGCCAACTAACCAACCAGCCCGCCCATCGTCAACCCACCAACCAACTAACCAAACAAGTAAAAACGAGTCAGCCAACTAACCAACCAGCCCGCCCATAGACACACCCACCAACCAACTAACCAAACAATTAAAAGCGAGCCAGCCAAATAACCAACCAGCCCGCCCATAGACACACCCACCAACCAACTAGCCAAACAAATAACAGCGAGCCAGCCAAATAACCAACCAGCCCGCCCATCGACACACCTGCCAATCAACTAACCAAACAAATAAAAGCGAGCCAGCCAACTAACCAACCAGCCCGCCCATCGACAACCCACCAACCAACTAACCAAACAAGTAAAAGCGAGCCAGCCAAATAACCAACCAGCCCGCCCATCGACACACCCACCAACCAACTAACCAAACAATTAAAAGCGAGCCAGCCAACTAACCAACCAGCCCGCCCATCGGCACACCCGCCAATCAACTAACCAAACAAATAAAAGCGAGACAGCCAACTAACCAACCAGCCCGCCCATCGACAACCCACCAACCAACTAACCAAACAAGCAAAAGCGAGCCAGCCAAATAACCAACCAGCCCGCCCATAGACACACCCACCAACCAACTAGCCAAACAAATAACAGCGAGCCAGCCAACTAACCAACCAGCCCGCCCATCGACACACCCACCAACCAACTAACCAAACAATTAAAAGCGAGCCAGCCAACTAACCAACCAGCCCGCCCATAGACACACCCACCAACCAACTAGCCAAACAAATAACAGCGAGCCAGCCAACTAACTAACCAGCCCGCCTATAGACACACCCACCAACCAACTAGCCAAACAAATAACAGCGAGCCAGCCAACTAACCAACCAACCAACCACCCAACCAACCAGCTAAACAACCAACCCCCAACCAATCAACCAACCAGCTAAACAACCAACCAATCAACCAACCAGCTAAACAACCAACCAATCAATCAAACAATCAACCAAGCAACCAACCACTAACCAACCAGCCAACCAACTAACCAATCCACTCAGTCACCAAACTAGTCAATCAAAACCTCAGAGCGTTGGAAAGGATCCTGCACTTATTTTTTGTTTTGTTTTAACATGAGGTTGTGTTTCACTGGCTGAGTTTGCTTTTGCATACAACAACGACAGAAGCGCATCACCAACAGCCTGTCTACGTGGTCATTTGGCTGTCTGACATTTGACGCATGGGCTAATTGGCTTGGTTTAGAATGTTTCTGAATCCCGATACATAACTTAGATAGATGCATGCATCACCTGATTACGCTAATAGTGTCACAAATATGACTTTAGACTGGGAACCTATCATCCCAATCTGTGATGTATGTAAATTGTGAATATCTGACAAATTAGTGGGATATACTAACTACCCAATTGTGTGACTGAACGGGAACCTATACATACAGACACCTGATTGGTCTCTTTGAATATGTGACAACTCAGCGAGATATACTAACTAACCAATTGTGTGACTGACTCTACACATGCAGACATCTGATTGGTCTCTTTGAATATGTGACAACTCAGCGAGATACACTAACTAACCAATTCTTTGAATGACTCTACACATGCAGACCTCTGATTGGTCTCTTTGAATATCTGGCAACTACGAGGAATATTCTAACCAACCAAATGTGCGAGTGAGCCCACAAATACAGATACCTGATTGGTCTATATGTGGTTTGCAATACCATCTCATTATTGTCGTTTCGCAAATTTACGCGTCATACCATGGTATATAAAAGTGGATGGGTGTGACGAGTAGATTTGCTCACGACATACGATATGAGGTATTCTAAACTGGTCATTACCGTCATCTTTTCTCAGAAAATTGAAGGAAAATGAATTGGATATAATGAACTTTCTCCAGGTTAAGGACCGTGGCATGTGGAGAAACGGTGACCTCTACGCTAGTTGGCAAAGGACATGATGATGATGATGATGATGATGATGATGATGATGATAAAAACCGCTGCTGCCAGTTTGTGATTGCTGAGAAAGGAATTGTCTAGTGAAGGTAGCTGTCACATGCGTAACATTATAATGATGATATCTGCACAATTCGGTGATGTCTGAGTATGTGCCGATGTGCCCTTTGACTAGGGTGGCCAGATACTGGGCACCAAAAAAGACATAATCAGAGGGGAAAAAAAAGAGGACAGAGAAGGACATATTGAATGTTTCATGTGAATCGTTCCAGATTAAACCCACAATCAGTACAAGTTTATTACAATAGCTGCCAATAAGTGTACTCTTAGCGAATCTACCAAGAAACAATCATGTTAAAAAATAAATATAAATTCAATGGAGACCTTTTTCAAAATGCTAAAAACATTATTTAAACATCCGATTGTAGAATTGATACATTATAATCTTCAGTAATAACTCATAAAATAAAATAAAATTTTTTTTAAAACCCATAAAATAAAAGAAACGCAGGAAATATTAAAGGTTTTTAGCTTTGCCTGCCGGAGGGAGAATATTAGGCTAAAAGGGAGGACATGTCCTCTTTATGCCGGACATCTGGCAACCCTACATTTGACCCAGTACCTTCCTGCTCCACAGACTGGTGTCCATTTCCGCGCGTTCTGTTCTCCACCGCCTGGTGTGTGTGTGTGTGTGTGTGTGTGTGTGTGTGTGTGTGTGTGTGTGTGTGTGTGTGCGTGTGTGTGTGGCTGTGTGTGTGTGGACACCAGTGGTGAAAGTGTAGTATCTTCGCCGAGGCACATCCCTTGGCAGGCCTGTCTGGAGAATAAAGTCGTTTCAGCGTGTGCAGCATTCTCTTGCACGGAAACCATTCACAAATTAAAACTAACCATACTAACCTATTCTGTTTGCTATCCATGACATAATGACAAAATACAAGAGTCTATTCGTCAAATAGAGAATAAGGAAATAATGTTGACCTACAACGCTTCTTCTTCTTGCTTTTTATCTCCTCCTTCTCGTCCCCCTTCTTCTTCTTCTTCTTCTGTTTCTTCATGGTTCACTTTCAGAGGCCAGTATGAATAAATGCAAAGAAAGCAGCAGTAACTTCATCTTGTCAACATTTCCATGGAGTTTGTCCTCAAATGGAGCTGCTCTAAGCCAAACTTTTTCAACGCCATCACGCTTCCTGGTTCACACAACATTCTCAAGTGAGACTCTCCCTGGTTCACACAATATTCTCTAGTCAGTCTTTTCCTGGTTCACACAACATTCTCTAGTGAGACTCTTCCTGGTTCACACAATATTCGCCAGTGAGTCTCTTTCTGGTTCACACAACATTCCCTCGTGAGTCTTTTCCTGGTTCACACAACATTCTCATGTGAGTCTCTTCCTGGTACAATATTCGCCAGTGAGTCTCTTCCTGGTTCACACAACATTCTCTAGTGAGTCTTTTAATGGTTCACACAACATTCTCAAGTGAGCCTTTCCCTGGTTCACACAATATTCGCCAGTGAGTCTTCTCCTGGTTCACACAACCTTTTCTAGTGAGTCTCTTCCTGGTTCACACAATATTCTCCAGTCTTCACGTCTCTTCCGGGTTCACACAATATTCTCCAGTCTTCACGTCTCTTCATGGCTGAGACAACATTCTCCAGTGAGTCTATTCCTGGTTCACACAACCTTCTCCAGTGAGTCTCTTCTTGGCTGACACAAACTTCTCCAGTGAGTCTCTTCCTGGCAGACACAACCTTCTCCAGTGATTCTCTTCTTGGCTCACACAACCTTCTCCAGTGATTCTCTTCTTGGCTCACACAACCGTCTCCAGTGAATCTCTTCTTAGCTGCCACAGCCTTCTCCAGTGTGTCTCTTCACGGCAGACACAACCTTCTCCAGTGTGTCTCTTCTTGGCAGACACAACCTTCTCCAGTGTGTCTATTCTTGGCAGACACAACCTTCTCCTGTGGGTCTCTTCTTGGCAGACACAACCTTCTCCAGTGAGTCTCTTCCTGGCAGACACAACATTATCCATTGAATCTCCTCTTGGCTGACACAACGTTCTCGAATGTTCGCGTCTCTTCCTGGCTGACACAACCTTCTCCAGTGAGTCTCTTCTTGGCAGACACAACCTTTCCCAATGAGTCTTTTCTTGGCTGACACAACCTTCTCCATTGTTCACTTTTCTTCCTGGCTGACACAACCTTCTCCGGTAAGTTTCTTCCTGGCAGACACAACCTTCTCCAGTGAGTCTCTTCTTGGCAGACACAACCTTTCTCAATGAGTCTTTTCTTGGCTGACACAACCTTCTCCATTGTTCACTTTTCTTCCTGGCTGACACAACCTTCTCCGGTAAGTTTCTTCCTGGCAGACACAACCTTCTCCAGTGAGTCTCTTCCTGGCAGACACAACCTTCTCCCCTTCTCCATTGTTCACTTTTCTTCCTGGCTGACACAACCTTCTCCGGTAAGTTTCTTCCTGACAGACACAACCTTCTCCAGTGAGTCTCTTCTTGGCAGACACAACCTTTCCCAATGAGTCTTTTCTTGGCTGACACAACCTCCTCCATTGTTCACTTTTCTTCCTGGCTGACACAACCTTCTCCGGTAAGTTTCTGCCTGGCAGACACAACCTTCTCCAGTGAGTCTCTTCTTGGCAGACACAACCTTTCTCAATGAGTCTTTTCTTGGCTGACACAACCTTCTCCATTGTTCACTTTTCTTCCTGGCTGACACAACCTTCTCCGGTAAGTTTCTTCCTGGCAGACACAACCTTCTCCTGTGAGTCTCTTCCTGGCAGACACAACCTTCTCCATTGTTCACTTTTCTTCCTGGCTGACACAACCTTCTCCGGTAAGTTTCTTCCTGGCAGACACAACCTTCTCCAGTGAGTCTCTTCCTGGTTGACACAACATTCTCCAGTGAGTCTCTTCCTGACAGACACAACCTTCTCCATTGTTCACGTCTCTTCCAGGTTGACACAAATTTCTCCAGTGTGTATTTTCCTGGCAGACACAATCTTCTCGAATGAGTATTTTTATGGCGGAGACAACCTTCTCTAGTGAGTCTCTTCCTGGCTGACACAACCTTCTCTAGTGTTCACGTCTCTTCCGTGTTGACAACCTTCTTCATTGTGTCTCTTCCTGGCTAACACAACATTCTCCAATGAGTCTCTTCCCGGCTGACACAATCATCTTCAGATCCCTCGTCTCATAAAGTGCCTTAAGAACGTCGATTGTCTTGTCGTGGTATCGACTATCAACATTCCCTGCAGTACTTTGATTTTCTGTGCCGCTGACAGAAGTCGTAATATTCTATGGCGAAACCACGTCTCTGTAGCATCCTGTGTCTTTCCACTCTCTTCTTTCAGTGTCCACAGTTGACAGGCACAATGTTGAGTAGGGCACCATGGTGAAGTACCGCAACTAAAGGACTCATTCACACGCCCTGAGGGTACTAGGTATAGAGTACTGGCCGCACATTTGAGTAGACCAATCGGCTGTCACTGAGTGATGATGTCAATGTCAAGCGACCTCCTTCATATCTCAAAATATTTCTTCTTACCTATTTCTTGCAGGGTCTACCTAGGAGACCAGGTCCATGTTTAAATTTGCAGCCATAAGACGGATTCAAACTTATGGCCAGCAGGCTGGTAGACTGGCCCTCTAGCCAGTGTCCCGCTGCGACACCGGACAATTTATAACATCCACAAATGTGCTTTGACTCGATGGATAGAGATAAGTTATACCAAATGCTCTTGATCTGGTGAAACGTTGCCTTTGCTTAGGTTATTCCTGCTGTTATATCTGTTGTTATTGTTGAATATCCTTCTACGAATTTCTCTTCTGTGTTGTTGTCCCGATTACACCACGTGACCAAGCCCTCCATGTAATTATCTGTGCGTTGTTGTCCCGATGACACCAAGTGGCCAAGCCTTCTAAGCATCTTTCTTTGTGCTATTGTCCCGATGACACCAAGTGGCCAAGCCTTCTAAGCATCTTTCTTTGTGCTATTTTCCCGATGACACTAAGTGGCCAAGCCTTCTAAGCATCTTTCTTTGTGCTATTGTCCCGATGACATCAAGTGGCCAAGCCTTCCGTGCATCTTTATTTGTGCTATTGTCCCGATGACACCAAGTTGCCAAGCCTTCTAAGCATCTTTCTTTGTGCTATTGTCCCGATGACATCAAGTGGCCAAGCCTTCCGTGCATCTTTATTTGTGCTATTGTCCCGATGACACCAAGTGGCCGAGCCTTCTAAGCATCTTTCTTTGTGCTATTGTCCCGATGACACCAAGTGGCCAAGCCTTCTGAGCATCTTTCTTTGTGCTATTGTCCCGATGACACCAAGTGGCCAAGCTTTCTAAGCATCTTGCTTTGTGCTATTCTCCCGATGACACCAAGTGACCAAGTCTTCCGTGCATCTTTCTTTGTGCTATTGTCCCGATGACACCAAGTGGCCAAGTCTTCCATGCATCTTTCTTTGTGCTAATGTCCCGATGACATCAAGTGACCAAGTCTTCCATGCATCTTTCTTTGTGCTATTTTCCCGATGACACCAAGTGTCCAAGTCTCCCATGCATCTTTCTTTGTGCTATTGTCCCGATGACACCAAGTGGCCAAACCTTCCATGCATCTTTCTTTGTGCTATTGTCCCGATGACACCAAGTGGCCAAGCCTTCTAAGCATCTTTCTTTGTGCTATTTTCCCGATGACACCAAGTGGCCAAGCCTTCTAAGCATCTTTCTTTGTGCTATTGTCCCGATGACATCAAGTGGCCAAGCCTTCCGTTGCATCTTTCTTTGTGCTATTGTCCCGATGACACCAAGTGGCCAAGCCTTCTAAGCATCTTTCTTTGTGCTATTGTCCCGATGACACCAAGTGGCCAAGCCTTCTAAGCATCTTTCTTTGTGCTATTTTCCCGATGACACCAAGTGTCCAAGTCTCCCATGCATCTTTCTTTGTGCTATTGTCCCGATGACACCAAGTGGCCAAACCTTCCATGCATCTTTCTTTGTGCTATTGTCCCGATGACACCAAGTGGCCAAGCCTTCTAAGCATCTTTCTTTGTGCTATTGTCCCGATGACACCAAGTGGCCAAGCCTTCCGTGCATCTTTCTTTGTGCTATTGTCCCGATGACACCAAGTGGCCAAGCCTTCTAAGCATCTTTCTTTGTGCTATTGTCCCGATGACACCAAGTGGCCAAGCCTTCTAAGCATCTTTCTTTGTGCTATTGTCCCGATGACACCAAGTGACCAAGTCTTCCATGCATCTTTCTTTGTGCTATTGTCCCGATGACACCAAGTGGCCAAACCTTCCATGCATCTTTCTTTGTGCTATTGTCCCGATGACACCAAGTGTCCAAGTCTCCCATGCATCTTTCTTTGTGCTATTGTCCCGATGACACCAAGTGGCCAAACCTTCCATGCATCTTTCTTTGTGCTATTGTCCCGATGACACCAAGTGGCCAAGCCTTCTAAGCATCTTTCTTTGTGCTATTTTCCCGATGACACCAAGTGGCCAAGCCTTCTAAGCATCTTTCTTTGTGCTATTGTCCCGATGACATCAAGTGGCCAAGCCTTCCGTGCATCTTTCTTTGTGCTATTGTCCCGATGACACCAAGTGGCCAAGCCTTCTAAGCATCTTTCTTTGTGCTATTGTGCCGATGACACAAAGTGGCCAAGCCTTCTAAGTATCTTTCTTTGTGCTATTGTCCCGATGACACCAAGTGGCCAAGCCTTCTAAGTATCTTTCTTTGTGCTATTGTCCCGATGACACCAAGTGACCAAGTCTTCCATGCATCTGTCTTTGTGCTAATTTCCCGATGACATTAAGTGTCCAAGTCTCCCATGCATCTTTCTTTGTGCTATTGTCCCGATGACACCAAGTGGCCAAGCCTTCTAAGCATCTTTCTTTGTGCTATTGTCCCGATGACATCAAGTGGCTAAGCCTTCCGTGCATCTTTCTTTGTGCTATTGTCCCGATGACACCAAGTGGCCAAGCCTTCTAAGCATCTTTCTTTGTGCTATTGTCCCGATGACACCAAGTGACCAAGTCTTCCGTGCATCTTTCTGTGTGCTATTTTCCCGATGACACCAAGTGTCCAAGTCTCCCATGCATCTTTCTTTGTGCTATTGTCCCGATGACACCAAGTGGCCAAGCCTTCTAAGCATCTTTCTTTGTGCTATTTTCCCGATGACACCAAGTGGCCAAGCCTTCTAAGCATCTTTCTTTGTGCTATTGTCCCGATGACATCAAGTGGCCAAGCCTTCCGTGCATCTTTCTTTGTGCTATTGTCCCGATGACACCAAGTGGCCAAGCCTTCTAAGCATCTTTCTTTGTGCTATTGTCCCGATGACATCAAGTGACCAAGTCTTCCATGCATCTTTCTTTGTGCTATTTTCCCGATGACACCAAGTGTCCAAGTCTCCCATGCATCTTTCTTTGTGCTATTGTCCCGATGACACCAAGTGGCCAAGCCTTCTAAGCATCTTTCTTTGTGCTATTTTCCCGATGACACCAAGTGGTCAAGCCTTCTAAGCATCTTTCTTTGTGCTATTGTCCCGATGACACCAAGTGACCAAGTCTTCCGTGCATCTTTCTTTGTGCTATTGTCCCGATGACACCAAGTGGCCAAGTCTTCCATGCATCTTTCTTTGTGCTATTGTCCCGATGACACCAAGTGACCAAGTCTTCCGTGCATCTTTCTTTGTGCTATTGTCCCGATGACATCAAGTGGCCAAGCCTTCTAAGCATCTTTCTTTGTGCTATTGTCCCGATGACACCAAGTGGCCAAGCCTTCTAAGCATCTTTCTTTGTGCTATTGTCCCGATGACACCAAGTGGCCAAGCCTTCTAAGCATCTTTCTTTGTGCTATTGTCCCGATGACACCAAGTGACCAAGTCTTCCGTGCATCTTTCTTTGTGCTATTGTCCCGATGACACCAAGTGGCCAAGTCTTCCATGCATCTTTCTGTGTGCTATTTTCCCGATGACACCAAGTGACCAAGTCTTCCATACATCTTTCTTTGTGCTATTGTCCCGATGACATCAAGTGACCAAGTCTTCCATGCATCTTTCTTTGTGCTATTGTCCCGATGACACCAAGTGTCCAAGTCTCCTATGCATCTTTCTTTGTGCTATTGTCCCGATGACACCAAGTGGCCAAACCTTCCATGCATCTTTCTTTGTGCTATTGTCCCGATGACACCACGTGACCAAGCTCTCCATGTAATTATCTTTGTGCTATTGTCCCGATTACACCAAGTGGCCAAGCCTTCCATGCATCTTTCTTTGTGCTATTGTCCTGATGACACTAAGTGACCAAGCTCTCCATGTAATTATCTTTGTGCTATTGTCCCGATGACACCAAGTGGCCAAGCCTTCCATGCATCTTTCTTTGTGCTATTGTCCCGATTACATCACGTGACCAAGTCTTCCATGCATCTTTCTTTGTGCTATTGTCCCGATTAAAGAACGTGACCGAGTCTTTATTGTATTTCTTTCTTTGTCTTCATCTTGCTCTTGTTCCCTATCAAATTACCTTCATACTGAAGTCACGTTAGATAACTCTGAGAGGACTAGTTGGCGAGCAGACAAACTGGCGACCTCAACTACTAATATCGTGACTCAAAATACGCCAATCTCTATCACAGCACAGTATCTACCACAAGAGTACCGTTCCATTTGCTGGTAGTTTTCAGCAGTTTATAACATGCCACGTCGATCCCACTTGTTCATGAATTTATGCATGAATGGCTTCTTCTTTTCTCCTGTCGTTAGCTTGAAAGTTATCTATAACTGCATTGTTGTCTCTTGTATGAACTTTAATGTCTTTGTTTATTTCACGCAGTGGTCCATAGAGTTAATCTTCCACTGTCGTTTCTTTAGGCCAGAATGTTTGCCTAGATATGTTGTATTTTGAGCAGTCCTGGAATATGTGATCTGCTGTCTGCGACGCCAATCCACATGTGCACATGGCTGTTTCACCAATCTTGAATTTGTATACATGTGGTTGCGTAATCTATGGTGTCCTGTTCTGGGGCACAGAATAATGATTTGTCCTAGTCTTGAGCTGGTCTTGGTGGCTTTCTGATTGATTTGATCATTCTTTTGTTTTGGTGCATGGATTGATGAGAACAAAATGGGACACAAATAATATTGTGAGCACATTTCTTCTTCTTAAGGTGTTCGATCTGAATCAGGCATGGGCGGTCATGATTCTCCAACCTTCTGTTGTCTGAACCGCTGATGAAGCGTGTGTTTCTAATATTATTATTTGACACGTGTCTGTTGAAGTGTTTCACATACACCTTTCTCTGTTTCCCTAATTTATAGCACTTTCACACATAAGGATACTACATCTGAACCATGTCTTATGTTGATATGTCTCATACATTCCATGTATATTTTCCCGACGGACTTGATGAGTGATCTTATTTTACCATACGCATATACAACAACAAATGACAACTATGGTAGAGATAACAGTGGAAACGTAACGTGCAAGAGAGAACAAAGGATTAAATAGAAAGATACTGTTAACAGAAGGACTGACACAGGATTACTATCATCTCGAAAGATCAGCACTGGTCAGCCCAGCTCACTATATCGTGACAGAAAGTGTGCGAGGACCTAACATTTGACACACATGCGGCAGTTAATGCCTTTGAATTATTATCTTTACTATATACAAAGTTCTGCATGAGGGGGGGGGGGGGGGGGAGGAACACTCACACATATAGGCACACACACACTCTTCCCCACAAATACCTACATCCCACAAAAAGACATGTATGCTGGGCGCATAGTTAGTGTTCATCGAGGCTATTTGTATAAGAACGTGTAAAATCACAATGAACGGCTATCAACTTTCAACAAACGAAACAATAATATGATTTAAATAGGTTTAAAGACGAGAGTTTCAATTTCATTGCATCGGGTTCTATCCCGTATGGCTCAGTCTCTTTCCGCAGTGAAGCCTGCCGAAAGTGTCGCACAAAAACAATAATAGGTTTTATGTTTCAATGCCTGACCGATTTACGTTTTCTTTCGTTCTTCATTTAAGAGGGCTGAGTGGTCTCAAGGTATGGTGTCCGCCTCGAGTGCTGGAGGTGGCGGGTTCAAGCCTCGGTGAGAGCCGTTATGTGTTGACGTGGACTTCTAGTAACAACATTTCCCCTGGAACGCCCGTGTGTATTGTTGCGCACGTAAACAATCCCTTGGCAGTTGGAAATCGAAAAAGAGTAACCTAACAGCGCTGCCCGGTCAAAATTTCGAGTTAAAGATCTACCTAAAGTATGTCAGGATCTTCACCGGTGCTACGGAGTTCGTGCACTAAGCTAAGATTCTCCGGACTTGAGTTAGGCGTAGAACAGAGCACTTATGGGTTACACCCGAATGCCGTGATGTTGATCCATCGACTAAACAAAACTTCTTTCTGAACAAAATTTGGCATTTTGTAGATATCCATACGTTCCAATGTAAATATCAGTATTGGGCTAGATTCTTTACCAAGTAACGCTTTCATGCATGTTTTTCTAAGTTAAATTGATAAAAAATTGTTTGAACATGCATTAAACAACCTTGGAGTAGTCATAGAGAAATTATTGTCCACCAAAAGCATTCACAGACACTTTACTTCGTTAGTTCAGAACAAAGTAACCAGTTATCGAGCATATACACCTATTATCGACTACTTCTACTTTGGTAAATGTATATATTTAGAACTATTTACAACTCAACATTGGCGTGAGATGTAAATAGACAGACAGCATTTATACATCAACTGGCAAGTATTTACAGACAGACAAATGGTTGAAAGTTAAATAGTAGTTAGAATTTTAACGAAAAACACTCAAAACAATGATACTGAAAGTATGGTAATTCTAATTGCAATAGAACAAGGCAACGTAATGTTACTTACGGTGTTAGTGTTCGTTTCTTTTCCTCCTTGTTAAAATTGTCCCTGGTGGAGAAAGATTTTTGTCAAATAATTATTAAAACAGTGGACACTTACTGGTCAAAGGGAAGTAATTACAGAAAACAAAGGTATTTTAAAAGAAGGGATGCAATCGGATTAAGTAAACTAATAAGTGAAGTTACTTATCTTTGACCACACAAGTGACAAGATGAACAGTTGGTATACAATTAGGAAGAAACGGCAGTATAACAGCGTCTAGGCCGTTCGCTTGCTGATCCAAAAGCCAAAGGTTCGAATCCGCATTGAAGCTGGATTCTTTGGTGTTTTATTTTACCTGGGCTCCCAGCTGAACTTAGCCTACAACGATTACCTGGAGACGTCTTGGTAAGTGTAGGCGGTCAGTGATATTGACCGCATACACACCCAGAGCCTAGAGGTAAATACAAATATGGGGCTGGCATCATATATTTAATATGCCTCAATACTACAAAAAGGTCTGTTAACTTTTTCAATGCAAAACAAGTCGGAGCGAGGTTAGTTCATTGGCTGTCAACTGCGAATATATTTACTATGCCTCAATACTATTAAAAGGTCTGTTAACTTTTTCAATGCAAAAAAAAAAGAAGTCGGAGCGGGGTTAGTACATTGGCTGTCAACTGTGAATGCCGGTGCGATGGTTTTGTGGTCGGATCCCAATCGAGGCGGTGTTAAATAAATGATCTGGCTCCCATAGAGAACGAATCTGTTAGCCGGTATTATTGCCGAATAGATAAGAGCCCCAGCTCTTAAACTTCCAGTGAGCTGATGCCGAAGTAGCCTACACAGGTCAGTTGGACTGGAATGTTCACTTCTCGTTCTTAACATGGGGACGTAAATTACACGTACCTCTGAAATTGGAGTGGGTTGGCCTAATAGCGAGGGACACTGGTAATATCGAAAGCTAATCCACATGCAAACATCACTCCAGTGCACTAGAAGTGTACGTGTACGGACTACGCTTGAGATCAAAGGGAGCAAACGCCAAAATTAATACTACATCACAACATTGGGCAGTTAGACTGTCATATACAAGTAATACTACAACATTGGGCAGTTAGACTGTCATATACAAGTAATACTACAACATCGGACAATTAGACTGTCATATACAAGTAATACTACAACATCGGACAGTTAGACTGTCATATACAAGTAATACTACAACATCGGGCAGTTAGACTGTCATATACAAGTAATACTACAACATCGGGCAGTTAGACTGTCATATACAAATAATACTACAACATCGGGCAGTTAGACTGTCATATACAAGTAATACTACAACATCGGACAATTAGACTGTCATATACAAGTAATACTACAACATAGGACAATTAGACTGTCATATACAAGTAATACTACCACATCGGACAATTAGACTGTCATATACAAGTAATACTACAACATCGGACAATTAGACTGTCATATACAAGTAATACTACAACATCGGACAGTTAGGCTGTCATATACAAGTAATACTACCACATCGGGCAGTTAGACTGCCATATACAAGTAATACTACAACATCGGACAGTTAGACTGTCATATACAAGTAATACTACAACATCGGACAGTTAGACTGTCATATACAAGTAATACTACAACATCGGGCAGTTAGACTGTCATATACAAGTTATACTACAACATCGGAAAATTAGACTGTCATATACAAGTAATAATACTACAACATCGGGCAGTTAGACTGTCATATACAAGTAATACTACAACCTCGGACAGTAAGACTGTCATATACAAGTAATACTACAACATCGGACAGTTAGACTGTCATATACAAGTAATACTACAACATCGGGCAGTTAGACTTTCATATACAAGTTATACTACAACATCGGGCAGTTAGACTGTCATATACAAGTAATACTACAACATAGGACAATTAGACTGTCATATACAATACTACAACATAGGACAATTAGACTGTCATATACAAGTTATACTACAACATCGGACAGTTAGACTGTCATATACAAGTTATACTACAACATAGGACAGTTAGACTGTCATATACAAGTTATACTACAACATAGGACAGTTAAACTGTCATATACAAGTAATACTACAACATCGGGCAGTTAGACTGTCATATACAAGTAATACTACATCATCGGGCAGTTAGACTGTCATATACAAGTAATACTACAACATAGGACAATTAGACTGTCATATACAAGTAATACTACAACATCGGGCAGTTAGACTGTCATATACAAGTAATACTACAACATAGGACAATTAGACTGTCATATACAAGTAATAAAACAACATAGGACAATTAGACTGTCATATACAAGTAATAAAACAACATAGGACAATTAGACTGTCATATACAAGTAATACTACAACATAGGACAATTAGACTGTCATATACAAGTAATAAAACAACATAGGACAATTAGACTGTCATATACAAGTAATACTACAACATAGGACAATTAGACTGTCATATACAAGTAATAAAACAACATAGGACAATTAGACTGTCATATACAAGTAATACTACAACATAGGACAATTAGACTGTCATATACAAGTAATAAAACAACATAGGACAATTAGACTGTCATATACAAGTAATAAAACAACAAAGGACAATTAGACTGTCATATACAAGTAATAAAACAACATAGGACAATTAGACTGTCATATACAAGTAATAAAACAACATAGGACAATTAGACTGTCATATACAAGTAATAAAACAACAAAGGACAATTAGACTGTCATATACAAGTAATAAAACAACATAGGACAATTAGACTGTCATATACAAGTAATAAAACAACATAGGACAATTAGACTGTCATATACAAGTAATAAAACAACATAGGACAATTAGACTGTCATATACAAGTAATACTACAACATAGGACAATTAGACTGTCATATACAAGTAATACTACCACATCGGACAATTAGACTGTCATACAAGTAATACTACAACATCGTTTAGTTTAGTCGATGGATCAACATCACGGCACACGGGTGTAATCCATAAGTGATCCGTTCTCCTCCTAACTCAAACCTGCGTCTGGAGAAACTCAGCTCAGTGCACGAACTCCGTAGCACCGGCGTGGATCCTGAAATACTTTACTTAGTATTTCAGTAATATACAACATCGGACACCCCGGGAAGGTTAACCCGGTCAACAAATGCCCGCAGAAGTCGGATGTGTCGGCCTAACGGCGCAAGAACGCAGCTCTGCTGTAAACAGGCACAACGCAATCACATCCGAAAAATAACTCCGGATGAACGAAGAAGAAGAAGACAACATCGGACAAGTAGACTGTTATACACAAGTAATACTGCAACATCCAACAGGTAAACTTCCATATACAAATAATACAATAACATCCAACAATTAGACTTCCATATACAAGTAATACTACAACATCCAACTGTTAGACTTCCATATACAAGTAATGCTACAACATAGAATTGTTAGACTTCTATGTACAAGTAAGACTATAGTAGAACATTAGGTTAGAACCACAACCTACTCACACAAAGAACCTGGAGTTTAAGATAGAGATCTCGTAGAAAGAATATCCTCACATTTTGTGCCATCACATACGATGTTATTTTATGGTTCACTTAGCGTAAGCTGGATTTAGACGACATAGAGGTAGAAGTGGCGACATGTTTTGCGTCTATAAAGTAAGATCTGCAGTCTATAAATTAAGATTTGCAGTCGATAAAGTAAGATTGCAGATCTACATTTCCTTTTGAGGACACTAAAAGAAATTTAGATCTGCACTCCTACTTTATAGACTACAAGAAGGCAATATACTGTACAGAACATTAATAATTTTGGAATATAATGAAAAAACGGGCTCTACATTACTTTTAATGTACATAATAAAAATACGAGTGTCCTTCAGAAAGTAATGCATCACATCGTTTGTCTCAGCTAATAATGACGATAAAAGCATGACATTTTAAACACTTCGAATATAGCATGTGTCAATTGTGTGCACCAAATCGCAATAAAACCGACCAAATAATATGGCTGCCCTAAACCGTTGAATTGGAGCGTATTAGCAACTTGCGTTGGAGGCAGCGTATGGTGATAGAATTTCTCGTTGCACAGAAGGCAACTATTGTGAACATTCACAAGCATCTATGTGTTATGTATGGATGTTTTACAGTCGATAGGAGTACGGTCAATCGCTGGGTTCAGAGAATCAAAGAATCAGGAAGTGGAGATACGGAGCAGCTTGATCGGCCGCACTGTGGGCGTGCTGCCACAGCCACCAATGCTAAAATGTTGAAATGCGCTGAGGGGATTATTCTCACTGATAGGCGAATCAGTACATAACGAGTTTCCTCCCAGCTGTCAGTCTGCAATGGTTGTGCAAATGCAGCTAAAACACCTCGGATTCTCTAAGGTTTGCGTAAGATGAATTCCTCGAAGTCTCACAAATGACCACGGATAGCAAATGAAAGCAATTTTATCTGAATTGTTGGAGCCAAACGAACAATGCTGATGTCGAGAACATTTCTGGCAAAGGTGGTGAAACCTGGGTACGCCATTTTGAACATGAGACTAAATGACAGTCAATGGAATGGCATCATCCGCAATCACCGCGAAGAAAGAAATTCAAGACAACTCCTTCAGTTGGAAAGGTCATGATCACTATCTGTTTGGACATTGAAGGTACCATTCTTGTGAATGTTATGCCAAGAGGAGAGAACTTAAACGTAAACTTACATTATGACACTGAAAAAACTCTATCAAAGTTTTCGTAGAGTTGGGTAGCACACGAATCCAGCAGACCTGCTTCTCCTTCACACAAGTCTCGCAGCACGGGAAGCAATCACCAAATTGGGTTGGACTGTACTACATCATCCACCATATAGTCCCGAGTTGGCACCCTCTGATTTTCATCTATTTGGTCCACTTAAATATTCAGGCTACAGAGCTCGTGGTCTGTGCGACATTTTCGACGGGCTGCCGTGCGGAAAAAAGACTGAACCATCTTGGATAAAATCCGATGCAATGAAATCAAACCTTTTGCCTTTTAAACACTTTAAACTGCTAGAGAAGCAAAAGCCAGAATATTGAGAGCATGCATCTATGAGTGTGAAACATGGACATTTAACACATCAGCTAAAAGCACATGTGGTTCTTTCAATATAAGTGTTACAGGAGTGTTACAAACATGTCATTAGACGCAAAACAGAACAAAGAGATCTATCCATAAAGAATTGACCATTGAAGAAGACTGGTTACTTTAAAAAAAAAACACTTGAGGAAGCTGAAATATTGTGTGCAGAGCCCTAACCCTAACCCATATAAAAATGCATAAATGCCTGAAAATGGAGGGACGAGCAGAAGAGGAAGAACGCGTCGCAGATGGACTCAAGAATGGCTGATAACTGATATATGACAGCAACAGGGACAGGACATCTGCCTTATGGTAGATAACTGACATATGACAGCAACAGAAACAGGACATCTGCCTTATGGTAGATAATTGGCAAATGACAGCAATAGGGACAGGACATCTGCCTTACGGTAGATAACTGACAAATGACAGCAACAGGGACAGGACATCTGGCTTATGGTTATTAAATAAAAGACCCCTTTAGAAGACTTCACGCTGACTGGGCATGTGGTGTCAGACTCTCATTAGAACAGACCAATCAGCCTCCGTGGCTGATGTGTTCAGCATCGCCCGGCCGTCTTTACTTCCCAATATATTTTATGGTACTCGTCTTAGGCTGGGTCGACATGGGAGGGAAGGTCAAGTTTTAACATTCCGAATTCGTCTCCGTGCGACTCTAACTTATGATAGAGAGCAATTTCGAAAGACACGGGGATAAAGTTCAGCATGGGACACACCTCGCCACTGAAAGATGGTTTTCGACTATAAATGCGTTCAACTAATCTGCTATAAGTAAAGTGGATTCTGTTGTAATTCTAACAACCCCATGTGCAGATCGTGGTGAACCCACACCCTGAGCATCACGTGTCGGCTCTGCATCTATGGAAGCCTTGTTGGAGGGCGGGGAATGCCCATGTGTTGCCTTTGCCTTCCCTTGACGGACTTGCAATGGCGTGTTCTGTGTGGGCTTTTAGAGGGTCCTCTCTCGGTTGACAGAATGGACGTAGATATCGCAACTCGACTCTCTGAAAAAAACAACAACACACACACAATCTCTCTCTCTTCCCCCGCCACCCCCCCCCCTTTTTTCACTCTCAGACAATGCGAATGTTGTCCTATGATATAACCATGTATCGGATGAAACGAAGACATTTAGAATAAGGATATAGTGAAGGAACCAGCAGTTGCTCAGTCCATGAGTTGATGGATTGATGTGAGATACTGGTTCGTGCGTTCGCTCGCTTTGAGCTCAAGCGTAGTCCATACATCCGCTACTACTTCTAGTGCAGTGAACTGATTTTTGCAAGTAGATTAGCTTACCCTGTTAGCAGCGTCCCTCTATATCAGGCGAACCACTCCGAATTCTGAGCTAGGTACTTGTAATTTACGTCCCTAAGTCAAGGACGAGAAGTCAACATTTTAACCCAACTGACTTGTGTAGGGGTTGAACCCGCTATCCTGGCATAAGCACGCCGAAAGGTTAGCTGATTCAGTGCCAAAGAAAAAAGTAGGTTTGGAGCAAATATGATGCACAATCAAATGAACAAATATAATATAAATCTCCGTTCACTGAACATTGAAATTGTGGAAGAAACCACGAAACAAAATAAATAACAAGACCACTCTATTATGGCGATATCTGGTACTGAATCAGTTAAGAGGGACGGTGTTTATACATTCGGCCAAGCTAACCTCCACAGATTGAGATGAAAAGTCATCCCTACAGTGCACGGGAGACGACCAGGAAAAGGACGGAGCCACCAGAAATTTCCCACGTTATGAACCTTTGTACCAGCTTGCCGCTCTAAGGGAAGTCATCCTGTCCTGCAGGTCAAAGCATCTGTACTCAAGCTGCCTGTTTGGGTTGCCCTTGTCTCAATGAGAAGGCTATTCACGGGTATCGATTGGCAATCACACAAGACATATTATTGGCACTGATAACAGAGATAATAAAAAAGTAGAAACCAGAGGACCATGTTGTGATGGGACAACCTTCGGAATGTCTACCTGTGGGGCGTGTGATGTTATAGGCTGCAAGTTCCCACCATGGACATTGCAAACTTTCTTACAATATGTTCCGACTTTGCTCGCAGCTCAGGCTTTCCTCTTCTGCTCTGTAATGGGGTTTACGAGCAACCCAGGGTTTGATTTAGCCTCTCCTGTTCTATAAAGGTTGTATAAATGCCTTACCAACTTGTGTAGAGGTATATTTCTCATCTATTTATGCATACCGAAGTGGGACTGTTATTGTAATTACGTTTCTATGTGATTCCTATGTTCTTCTTCGGGTTCATAGTCACAAAGAAATAATAATAATACTAATAACAACATGTGACAGTTAGCGTAATTCCTTCTATGTTTATATGAGCCTTCGGAATGTCGCCAAGCTTACCAGGTAGTTACTGTCCTTCCAACATTTTGTTACCTTCCCCTCAATCGTGCCAGTTGTCACCAAGTCATCTAGATTGTTTCTTCTCATAACGTACCCACACTTAACTGACAGATCATGCTTTCTCCCGTAGTAAGCTATCTTGAGTTGTTTCACCAGGCAATAGGACAGACTTTCTGGGCGGTATTTGGTGCAATGTTGAAGTTCATCTTCGCCCGTTTAAGATGTTTTCCGTCATGTACAAATTACTCTACAAGTTACGCTGTATCTATCAACCTTTTTTTTTTTTTCCAATTTAAAGCGCGTCAGAGTGGTAGTCTATTGTTCACACATTTCGTTCACGTAGCATAATGCTCTATATCACTAACAATAGCTAATAATGTTCCATGCCTTGAGATGTAACTGACACACTTTCATTATCATCAAGTGCCATGCCGGCTGGCGAAGGCATTCATGACTCCACAGATCTCTGTCTTTGGTTTTCTGGATCATCTCCGCTGTTGATATTCCTCAATACCACCGTCGCAATCCATCCAGCATCATTTCTCTTGGTCTGCCTCTGCCTCTCTTCCCCTCGATCTTTCCAGTTGTCACGATGTTCTCCAATACCTCTTTTCTCATCACATGACCCCAAAAAAACAACAACTGTTTGCCACTTTCTTATTGTCGTATGTAATGTTCTAGTTTCATTAGCCTCTACTACTACTCTGTACTAATCCAATATGTTATATATCAATTCGTACTCGATGGGTGACGTGGTTACAGTTTTACCGGCATCTTTTACTTCCTCTAGATTTCCCGACACCCATATTTGGTTGAATCACTTGGAAGCCCAGCGTAATTGTAAAAGACAACAACAAGCAATCAAATCCTCGTATCCATAGGGATTTAAAGACAAAAGGTTTCAGATGCTAGATCGGCTTCATTGCACCGGGTATTTATCCATTTTGGCTAGGCCACTTTCCGATAGCTGGCTTGCCAAAAGCGTCCCACAAAGCACGAACTCCGTAGTTCCAGGAGTCTCCGTGGAAATTCCACTCGTGAATCGAATGACAGAGTCCCTCGTCGAACCTACGACCTTCGGAGCGGGAGGCAGGTGGGGTAACCAGTTCGCCACGGAAATTCTTCGATGGTGAATAAACGCCGAGTATAGAATGGCTCCAGGAACTTCCACCAGAACACACGACCTTCATACCACGTGACCACACACAGCTGCTGCCACCAGAACACATGACCTTCATACCACGTGACCACACACAGCTGCTGCCACCAGAACACATGACCTTCATACCACGTGACCACACACAGCTGCTGCCACCAGAACACACGACCTTCATACCACGTGACCACACACAGCTGCTGCCACCAGAACACACGACCTTCATACCACGTGACCACACACAGCTGCTGCCACCAGAACACATGACCTTCATACCACGTGACCACACACAGCTGCTGCCACCAGAACACACATACTGCATGCCAGATGACCACACACAGCTGCTGCCACCAGAACACACATACTGCATGCCAGATGACCACACACAGCTGCTGCCACCAGAACACACATACTGCATACCAGATGACCACACACAGCTGCTGCCACCAGAACACACATACTGCATGCCAGATGACCACACACAGCTGCTGCCACCAGAACACACATACTGCATGCCAGATGACCACACACAGCTGCTGCCACCAGAACACACATACTGCATGCCAGATGACCACACACAGCTGCTGCCACCAGCTGCGTCAACACCATGTACGGCTGTCAAGAAACACTGTCAGAAACTGTCATTGCTGCCTATTGTACCTTGCGATGTAGGATAGGGGTCGTGAGCCTGAGGAATTAAGGCCTCCTGGCTAGTGGAGTAGTCGCCACGAACTGTGCAGGTTAAGATTTTCTACCCATCACCCCTCACGACATAAACAATCCACACCTTTCTGAGGATTCGAACCAGGGTCTCCAGAAGGAGAACCGGGCATTCTAATCATTTTGTCAGCCTCTTCTCCTTGAAACACTAACCATATTAATGATCATATGACGATGTAACCGAGATATTGTCGTCTGTGAAAGACAGTACGTGTGTGCACACTTGTGTCAGGGATACAAGACATCGAGGTATGGTCGGCTAGGGAAGACATTACGTGTGTGCGAACTTGTGCCAAAGATACAAGACACCGAGTTATGGTCTGCTAGGGAAGACATTACGTATATGCCAACTTGTGTCAAAGATACGAAACACCGAGTTATGGTCGGTTAGGGAAGACATTACGTGTGTCCGAACTTGTGTCAGGGATACATGACACCGAGTTATGGTCGGTTAGGGAAGACATTACATATGTGAGAACTTGTGTCAGGGATACATGACACCGAGTTATGGTCGGCTAGGGAAGACATTACGTGTGTCCGAACTTGTATCAGGGATACATGACACCGAGTTATGGTCGGCTAGGGAAGACATTACATATGTGAGAACGCGTGTCAGGGATACATGACACCGAGTTATGGTAGGCTAGGGAAGACATTACATATGTGAGAACTTGTGTCAGAGATACATGATACCGAGTTATGGTCGGCTAGGGAAGACATTAAGTATGTGAGAACTTGTGTCAGGGATACATGACACCGAGTTATGGTCGGCTAGGGAAGACATTACGTATGTGAGAACGCGTGTCAAAGATACAAAACACCGAGTTACGGGCGGCTGTGGAAGACATTACGTGTGTATGAACTTGTGTCAGGACACATGATACTGAGTTATGGTCGGCTAGGGAAGACATTACGTATGTGAGAACTTGTGTCAAAGATATAAGACACCAAGTTTGTAGTTGTCTCTACGTCCGTGGGTCGAAGACATTTGATAAAGTCAAAAGAGTCTGACGTTCCTCGAAACCCCGGGAAGGCACACCCGTAAAAACGCCCGCTGAAGTCGGATATGCTGGGGCTGGCCTAAGGGCGCACATAAATCAGGCACAACGCAAAAACATCCGAGTGAAATGTCCTTCGTGGTCGGAACATCTCTGACTAACTAATCTTCCGAATGTCTTTCGCGCCCGGAACAGCTCTGACTTGCTAGTTTTCCGATTGTCCCTCGTGCTCTGAACAGCTCTGACTTTCTAGTCTTCCGAATGTCCTTAGTGTCCGGAACAGCTCTGACTAGCTAGTTTTCCAAATTTCCGTCGTGCCTGGAACAGCTCTAACTATTTTGTTTTCCGGGCACAGCTACTAGCACATGTTCGAACCGAAAGCTCGCTGAGTGGATACCATCTGCAGTCCGACCATTCCTGGTTTGTGAGGGGAGTGGCCCGTAGCGAACGAAAGGCCCAATACATGGAAGTGAGGAATTAAAGCAGCCATGTGCAGGACCTGGTGATTCCTTAAGTGAGCCCAGCACCAGAGAGCTATGTGTCGGCTCTGCAACTATGGAAGCCTCCCTGGATGGCGGATAATGCCCATGGACTGTCCCTGCCTTCCATTGAGAGCTGATCGTGAAGTCTTCGACCGTTCTAACTTGACCAGCTGGGATGTGTATGGCACTACAAAAGTGAGAGTCCCCCAGGAATGCTAACCTGGTCAAAAACGCATGCAGAAGTCGGATGTGTTGGCCTAAGGGTCTAGACCCAGGGGTGCATAACAATATATCATAATTACATCTGAAAAAACACCCCGGATGAACGCAGAAGAAGAAACAAAATGCTATGCACACATCAAAACAATGACAGTAACATTCATAAACGCGAGTACATTATGTGAAGTGAAAAGACAAAATCAATAAATATTAGTAGGCATAATAATAGACCACAAGGAATAAAGAAAAAAAAGAAAAAAAAATAAACAATGAAAGTACAGCTAGTCGATGACAAACACAATAATGTGACAAAAAATACAATAACAGTAACGATAAAGAAAATAACAGCAATGGTATATATAACATGAACTTTAAATACAACAATACCAAATATAAATACAATAAGACCACAGATAAGTACAATAAAAAATGACATTTCTGTAGCGAAAACAACAGGAATGTTAACAACCCTATCCCCACTTACTTTCTTTCCTTTCTTCACCTTCTGACAGTCTCTCTCTCTCTCTCTCTCTCTCTCTCTCTCTCTCTCTCTCTCTCTCTCTCTCTCTCTCTCTCTCTCTCTCTCTCTCTCTCTCTCCCCCCCCCCTCTCCCAAGAACACATACACCTTTGATTCGGGGAAAAGACAAACAATTAGCAAGGTTGTCTCTCAAAGTACCCCACTATTCCTATTTGAAAGCTAATTGCGACTGACCGGCAAATCCCCGCTGCCTATTTGCAAGATGCTGCGTCGAGATTTGCCTGTTTTGTCTAGTTGCAAACGCCAAGTGTAACCAACTAAAGACGGTAATTTCAACAGTGCACCACGAGACAGACACTCGTCATCTTCTCTCTAACGACCTAAATTATGTCCAAACGTTTGTCAGACAGTCTGTGAGTCAAAATGTCTCACCTGCCCAACATCTTCATCCCCAACTTCAGGTAACGACACAGGATCGATCCGTGCCGGCACAGTGTATGCGGATAACATCGTTAGGATTAAAATATCAAGAGTACATTAGCCTTATTTGGAATCACATCTTTGGCTCATCAAAATTAGCCGACGCTGAACAAAGAACTTTGGACACATTCAATAGATGGAACCAGAAGCTTTAACATGACCTTACGAACGCTGATATAAATTGATATACGAACACATCTGCAAATAGTTTTGAAAACTGAACTGCAGACAACATTAATAAATATATTAGAGATAAGTCTATTGACAAAACTAAGACACCCAGTTGGAAAAACCCCGGAGTTCAGCGTCTAGACCTACTGAGAATACTTCCTTTATTTATCTTCTGCTTGTAATTCTGTCAACGAGATACAACAATTGTTTTTGTTATGTACAATTCGCGCAGGAAATTGGACTAGTGCAAAAAATACACGTTGATACGGTTTTGTCGGCTTTAGTATGGGATTTGCCTGTTTTTGTTTATTCTGTCATGTATGCTTTTGTTTGTTGTATATTGTATATTCCTCACAGTGTGACAGAGTATATTGTTTGTTTACATTGTTTGCTATGTCTTGTGTACTGGGCATTGTATGATTACATTATTTGGTGTGTGTTATTGACAGCGCATTGTTTCGTTAGCAACAGCTTGTTCACTTTGCTCCTGTTGTTATTCTAGATTGTGGAATATCCTACATTGTGTAATATTGTATATTGTTTGATTCTGTACAATGTGTGATATTGTACATTGTGTGGTATTTTCTATTGTGTGATATTCTCTATTGCGTGGTATTCTCTATTGTGTAGTATTCTCTAGTGTGTGATATTTTACAGTGTGTGATCTTCTATATTATTAGATATTCTAACTTGTGTGATATTTTATATTGTGTAATGTTCTACATTGTGTGATATTCTACATTGTATGATGTTCTAATTTGTGGGGTATTCTACATTGTGTGGTGTTCTATACAGTGTGATATTCTACATTGTGTGGTGTTTTACATTGTGTGATATTCTACATTGTGTGATGTTCTACACAGTGTGATATTCTACATTGTGTGATGTTCTACATTGTGTGATGTTCTACATTGTGTGATATTCTACATTGTGTGATGTTCTACATTGTGTGATGTTCTACATTGTGTGATATGCTACATTGTGTGATGTTCTACATTGTGTGATATTCTACATTGTGTGGTGTTCTACATTGTGTGGTGTTCTACACAGTGTGATATTCTACATTGTGTGGTGTTTTACATTGTGTGATATTCTACATTGTGTGATATTCTACATTGTGTGGTGTTCTACACAGTGTGATATTCTACATTGTGTGATGTTCTACACAGTGTGATATTCTACATTGTGTGATATTCTACATTGTGTGGTGTTCTACACAGTGTGATATTCTACATTGTGTGGTGTTCTACACAGTGTGATATTCTACATTGTGTGGTGTTCTACACAGTGTGATATTCTACATTGTGTGGTGTTCTACACAGTGTGATATTCTACATTGTGTGGTGTTTTACATTGTGTGATATTCTACATTGTGTGATATTCTACATTGTGTGGTGTTCTACACAGTGTGATATTCTACATTGTGTGGTGTTCTACACAGTGTGATATTCTACATTGTGTGGTGTTCTACACAGTGTGATATTCTACATTGTGAGGTGTTCTACATTGTGTGATATTCTACATTGTGTGATTTTCTACATTGTGTGGTGTTCTACATTGTGTTCGTAACCCGATGGCGGCGGGAACTTATCATTCACCTCAGCTGCCTGGTCTATGATGAGTACCCTGAAATGTTTTAGGAAGTAAAGGCGGCGGGCTTGAAGTGAAAAACATTATCCACTGACTGCCGAGTGGGTTATATAAATACTGGACAGTTGTAGGCCTCAGGTGAATCCACTGATTGCCGAGTGGGTTATCAAAATGCTAGGCAGTAGTATCCCTCAGGTTTAGAGGAGCGTCAGTTATACCCTTAAGTTGGCAGCATATGGTACACCCAAATGACGAGGTCATGATGAGTCATGTTGACATAGACACAGAAATCGGAAACACGGGCGGTCAGATGACACATGACTCACCCAAACATAAACATACAATGTATGGCTGCCTTACTGAGTGTTCGATGTTACCGTGATTAGTACAGTCTTTTGTTCTTTCTGTCTTTCTTTCTTTCTGTCTGCCTCTCTTTCTTTCTTTTTATTTGTTTGTTTGTTTGTTTGTTTCTATCTGTCTGTCTGTCTGTCTGTCTGTCTGTCTGTCTTTCGTTCTTGCTTCTCTCCTTCGTTTTCGTTCCGCCCCATAAGAACATTAGTAGTACTGGATTTTAATTCAATAAAAATACCTTACCTCTTCTCCCTCATCTTTCTCTCATACCTCCTTATTCTCCTGCAAGCCCGCTACTCCACCTCAAGTGGGTACCAGCACAATGTGATACAGCATTACATGTACAACCACATGTACATCTAATTTATTCACCGATGTAAGACATTAATTCCAGGTTATGGAAATCTATTTTAAAGGGATTTAAGGGGTTAAAGGAGATCGGCCTCATTGCACCGGGTTGTAGCCTTGGTCCTGGTCCTGGTCCTTCAACTCACACCGCTCTCCGTGGGCATTCAAACACAATGAGTCATACTATCTTTTATGTGATATTGTACAATGTGATATTATCTATTGTGTCATATTCTACAATGTGATATTATTCATTGTGTGATATTATCTATTGTGTGATGTTATCAAATGGGTGATATTCTACAGTGTGATATTATCTATTGTGTGATATTCTACAATGTGATATTATCTATTGTGTGATATTCTACAGTGTGTGATACTATCTATTGTCTGATATCCTAAAATGAGATATTATCTATTGTGTGATATTCTACAGTGTGATATTCTACAGTGTGTGACATTGTGTGATATTCAATGTGGCTTCAGAAAAGAACGTGGAACTGTTGACATGATTTTTGCTGCAAGGCAGCTGCAAGAGAAATGTCAGGAACAGAACTGCGAAATGTTCTCCACTTTCATTGACCTTACCAAGGCTTTTGATACAGTCAGCAGAGAAGGACTGTGGAAGATCATGGCAAAATATGGCTGTCAACGAAAGTTTGTCCAAATAGTGCAACTATTTCATGATGGTATGCAGGCAAGAGTACAGGAAAATGGTGAACTGTCTGAGCCCTTTCCTGTCACCAATGGGGTGAAGCAAGGATGTGTCCTGGCACCAACACTGTTCAGCCTAATTTTTTCAGCCATGTTGACGAATGCCTTCGAGAACAACGACATTGGAATAGACATCAACTACCGCATGGATGGAAAGTTCTTCTTCTTCTTCTTCTTCTTCTTCTTCTTCTACTTCTGCTTCTTCTGCTTCTTCTTCTTCTTCTTCTTCTTCTTCTTCTTCTTCTTCTTCTTCTTCTTCTTCTTCTTCTTCTTCTTCTTCTTCTTCGTTCATCAGGAGTTTTTTTTTCCGGACGTGATGGCGTTGTGCCTGTTTACAGCAGAGCTGCGTTCTTGCGCCGATAGCCCGACACATCCGACTTCTGCGGAAATTTGTTGACCGGGTTATCCTTCCTGGGGGTTTCTTAGGACGTTTGACTCTCACTGTTGTGGTGTTATCTCCCATCCCAGCTGACCCATATAGAACAGCCAAAGACATCCTGGTTAGCCCTCAAGGGAAGGCAGACCATGGGCATTCCCCGCCATCCAAGGAGGCTTCCATAATTGCAGAGCCAACACACAGCGCTCTGGTACTGGGCTCACCCAAGGAATCGTCACGTCCTGCACATGGCTGCTTAGCCTCACTTCCGTATATTGGGCCTTCCGTTCACCATAGGCTGTTCTTCCGGAAACCAGAAGAATGCAGTCTGCAGATGACATCCACACAGTCAGCTTTCGATTCGGACTTCCTACGTAATGGATTCGCTATCCAAGCAATATTCCATTTCGTGCCACTAGGACACTTTTCCCACCTTTTATGAAGCCCAAACGGTGAACTTTTGATTGGACTTTCAACGTAATGGATTTGCTATCCAACAATATTCCATTTCATGCCACTTGGCGGCATTTGTAACCGACATACCTGTGGTATGAAGTGTGGCAATCTAAATACTTCATGCAGCTTTAAATGTCAACCTAAATGCAGTTAAAGTAAGCTGCAGTCAACTTGAGCTTGTATAACAGAGCACCATCTCTGTTAGTAGTTTAGGAGATAGATGGTGTGAAATAGAAAAGGGTTTGGGAAATGAATAAGTGATAAATGATGCACGCGTGAGCACTATTGAACGAGTTGTTAGGGAAGCTCACGCGTGACGTCGAAGATAAACATAGTTCAGTTCCAACTCGGCCTGCAATCTAACAAGAGGTGTTTTGTGTTTTCAACTTGCTGTATACGTTTTTATACCTTGACTAATAAACCGACACATATACCCTTTGGCCGGAGCCTTGACTTCATGTATGCAGTTCCCTTCCGTTATGTTCAGACTCTGTTACAGTCTGAAATGCTGCCAGTATACCAGGATACTGATTTGAGCTGTCGCGGCCTCAAGCGATCACAGAGGTCATCATTGCAAAACAAAACAATGGATTTCTAGAAGGCAGAAATTGTCAGAGGCCACGGACATTTATGTTGAAGTCATACAAATCTTTTGAGAATCAACTAATATTGAATCTGCAAACTTTTCTGATGGGGCTGATGTTTGTTAAAACCGTCACACAAAACATAATATTCTGAGTTGGGGAACGGAGCTGCCATCATCATTGTCCAGTCTTGAACTGACCTGGCCGTTGTTTTTAAACGTCAATATGCTACCTTGAAATGTCGTCTTACTGGAGCTCTTGATCTGGCCGTTACCGTCATCATGTCATTGAATTTGACCTTGGTTGCCTGAAGTGAAGTCAGGAGCTGTGAAGAGTTCATCCTTAATCACAAAAGGTTGGTCAACGCTTATACTGAACCAAGCCATTTGCTCATTTGTTTTCGATCGTTGTCTCCGATTGAGGAAACTCTGCTACTTATGAAAATCAACTCCATTCGAGCTTGGTCATAAATGCAACTATCTTTAACTCTGGCTTATCAAAATGTCAATCAAGCAAAGCGATATCGTTAATGTGGAATCTTCGGAAGCGCGTGGGCATACTGGGTTGCCGTCCTTCTGAAGAAGAGACCCTATTTAAATCGCTTCATTAAGCTAGAGACGTTTCAAATCCAGAAGTGCCCTTTTTTCGGGTGAAATCCAGAAGTGCCCTTTTTCGGGTGAAAAGAAGCCACAAATCTGAGGGTGCCCACCAATGGGTGAAATCAAGAGTTCAGAAGTTCTCCTTTCGTTATGGTGGAATAGAGGAACACGACAGGCTCGTTTTTTAGGTGAAGACTACAACTATCAAGCACAATCATCAGTCGGAATATTTGGACTTACTTTTCAGCCATAACTGGTAATTAAATTAATGTAAGATTTAACTAATATCACATAACCTGGTGTGGCTTATCAAAATGTCAATCAAGCAAAGCGATATCGTTAATGTGGAATCTTCGGAAGCGCGTGGGCATACTGGGTTGCCGTCCTTCTGAAGAAGAGACCCTATTTAAATCGCTTCATTAAGCTAATATGACTGAGCTACCGTATAACAGTAGACGGTACTACCTGGTTTCTGTTAGCGCCGAACGTTGGGCGGCGCTTACCAAACCCGACACCCCACATTGTGCCAACGGCTTCGGGCGGAAGAGCACAATTGGGAGGGTACAAGCCTTACCCTGGTGCGAGGAAATGCAAGCTAAAGACAAAATTGTCATGGCAGGGCAGACCAGGCCCTAAGCCTTGGTTGGCGACTGGTCTAGGATCGAAGCTCCGACAGGCGGACAGTTAGAGCATTGCTTTGCTGATCCGGCAGCTTCTGCAGCTTGTCTTGTTCCAGATGTAGGGGTGTTACCTTTCCTCTGGAGTGAACTAGGCAGGCCGAGAGAGGGATCATGCTGCATGGGCAACACATGATCTCTATATTTTAGCCCAGGCTTTGTGCTATGGAGAGGCAATAACTCACGCTCAGATGGCGGCCTCTACAATGCTCAGAGATTGAAGGCTAAGACCAAAATTAGGAGGGTACTGATCAGAGAGTTGCTTTTTGCAGATGATGCTGCAGTTACGACCCACTCTGAGGAAGAATTGCAATGTCTACTCTCTGCATTCTCCAATGCTTGTTCTGAATTTGGTTTAACAATTAGCAAAAAGAAGACACAGATTATGTCACAAGGTGCACATGGGGTACCATCAATCTTTATTGACGACGCTGAACTAGAGATAGTAGACCATTTTACGTATCTAGGATCAGTGGTAAATAGCAAATTATCCCTAGATCAGGAAATCAACATCCGGATTGGTAAGGCAGCAACAACAATGAACAGGTTAAGAAAAAGAGTCTGGGAGAACAGGAAGCTTACTGCCAAAACAAAAGTCCTTGTCTATCAAGCCTGTGTCCTTAGTAAACCTGGACAACTTACTCACACCAAGAGAACAATTTAAACAGCTTTCATATGCGGTGTCTGAGAAGAATTCTTGGTATTAAGTGGCAAGACAAAATCACAAATACTGAAGTATTGGAAAGATCAGGTTGTGTGACAGTTATTCCATGCTCAGTCTTCGTAGACTTAGATGGATAGGACATCTTAGGAGGATGGATGATGGTAGAATACCAAAGGATATCTATTTTGGTGAATTACAGATGGGTAAGAGATCTCAGGGTCGGCCTCTACTACGATACAAAGATGTGTGTAAGCGGGACATGATTGATACAGGCATTGATAATGCACATTGGGAGCAAGTAGCCGCTGAACGTGTTGCATGGAGGGCAAATATCAGAAATGGAATAAAGTCAAAGGAGAAAATTATTGCAGAAAAGTCACACACCAAGCGTTTGAGACGTAAGATGGTGCATGATGGTGGAAATGACCACGTGTTCACATGCACCCACTGTGAACGGACATTTACAGCGCAAATTGGCCTTATCAGTCACACTCGCTACCGCCATAGTTAAAAGTTATTATGCCTTTTTAGAGCACAAACTATCGTCTGTCAAGACGGCAAGGTGCCAATGATGGTGTGTTAGATAAAATTGATTAATTAACTAGAACACTTGATCTTTATAAGAAGAACAATCGCTTACGTCCTTTCTCTAATTTAAATATAGTGGTATACTTATTGATATTTATTAATTATAATTGTCAATTTGGTTATATAAATTATATAGCAAAACTATTTCAGCATATTCGAACATGGCAGAGGAACAAGTTTTGTTGACACAGGTTTTAACTGGAGTAGGCACGGCAATAGGCAGACTCAACACAGCAATAAAACAACAAGGAATAGGGACAGAGATTGAAAAATTTAGTGGACAGGCGAAAGATTTCAAGAAATGGATGACTTCGGTAGAGAAACATGCATTCTTGGTGGCGGCAACGGATGAGGAGAAGATGAAAATTGCTTATCAGGCCACTATAGCACCGGTTTCGGATCACATTCGAAGAAAATTAGAGGCAAGAACTGATGAGACATGGGAGCAGTTCAAGGATGACTTAGCCCACACAAGTATGCTGAAATCACAGATCCTCAGCATGCGTTTTCAGTGTTAAGACAATCCAAGCAAAACACTGGAGAAACTGTACAATTATTTAGTGATAGGTTGATTAACCTAGCTGAGGAAGCATTCCTGGGACAGAACGTACGAGGGGAGGAAGTAGAGCGAATGTTGGTCGGGATTTTTGTAGATGGTATAAAGTCATATGGACTGAAGTTTAAATTAATGAGAGAAAACCCTGAGAGATTATCACAAGCTGTGGATATAACTGTACAGGAAGAGAATATGAGACGAAGATTTAGACTGAGAGTAGGACGAGAAATAGGAACTAGTCGGGTAGATAGGATTGAAGAGCCCATGGAGGTAGGACAAACAAGGTTCGGATGGAATAGAAGAGGAGGAATACAGACGTTACAGGGAGGTAATGAAAATACTTATGATAGATGAAGACAAATGAGAAATCCTATAAGAGAAACGGTAGGTAACACAAATATAGTCTGTTGGGGTTGTGGTCAACGCGGACACGCTTTTAAATTCTGTGGTAACAGGCGTGTTCAGTCGAATACACAAAATAGAAATGTTAATAACAGATCAAATACGAATTTTGAAGGTAGACAGAGGCATTTTACAAGGCAAAGAACGCAGGAAAACCGGAATCCCACCTATTGAATAGGATCTGCGGTAGGAGGGAAGATAAAAAGGTCCCAAGATTTAAAGAATATTTTAATGACAAGTATAGCAGGACGAGTAGAAAGTGCTCTCAACTGGCTGAAATCAAACAATTTTCAGTAAATAAAACGGACCCCAGTTAATGCATAATAGAAATAGGGAAATATAGAATTCGTACATTAATTGATTCGGGAGCTCAGGTTAGTGTAATCAAAGAAAATTTTCTATACAAAATAATTAAAAATTGCAAAATATTCAGGAGTCATGATAATCTTCACTCTGTTACAGGACAAAATTTACAAGTAGTTGGTCAAACAATGATAAATCTCAAATTAGGAGGAATCAACGTAAGACATCTTTTTCATGTAGTTAAAGAGTTAAATAGGAACATGCTTATAGATAGGGATTTCTTACTAAAAAATGGTGTAAGACTTTGTTTTGATCTGCACAAATTAAGATTCAAGGGCGTGTATGTAGATTTAGAAGAAGACATGCACATATCAGCACTGGTTAGAGTTAAAACGTCCACGACTTTAAAACCACAAACGGTTAATCTGATACAGGCGAAAGTGAAAAGAAATCCGTATTATTTAGTAGGACATACAGTTAGAATAACAGAATTACAAAGAGAGGTAATAGATGAGCCTGGTCTAGAAGTTCCAGACGGAATAATGACATTAGATAAACACTTAACTTTCCGGTAATGATTATTAACAACACAGGCAGGGAGATTAAATTGTACAGAGGATGTGTAATAGCCAAAGTAGAACATGACACTAACAGCGTGTTAGAAACCGATAGAGTAGAAATGCCGAGAATGAATTATTCAGAAACTCCTATGGAAAGAATTAATACCAGGAATAGACGTGGAAGAAGATGGAACAGGCGAAATGATGAATTGATCCATCCATTCAGAAAACATACATCTCAAATATATTCAGTAGACAAAACAACAAGAGAACAAGAATTATTAGCACAGTTAAAAGCTCCACCAGAAAATAAGGAAATATTAGAAAAACTTGTAAAAGAGAATCAAGATGTTTTTGCGATTAACGACTTAGAATTGGGGAAGACCAAAACAGTCACTATGGAAATAGATACTGGAGATCACCCACCAATTAGTTTAAAACCGTATAGAACTCCCTTAAGGAATAGAGAAATTGTCGAAAAAGCAATAGAAGATATGTTAAAAGCAGGAATAATAACAAGATCGAAGTCAGAATGGTCATCTCCGATGTCATAGTGACCAAAGCTGATGGTTCACATCGATTCTGTTGCGACTACAGGGCGTTGAACAAAATCACTAAGAATGTAGCTTACCCATTGCCGGTAATCGACGATATTTTAGGGCTACTTAATGGGTCTACCTTCTTCACTACATTAGATGTAAGGTCAGGATTTTTGTGTATCCCTGTCTCCAGATGCTCAAAAGAAAAGTGCTTTTTGTACACACGCAGGTTCTTACGAATTTTTACGAATGCCTTTTCGCGTGAAAACTGCGCCTTCTCACTATATGTTATTAATAAATCAAGTATTAGAAGGCATGCAAAAGTTTGCATTAGCATACATAGATGACATTTTAATCTACACAGCAGGAGACGTACAGGACCATCTGAAACATGTAAAATTAGTATTTGATAGATTAAGAATACATGATGTTAAATTGAAACTCAGTAAATGTGAATTTCTAAAAACAGAAACTAAGTACCTGGGATACATTATTGATAGAGAAGGAATTAATCCAGATCAGGATAAAGTAAAAGCTATTAAAGAATTGCCTCCTCCAACCAACGTAAAAGAAGTTCGTGCTTGTATCGGTACATGTGGGTACTATCGTCGTTTCATTCCAGGTTTCTCAAAAATAGCAGAGCCTATCACTAACCTGACTGGCAAATACACTAGATTTAAGTGGAATGATGAGTGTCAACGAGCATTTGAGTTTTTAAGAAATAGCTTAACAGTAGTGCCACTGTTGACACATCCAGATGTGGATAAACAGTTAATTTTGTATACAGATGCTTCAGATAATGCTATAGGAGCATGTTTAGCACAACCATATGAAGGAGAAAGATCAGGAATACCAGGAGTTAAGAATGAAAGACCAATTTATTTTCTGTCACACAAACTTAGTAAATCTCAGAAAAAATGGTCTACTATAGAAAAAGAGGCATACGCTATCCACTATGCTCTTCAGAAACTTAACTATTATTTACATAACGCCAATTTCATTATTAGAACTGACCACATGCCCTTAAAATCTTTACTAGAAGCTCCAGTGCAGAACAGAAAAATACAGACATGGACGTTGAATTTGCAGGGGTACAACGCGAAGATAGAGTACGTAGCCGGTAGGGACAACACCTGTGCAGATTTATTATCCAGAATCCCGTATCCAGAGACATCAGGAAACACTGAGGATGAGGGTGAACCCGAAATAGACGACCGAAACTGGCAAGTAAATATATTAGATTCTGCCATATTAAATAGAGAGGATATTAGGAGTTTACCGTCGGATCAAGAATCTGAATCTAGAGCCGAAGACCCACATTTAAGACAATTCAATATGAAAGAAGAACAAGAATTGGATCCAAAAGTTGTGGAAATAAAACAGAAATTGAACGAAACGGGTGAGAACAGTTATAAAAAAAAATTATTTAGTCTTACAAGATGACGATCAGTTATATTACGTGAATGAAAGAAGCGAACAGTTGAGAAAATACATTCCAAAACATTTGGAAATTGAGATTTTAAAGGCATATTATGATGAGAATGGTCATCTTGGTCGTGATAAGTTAGTAAAAGCACTCAATAATAAATATTATTGGCCGAACTTATTTAGAACTGCTTGTAAATACGTCGATGCGTGTGAGAAGTGTAGGTTAAGAAATATGAAAACGATCAAATGTCCCCTACAAGATACTGACATTCCTCAGTTTCCAATGCAGAAAGTGAGCTTAGATATATCAGGTCCTCACCCTAGAACACTATCAGGGAATGTATATCTACTTCATGTCGTGGATTGCTATAGTCTCTGGCCAGAAATTTATGAGATTCCGGATAAAAGCGCAGATACCATCATTAATTTCTTTTTCTACAGGAGTTCATACCAAGATTTAGTTGCCCACAGATCGTACTCACCGATAATGGTAAGGAGTTTGTGAACAAGAAGTTTGAGAAGTTATTACAAGATTTGAATATAAACCATATAAAAACTTCATATTATAGACCTTCTTCAAATGCTAAGAATGAGAGACAACATCGAACATTGTATAATATTATAGCAAAAATTGTCGATGAACATGAAAAAGATTTGGACCTTTTCTTGGGATCTGCACCAAGCGCGATACGCACAAATCAAAATGAGGGAACAGGTTTTTCACCATTCTACTTATTACACGGGAGAGAGCCTATACTACCAATTGACAATCTGTTAAAACCAAGACGTAAATATATGGGGGAGGATTTTCAGGAAGTTATTATTCAAGAAATGCACAAAACGCATGTAAGGTTAAGAAACAATATAATTAAAGCCAGAGAAAGACAGAAAAGGTACGCAAACAAAAATACACAATTACAGGAATTTAAAGTAGGTGATAGAGTTTATTATAAGAAGCATAGAAGGAACTCCAAATTTGATGCTCATTGGATTCCAGGTTATTATATTTTAGAAAAGTTAGGTACTGTATCATACATTATAAAGAACCAAATCACGGGACATGTAGCACGGGCACACGTGGAACATTTAAGAAGAGATAATGAAGATAAGAGAAACAATAACAATAATAATAATTATTATTATTCAGACGACTTATATTCAGATGGACAACTCGTCAGAAGAGCTACAATACCACCAGATTTTGGAAAAGATCCGGTACAAAGTCAATTAATAACAACACCAGTTTACGATGATACTTATGAACAGACAATACCGAAAACGTTGATGAAAGAAGAGAGGAATACGTATGATGGTTGTTATGATAGTATTAAATCTATGGAAGAAGAGGTAACCGCTCCATTTAAAAATACCAGACAAGAAGTGAAAAGGAGAATAGAAAGACAGAGAGAAAGAGAAGTGGAGAATTAGAGAAAATTCATCAAGCGACGATGACATGCCACTACTCGAAAGATCGTTAAGAAACTATGATAGACAGGTTAGATTAGATATAGAAAGGAAAAAATTAGCGGCTGCTAGCAACAGACATACAGATGAAGAAGAAGGAATGGATGAAAATTCAGAATCTAATGGATAGTAGCATGAAGGACAATATTTCTCTACGAGAGGATGAAGACATTGATGTGGAGAGAGCACTTATACAGAAAAATCTAGAATTACTGAAGAAATGGAGACATAGTAAATAAATTGATAGAAAATGCTGCAGGTAGCAGGTTGAAAATTTTGTGGTTTAAAGAGGAAATTGATAATTGATGAAATACGGTGGCTGTGAGTTACAGATTGGCAAATAGCTTAATTAATAGTTGTGGTGAATTGTCTTGAGGAGTAGACATGATGTTGTATATTTTAGTAATAAGTTAGATAATATGGATGTAAATTCTCGTGTGGTCTTGAAGATGTATTTTTATTCCCATTTGATTTTAAGATTTGACTTGTTGAGTTTTCTTAATAGATAAATAATTTATTGTTAGTCCGTAAAAGTGACTAACAATGGATAGGATGTATGTCATATTATTTTGAATAATGTCTTTCTTTGAATTGGTTGATTACCTTTATTTGATATGAGGGGAAAGAAAATTTGTCTGCAAAACGTTGGGGGGGGGGGGGGGGGGTATGATATCCTGTTTTGACTACGTTTTGGTTGGCTCATGAATTATGATGTTAGTTGAATTGTCTTGTGTATTGAATAGTAGTTACCCTTGTTTACAAATAAGTTGAAAATTGTTTAAAAAATTTTTTGTTCACAAATAGTTATTGTTTTGTTTAGAATAAAGAGTAATAAGACGGGGCTTTATTTAAAACCCTTCGTTCAGAAAATACTTAACAAACGACCGAGGACTAGAAGAGAGACACATTCTCCTTATGAATAATAAGTTGTAGTAAACATGAGTACTAAAAAGTTTGGCCTTGTGCTGGTAAGAAGGCTGCTGCGCCAATCAGCGTTAATGTTTTAGGATAGGGAGGTTAATTACATAGTGGCTATAAAGTTTTGGAAACATATGCCATACTTAGATGACGGGGTTTTATAATGGTTCCTACACAAATAAAAGGGTTCTGGGGAGTTGCAATAGGAGCTGCAATAAGTCAGCATTGATTGAAGGTATATGGATTGGATGCCATATTATATTAAGGAATAAACGTGACTAACGTCTATAGCGGGTGTAAAAAGAGGCTGTGATAGTTAGAAAATATAAGAAGCTGGTTAATAAAGAATGGATATTAAAGGGGCTGCAGATAGCAGTGCATATGGTTTGATACAGGGTTAGATATGTATATGAACAAGAATGCTTGTCATGGGATGTGAGGGGGTGAATATAGGAGCTATGATAAACAGCGTTAATTAATTTAAAATACGTTCATGGGAAATGAACATTGTTAATATTATGGTTTCATGATGGGGCATGAGACAGCTGAAATATAGTCATGGGTGTGGATGACAGCAAATTTTAGATTCACTTAATTTATAACAAACAGAGATATATGTTCATAGATCATAAGATGTGTTTTTGAAAAACTTTATTTGTAAAGTTTTTGCGTTTGCAAGGGAGGTAAATGTGATTGCTTTTTGGACTACTTCTTTATGTCTTCATAACTGGGTGCGCACCCCATCTTTTCTGTCTATCCTGTGTTGTGTTGTTGATGTTGAGAGAGAATGAGAAGTTACATAACGCATGATAAGTTTCAAGGTATATACTAATGATTTTTATGAACAATTGTATATATGAAATGAAATATCCTTATGAACTGTTTTTAAAAAAAAATGAAACCTTGTAGGCTCAGAAACGAAGAAGAAGTATCACAGAACGTAGCGGTTAGCTATAAGAGACAAGTGGAGAATTGGACTTGAAGGAATAGAAATAAAGTTCATTGGTTAAGAGGGGGAGAAATAATATTGGGGTTAAGGTTTTAATTAGAATAAGTAGGTTAGGGGTTAAGACTTTTCAAGATAAGTCTTCTTAAAGAAAGGGAGGAATATAACAGAGCACCATCTCTGTTAGTAGTTTAGGAGATAGATGGTGTGAAATAGAAAAGGGTTTGGGAAATGAATAAGTGATAAATGATGCACGCGTGAGCACTATTGAACGAGTTGTTAGGGAAGCTCACGCGTGACGTCGAAGATAAACATAGTTCAGTTCCAACTCGGCCTGCAATCTAACAAGAGGTGTTTTGTGTTTTCAACTTGCTGTATACGTTTTTATACCTTGACTAATAAACCGACACATATACCCTTTGGCCGGAGCCTTGACTTCATGTATGCAGTTGCCTTCCGTTATGTTCAGACTCTGTTACACTTGTTTATATCTCCATAGAGTTTGTCCTCAAATGAAGCAGGTGTGGGCCAAAATATCTTTCTCTGTTCTGCATATATTGGGCACTCCTGTAGCAAGTGTTTAGCTGTCATTTTACCAGTTCCACAATTACATTAATCGGTATCTCCTATCTTTAGTTTATTGAACAAGTGATATTTCAGCCTGTTATGTTATGTGCGGAGTCTGAAGATTGCTACTTGTTCTCTTCGGTCGAGTTTGTAATATGCATCATCCTTCTGGTGGATTGGATGCTCTGATTCCCATTTGGCTCTATAGGTGCTTTTTATAAACTTCTTTGTCTCATTATAGGTTATGTCTATATCAGGCTGTGGTAGTCGTCCACCTTCTTGTGCTAGTCTGTCAGCCTCTTCATTTCCAGGTATACTGCAATGTGATTGGATCCACTGTATTACAACTTTTTTTTTGGATTTCTGGCATAGACCATGGAGTGCTGCTCTTAGGTCAGTTATTTCTGTGCTGATTTTGCTCTTCAGTATTGAGACAGCTGGCTTTGCATCTGTGAAGATAGCTATTTGATTCACTTTATTTTCCTCCATCAAGAGCATTTCTGCTGCAGTTTTCAAAGCCTCTACCTCCGCTTTGAAGATACTTGAAAATATTTCAGTTGCCACTGACTGTTGTTTTTTTCCCACTCCATATTTTAAATTTAGGAGAATTCCTCCTCCTCCATTTTCTATTGAATTGTTGGCTGATCCATCTGTATATGCGTGGGTCTAATTGCTGCTTGGGTAATGTTCTTTTATGTAGTTTAGGGTTATCTTTCTTCTTTAGGTTTCATTCTGAGTGTTCTTTTTCTCAATGGCAGGAATGTTTTCTATCATCTCAGGCAGTTGCTGCTGTCTACCAGCTGAGAACTTGTGTGCATTGTAAATGAGTTTGACTGTTGATATGTTAAGTATGGGATCTGCCCTAATCTTTCGTTTTGCAGTTTCTACAAAGTTGCTACGCTTCAGTCTTCTTCTTCTTCTTCTTCTGCGTTCATCCGGAGTTTTTTTCCGGACGTGATTGCGTTGTGCCTGTTTGCAGCAGAGCTGCGTTCTTGCGCCGTTAGGCCGACACATCCGACTTCTGCGGGCATTTGTTGGCTGGGTTAAACTTCCCGGGGGTTTCTTAGGACGTTAGACTCTCACTGTTGTGGTGTTATCTCCCATCCCAGCTGGCCCATATAGAACAGCCAAAGGCATCCTGGTCAGCCCTCAAGGGAAGGCAGGGGCAGACCATGGGCATTCCCCGCCATCCAAGGAGGCTTCCATAATTGCAGAGCCAACACATAGCGCTCTGGTACTGGGCTCACCCAAGGAATCGTCACGTCCTGCACATGGCTGCTTAGCCTCACTTCCGTATATTGGGCCTTCCGTTCACCATAGGCTGTTCTTCCGGAAGCCAGAAGAATGCAGTCTGCAGATGACATCCACATAGTGAGCTTTCGATTCGGACTTTCCACGTAATGGATTTGCTATCCGAGCAATATTCCATTTTGTGCCACTAGGACACTTTTTCCACCTTTTATGAAGCCCACACAGTGAGCTTTCGATTCGGACTTTCCACAGTAATGGATTTGCTATCCAAGCAATATTCCATTTCATGCCTCTGGGAGGCTTGTGTAACCGACATGCTTGTGGTATGAAGTGTGGCAGTCTAAATACTTCTTCATGCACCTTTAAATGTCAACCTGAATGTAGTTAAAGTAAGCTGCAGTCAACTTGAGCTTGCTGATATCTCCATAGAGCTTGTCCTCAAATGAAGCAGGTGTGGGCCAAAATATCTTTCTCTGTTCTGCATATATTGGGCACTCCTGCAGCAAATGTTTAGCTGTCATTTTACCAGTTCCACAATTACATTCATCGGTATCTCCTATCTTTAGTTTATTGAACAAGTGGTATTTCAGCCTGTTATGTCATGTGCGGAGTCTGAGGATTGCTATTTGTTCTCTTCGGTCGAGTTTGTAATATGCATCATCCTTCTGGTGGCTTGGATGCTCTGATTCCCATTTGGCTCTATGGGTGCTTTTTATAAACCTCTTTGCCTCATTATAGGTTATGTTTATGTCAGGCTGTGGTAGTCGTCCGCCCTCTTTTGCCAGTCTGTCAGCCTCTTCATTGCCAGGTATACTGCAATGTGATGGGATCCACTGTATTGCAACTTTGTTTTGATTTCTGGCATAGACCATGGAGTGCTGCTCTTAGGTCAGCTAGTTCTGTGCTGATTTTGCTCTTCAGTATTGAGACAGCTGACTTTGCATCTGTGAAGATAGCTATTTGCTTCTCTTTATTTTCCTCCATTAAGAGCATTTCTGCTGCAGTTTTCAAAGCCTCTACCTCCGCTTTGAAGATACTTGTAAATTTTTCAGTTGCCACTGACTGTGTGTTTTTCCCACTCCATTTTTTAAATTTAGGAAACTTCCTCCTCCTCCATTTTCAATTGAATTGTATGCTGATCCATCTGTATATGCGTGGGTCCAATTGCTGCTTGGGTAATGTTCTTTTATGTAGTTTAGGGTTATTTTTCTTCTTTCGGTTTCATTCCGAGTGTTCTATTTCTCAATGCCAGGAATGTTTTCTATCATCTCAGGTAGTTGCTGCTGTCTCCAAGCTGGGAACTTGTGTGCAACTGTTGATATGTTAAGTATGGGATCTGCCCTAATCTTTCGTTTTGCAGTTTCTACAAAGTTGCTACGCTTCAGTCTTCCCTTTCCAAAACCATTAAACATGTTATACATAGGGTGGTCTGTCAATCTTCTAAATTTTTCTGCTTGTTACTGGGCTCTGCTATCTATTCTATCCTGCATTGGTTGTAAACAAGTGATCTTTTCTAGTTCATTAATAGGCGTTGTCTTCAGGCTTCCAGTTATGATTCGCATTCCTTGATTTTGGACTCTACTTATTTTGTTAAAGTTTGACTTAGCTGCTGTTGCCCAAGCTGCAATGCCATATTCCAGTACTGGCCTCACCCGTCCAGTATATAACTTCTTGAGAACTTTCTCATCTGCTCCCCACGTTGTATCAGCAAGCTTTTTCATGATTGCCATTCTTTGCCTTGCTCTTGTTCGATTTTTCTCAACCTGTGTCTTCCATGTCAGGCGACGATCAAAGGTGACTCCTAGATAGTTTGGATTTTCTTCATGGCGCAATATTTTTCCATTCAATACCAGCTTAGGTTGCTGAGTTTTATTTGAGAGGGAGAACACTGTGCATGTTGTTTTCTCCTCACTTATCTTCACTAGCCATGATTTTGACCAGTCCTCTAGCGCTAATAAGGCTTGCTGTATTCTGCTGTTAGCTGTACTAATATATTCTTCAGATGTCCATATGGCTAGGTCATCTGCAAAGGAGGATGTGTGTACTCTGGCTGGAAAATTTTCCGTGATGTCATTTATATATGCTAGGAATAATGTTGGTGAAAGAACTCCTCCTTGGGGGACACCTTGCTCCAACAGCATCATTTTGCTGGTTTGTCCTTGTACTTTTGTCCTGGCAGTTCTGTTCTCAAGGTAGTGGCTGATCCATTTATACATTTTCCCACAAACATGCATTTTTTGCAGTTTTACTTTCAGTCCTTCCTTCCATACTTTATCAAATGCTTTTTCTAAATCTATCCAGACCGCTAGTGTGTGCTTTTTCTCTTGGAAGGCATCCTCTATTTCCTGAGCTATATAGGTTATTTGATCTTCAGTGGATCTGTACTTTCTGAATCCTGCTTGGTGTGGTGTTAAGAGTTGGTTTTCTTCCAGATGCCATGTTAGCCTGCCATTGATAATGCGTTCCATTAATTTTCCTACACAGCTAAGTAGACTGATAGGTCGATAGCCATTTGGTTCTTCCAGGTCTTTTCCTTTCTTTGGGACTGGTATTAGTATAGCTTCCTTCCATGCCTGTGGGACTATTCCTCTCTTCCAGCTGTAATTTAGGACTGCTAGTAGTTTCTTTTTTGCCTTAGTGCCTAGTCCTATTAGCATTTCATTTGTGATTCCATCCTTTCCTGGTGATTTCTTCTTTTTTAGGGTATTCATTGCCTGTTCCATTTCTTCCATTGTTAGATTTGCCATCATATATTCTGCTGCTGTCTCTGTATTACTATGATGTATCTGTTTGTCTTTGATTGCTTTCTTCTGTTCGGTTGTAATATCAATGTGGTTTGCACTGGCATAGTGTTCCATTAGTGCATTTGCAGCCTTTTTTCCTGTAAGCAAGGCATTTCCTTGTTTAATTGTTATTTGTTTGTTTCTAGGTCCTTCATTGTTCATGGCTTTCACTAGTTTCCATAGTTTGTTTCCATCCCTGTCAAAATTCAGGTTTTCTGTTTTTTCCCTCCAACAATCTCTTGTTGTTTGATTTACTGTTCTTTTATATTTTGCTGAGATGGCTTTGAGAGAGATGTTCGCTTCAGTTGTTTGTTCTCTCTCTGCTGTCTTCCTGGCATCTTCAACTTTGTCCTCCAAAATTTGTAGTTCTTCAGTCCAGTATGGTTTGTAATTTTTCCTCGCTCCTCTTGGAATAGACTCAGTGGCCGCCTGTATTATTGCTCTGTTTAGACTTTCCACCATTTGCTTCATGTTGCCATATCGTGTATTTATGTTTTCACAATATTTGTCTGTTAGTATGGCAAATCTGTCCCAATCTGCTCGTTTGTAATTCCAGCGGGGCAAAGGCTTTTGCTCCTGTGGAACATACTCCATATTCATTACAAGCTTGATTGGTCTGTGGTCACTACCTGCTAATTGGTCAAGCACATGGCGATCGATTTTGTGGAGGATGTCTCCTGTGCAGAAAGCTAAGTCTGGAGTAGAAGTGGTAAACCATCTTCTGGAGTAGAAGCTCGGTGTGTCATCCGCTTTGTTGAGTAGATGGAGATTTGAGTCTATTTCCCAGTCCTCCACTTCATCTCCTCTTTTGTCAGTATCTGGGTATCCCCATCTTTCTGAACGGCTATTAAAGTCTCCGACAATAATGCAGTTTGTGTCAGTTATTTTCATGTTTGAGAGTGTAAGGTCCTTATCTGCTGGGCTATACAGATTGTAAATTCTTATTTTCACGTCCTTTATCATTATATCAACACCTATAATTTCCGTTTGGTTGTCAGAGATCACAGATACTTCGCTGCAAGGTATTGTATTTCGTGTAAGTATTAGAACTCCTCCTTTGTGTCCTTCGCGGTCAAAACGTGTGGCCTGATATCCTCTGACTGAGAATTTGCGATTGGCGTTGAGGTGTGTCTCTTGAATGCATGCCACATCTATTCTATCTTTATGAAGACGCTGTGTTAGGGAGACTTGCTTGTTATAAACTCCTTCGGCATTCCACTGTAGTATGATGAGTGTCCGGGGTGTTTGGTCAATAGCTCTTAACCTACTCCTCTGTGCCTTGACTCCACAGCACAGGGGAAGGTGACCACCAGTAGTCATGGGTGGACCCCCTCGAGGCAGGGGGCCCGGCACTATCACCGCCTGATGGGACTTCGCGGGATTAGCACCATAACGATTAATTTTAATTTGTGACATCATGAATTAAGTTACGTTGCACTGCTTTGTCAAGCCTGTGGCTCAGTACATCCGATTTCGACAAGCATTTTTTCGGGGTGCTTTCCCTAGCCTTTGACTGTCCCCAGTCTACCTACAAGGCAGCAGGTTTGTGTGTCTCTTAGTCTGGTCCCTCTCCCTTGACCTGTCCGACATGGGTGACCCTACCAGTAGCTGTGCTACCGTCGGCATAGCTCTTGGGGTCATTGGAACGCTCAAGCCCCTCTACCTTGTCACGGTGGACACACAGCAGAGGGGGGAAATTTATTCAATCTCAGAAGGCTGAAAGCTAAAACACAAATTAACAGCGACACCGCCAGAGAACTCCTGTTTGCTGATGATTGCGCTCGATATGTCACCCCAGAGGCAGACATGAAACACAATGTTTAAGCTTTCTCACATGCCTGTGCCAACTTTGGGCTCAATATCAACTTGGAGAAGACTGTAGTTATGTACCAGCCAGCTCCAGGGAATAATCACACTGTGCCGAATATCAAAGTGAATGGTCATAGTCTAAGTGTTGTGGACAAATTCACCTATCTTGGCAGCACTGTGTCACAAGCCGCCACAATTGACGAAGAAGTGAATGCAAGAATCTCCAAGGCCAGCGAGGCCTTTGGCAGACAGTACAAGAATGTATGGGACAGAAATGGAATAAGCCTACAAACAAAGCTGAAAGTCTATAAAGCAGTTGTATTATTCAAACTGCTATATGCTTGTGAAACCTGGAATGTTTATCAGCGACATGCTAGGAAATTAAACCACTTCCACATAGTCTGCCTTAGGAAGCTACTGAAGATTAAATGGCAAGACATCCCAGACACTGAATTCCAAGAAAGATAGTCCATGCCCAGTATCCACACTCTACAAATGAAGAATCAGATTCGTATACCAAATCACAGGCTCCCTAAACGAATTGTTTTCGTCGAGTTCCATTGTGGTAAACGCTCCCAAGGCGGCCAGAGGAAACGCTTTAAAGACACTGAAAATCTCACTGAATGCTTTTGGAATTCATCATGACACCTGGGAGACTGCAGCCAGAGACCGAAATTCGTGGTGTACATCATTACGAAAGGGTGCAGTCACGTGTGAGGGCGATCAGGACTGCAAGAACTGTGAAGAAAAGGCAGGACAGAAAAACCACTGCAGGAAATCCTCCTCCAGAAACGTCAAGCATTCTTTGTCCACATTGTCAAAGAACAATTCGAGCCAAAATAGGCCTTATCAGCCATCTTTGAACTCACGGCTCCATACTTTCAACCCCACTGGATGAAATGAATGGTCATCATCATTCTTGATGGACAAACAACACACACAACACAGTGTGATATTACCTACTGTGTGATATTGTCTAATGTGTGATATCATCTATTGTGAGATATTTTACAGTGCGGTAATGTCTATTGTGTGATATTCTACAGTGTGAAATGTTATATTGTGTGATATTCAACAGTGTGGTATTATCTATTGTGTGATAGTCTACAGTATGATATTATTTATTGTGTGATATTCAACAGTGTGATATTATCAACTGTGTGATATTCTACAGTATATGATATTATCTATTATGTCATATTCTACAGTGTGATATCATCAGTTGTGTGATATTCTACAGTGAGTGACATTCTACAGTGAGTGACATTCTACTGTGTGATATTATCTATAGTGTCATATTTTACAATGTGTGATATCTATTGTGTGATATTATATATATATATATATATATATATATATTGTGTGAAATTATCTATTGTGACATATTCTACAGTGTGATATTATCTTTTATGTCATATTCTACAGTGTGATCTTACCTATTGTGTCATGTTCTGCAGAGTGATATTTCAGAAATATACATCATAATAGGGGATTTCAACGTAAAAGTAGGAAATCAAGGTTATAAATACACAGTAGGAAACCATGGTTTGGGAGAGAGAAACGAAAGAAGATACAGACTTGTATAGTGGGCAAATGAGCAGGAAATGATTGTAGGAAACACCTGGTTTAAGCAACATCCTAGTAGGTTATGGACATGGAGGAGTCCTGATAGCAGGATTAAAAACCAGATAGATTACATTCTGATTAGCAGAAGGTTTCGAAATGCGTTAACAATTGCAAAAACAGTTCCCAGTGCTGATTGTTATAGTGACCACAGATTACTTACTGATACATTGAGGATAAAGTTAAAGAAAGTCAAGTATATAACAGGAAACATTAAATATGATCTATGTTCATTGAGAAATGACATGGAAATACAAAACAAATTCAACATAGAAGTACAGAACAGATTTGATATATTGTCTGATCTAGAGATCCTATTTCAGTGTGTGGATGATCAATGGGAAATATGGAAGAATTCAATCAGTTTGGCAGCAGAAACAACTAGTTCCAAAATTAAAGAAGGTGGGTCGTAAGAAATGGATGACTGAAGAAATTTTACAACTAATGGAAACAAGAAGACTCAACAAAAATAATTCCTGCCAAATATGAAGAAATTCACAGACAAGTCAGAATATTATGTAAGGAGGCACAAGAAGGCATGGCTTGAGAAAAATTGCATAGAAATTGAAAAACAACACAACAGTCAAAATACCAAATTAGTGCACAAAAGAATTGAGGAACTTACTAATCAAAGAACAAGAACATCAGCAGGCTGTCTAAAAACTAAAGATGGCAAAATCATAAAAGAAAAAGATAAGATTCTACATGAATGGTCAGATTATGTGAAAAACCTTTATGAAAACAGACATGAACAGTATGCTATTCGAATTAATAATGGACCACAAATTTTGAAGATGGAGGTTCAGAATGTTCTAAAACATATGAAAGCTGGCAAAACCCCCGGTTCAAAACAGAAATGATTAAAGCTTTAATCGAATAAGGAATAGATCAAGTCACCATACTGCTGAACACATTATATGATACCGGAGATATACCTTCTGAATGCTGTAATTCTGTATTTATTGCAATCCCAAAGAAATCAGGAACCTTGGAATGTGATCAACATAGAACAATTAGTATAATGAGTCACATCACAAAGATTTTGCTACGAATTATCATGCAAAGAGTGAGAAAGAAAATACAACCTGAAATAGGGGAAGAGCAATGTAGGTTTGTAGAAGGAAAGGGTACAGTAAATGCTGTGTATATGCTGCGATCAGTTATTGAACGTTCTATAAAAGTAAACAAAGATACACATCTTTGCTTTATTTACTACACAAAGGCTTTCGATAGAGTAAGACATGACGACATGGTAGATATGCTTGCAGACCTACAAATTGATGGGAAAGACATTAGACTTATTAAAAACAGAAATTGGAAACAACAAGCAACCACAAGGATTGATAACGAAGTAGGACAATATCAGCTTATTAACAGAGGTGTGAGGCAACGGATGTGTAATGTCTCCAGATCTTTTTTTCCCTATACAGTGAAAATATTTTCAGAAATGTAGAAGATATAAATGGAATCATCATTGGCGGACGAAACATCAGTAACATTAGATATGCAGATGATACAGTATTGATTGCAGACAATGAGCAGGATCTGCAACAATTAGTAGATACGGCTGTTGTACACAGTGAGCAACTGGGGTTAGAATTAAATTGTAAAAAGACTCAGGTTATGGTCGTCACTAGGAAGGAAGAAGTGCCACAATGTAATATACAAGTAAATGGGAATATTCTTCAACAAGTGAATCGGTACTTCTTCTTCGTTCATCCGGAGTTTTTTTTTTCGGATGTGATTGCGTTGTGCCTGTTTACAGCAGAGCTGCGTTCTTGCGCCGTTAGGCCGACACATCCGACTTCTGCGGGCATTTGTTGACCGGGTTAACCTTCCCGGGGGTTTCTTAGGACGTTTGACTCTCACTGTTGTGGTGTTATCCCCCATCCCAGCTGGTCCATATAGAACAGCCAAAGATCCTGGTCAGCCCTCAAGGGAAGGCAGGGGCAGACCATGGGCATTCCCCGCCATCCAAGGAGGCTTCCATACTTGCAGAGCCGATACATAGCGCTCTGGTACTGGGCTCACCCAAGGAATCGTCACGTCCTGCACATGGCTGCTTAGCCTCACTTCCGTATATTGGGCCTTCCGTTCACCATAGGCTGTTCTTCCGGAAACCAGAAGTATGCAGTCTGCAGATGACATCCACACAGTGAGCTTTCGATTCGGACTTTCCATGTAATGGATTTGCTAGCCAAGCAATATTCCATTTCGTGCCACTAGGACACTTTTCCACCTTTTATGAAGCCCACATAGTGGGCTTTTGATTCAGGACTTTCCACGTAATGGATTTGCTATCCAAGCAATATTCCATTTCAGTGCCACTAGGACACTTTTCCACCTTTTATGAAGCCCACACAATGGAGCTTTCGATTTGGACTTTCCACGTAATGGATTTGCTATCCAAGCAATATTCCATTTCATGCCTCTGGGTCTTCATGCACCTTTAAATGTCAACCTGTATATAGTTAAAGTAATCTGCGGTCAACTTTAGCTTGTTGATATCTCCATAGAGCTTGTCCTCAAATGAAGCAGGTGTGGGCCAAAATATCTTTCTCTGTTCTGCATACGTTGGGCAATCCTGCAGCAAATGTTTTGCTGTCATTTTTCCAGTTCTACAATTACATTCATCGGTATCTCCTATCTTTAGTTTATTGAACAAGTGGTATTTCAGCCTGTTATGTCCTGTGCGGAGTCTGAAGATTGCTACTTGTTCTCTTCGGTCGAGTTTGTAATATGCATCATCCTTCTGATGGCCTGGATGCTCTGATTCCCATTTGGTTCTATAAGTGCTTTTTATCAACCTCTTTGCCTCATTATAGGTTATGTCTATGTCAGGCTGTGGTAGTCGTCCGCCCTCTTTTGCCAGTCTGTCAGCCTCTTCGTTTCCAGGTATACTGCAATGTGATGGGATCCACTGTATTACAACTTTTTTGGATTTCTGGCATAGACCATGGAGTGCTGCTCTTAGGTCAGTTAGTTCTGTGCTGTTATTGCTCTTCAGTATTGAGACAGCTGACTTTGCATCTGTGAAGATAGCTATTTGCTTCTCTTTATTTTCCTCCATCAGGAGCATTTCTGCTGCAGTTTTCAGAGCCTCTACCTCCGCTTTGAAGTTACTTGAAAATTTTCCAGTTGCCATTGAATGTGTTTTTTTCACTCCATTTTTTAAATTTAGGAGAATTCCTCCTCCTCCATTCTCTATTGAATTTTTGGCTGATCCATCTGTATATGCATGGGTCCAATTCCTGCTTGGGTAATGTTCTTTTATGTAGTTTAGGGTTATTTCTCTTCTTTCGGTTTCATGCTGAGTGTTCTTTTTCTCAATACCAGGAATGTTTTCTATCATCTCAGGCATTTGCTGCTGTCTCCAAGCTGGGAACTTGTGTGCATTGTGTATGGGCTTGACTGTTGATATGTTAAGAATAGGATCTGCCCTAATCCTTCGTTTTGCAGTTTCTACAAAGTTGCTACGCTTCAGTCTTCCCTTTCCAAAACCATTAAATCTGTTGTACATAGGGTGGTCTGTCAATCTTCTAAATTTTTCTGCTTGTTGCTGGGCTCTGCTATCTCTTCTATCCTGCATTGGTTGTAAACAAGTGATCTTTTCTAGTTCATTAATAGGCGTTGTCTTCAGGCTTCCAGTTATGATTCGCATTCCTTGGTTTTGGACTCCAGTACTGGTTGAGAACTTTCTCATCTGCTCCCCACGATGTACCAGCAAGCTTTTTCATGATTGCCATTCTCTGCCTTGCTCTTGTTCGATTTTTCTCAACCTGTGTCTTCCATGTCAGGCGACGATCAAAGGTGACTCCTAGATAGTTTGGAATTTTCTTCATGGCGCAATATTTTTCCATTCAATACCAGCTTAGGTTGCTGAGGTTTATTTGAGAGGGAGAACACTGTGCATGTTGTTTTCTCCTCACTTATCTTCACTAGCCATGATTTTGACCAGTCCTCTAGCGCTAATAAGGCTTGCTGTATTCTGCTGTTAGCTGTACTAATATATTCTTCAGATGTCCATATGGCTAGGTCATCTGCAAAGGAGGATGTGTGTACTCTGGCTGGAAAATTTTCTGTGATGTCATTTATATATGCTAGGAATAATGTTGGTGAAAGAACTCCTCCTTGGGGGACACCTTGCTCCAGCAGCATCATTTTGCTTGTTTGTCCTTGTACGTTTGTCCTGGCAGTTCTGTTCTCAAGGTAGTGGCTGATCCATTTATACATTTTTCCACAAACATGCATGTTTTGCAGTTTTACTTTCAGTCCTTCCTTCCATACTTTATCAAATGCTTTTTCTAAATCTATCCAGACTGCTAGTGTGTGCTTTTTCTCTTGGAAAGGCATCCTCTATTTCCTGAGCTATATAGGTTATTTGATCTTCAGTGGATCTGTACTTTCTGAATCCTGCTTGGTGTGGTGTTAAGAGTTTGTTTTCTTCCAGATGCCATGTTAGCCTGCCATTGATAATGCGTCCCATTAATTTTCCTACACAGCTAAGTAGACTGATAGGTCGATAGCCATTTGGTTCTTCCAGGTCTTTTCCTTTCTTTGGGACTGGTATTAGTATAGCTTCCATCCATGCCTGTGGGACTATTCCTCTCTTCCATGCTGTTATTTAGGACTGCTAGTATTTTCTTCTTTGCCTTGGTGCCTAGTCCTATTAGCATTTCATTTGTGATTCCATCCTTTCCTGGTGATTTCTTCTTTTTTAGGGTATTCATTGCCTGTTCCATTTCTTCCATTGTTAGATTTGCCATCATATATTCTGCTGCTGTCTCTGTATTTCTATGATGTATCTGTTTGTCTTTGATTGCTTTCTTCTGTTCAGTTGTAATATCAATGTGGTTTGCATTTGCATAGTGTTCCATTAGTGCATTTGCAGCCTTTTTTCCTGTAAGCTAGGCATTTCCTTGTTTAATTGTTATTTGTTTGTTTCTAGGTCCTTCATGGCTTTCACTAGTTTCCATAGTTTGTTTCCATCCCTGTCAAAATTCAGGTTTTCTGTTTTTTTCCCTCCAACAATCTCTTGTTGTTTGATTTACTGTTCTTTTATATTTTGCTGAGATGGCTTTGAGAGAGGTATTCGCTTCAATTGTTTGTTCTCTCTCCGCTGTCTTCCTGGCATCTTCAACTTTGTCCTCCAAAATTTGTAGTTCTTCAGTCCAGCATGGTTTGTAATTTTTCCTCGCTCCTCTAGGAAAGGACTCAGTGGCTGCCTGTATTATCGCTCTGTTTAGACTTTCCACCATTTGCTTTATGTTGCTATATCGTGTATTTATGTTTTCACAATATTTGTCTTTTAGTATGGCAAATCTGTCCCAATCTGCTCGTTTGTAATTCCAGCGGGGCAAGGGCTTTTGCTCCTGTGGAACATACTCCATATTCATTACAAGCTTGATTGGTCTGTGGTCACTACCTGCTAATTGGTCCAGCACATGGTGATCGATTTTGTGGAGGATGTCTCCTGTGCAGAAAGCTAAGTCTGGAGTAGAAGTGGTAAGCCATCTCCTGGAGTAGAAGCTCGGTGTGTCATCCGCTTTGTTGAGTAGATGGAGATTTGAGTCTATTTCCCAGTCCCCCAATTCGGTTATTTTCATGTTTGAGAGTGTAAGGTCCTTATCTGCTGGGCTATACAGATTGTAGATTCTTATTTTCATGTCCTTTATCATTATATCAACACTTATAATTTCCGTTTTGTTGTCAGAGATCACAGATACTTCGCTGCAAGGTATTGCATTTCGTGTAAGTATTAGAACTCCTCCTTTGTGTCCTTCGCGGTCGAAACGTGTGGCCTGATATCCTCTGACTGGGAATTTGTGATTGGCGTTGAGGTGTGTCTCTTGAGTGCATGCCACATCTATTCTATCTTTATGAAGACGCTGTGTTAGGGAGTCTTTCTTCTTGTAAACTCCTTCGGCATTCCACTGTAGTATGTTGAGTGTCCGGGGTATTTGGTCAATAGCTCTTAACCTACTCCTCTGTCCCTTGACTCCACAGCACAGGGGAAGGTGACCACCAGTAGTCATGGGTGGACCCCTCGAGGCAGGGGGCCCGGCACTATCGCCGCCTGATGGGACTTCACGGGATTAGCACCATAACGATTAAGAATCGGTACAATTATCTTGGAACAGTCATAACATCTGACGGGATTTGACTTGAAGTCATTAGAACAATAATCACTATGGCGAAAGTAGCCTTTAGCAAGATGAAAGACCTACTGTCAAATAAAAAGATGTCAGTTGAAACGAGAAAAAGAGTGTTTCAAGCTGAAAAATATCTGATGGCTGTAGTAATGTGGTTTCTAAGGAGAATGCGAAGAATTCCATGGACAGAAAGAAAAACAAATGACCAAGTACTACAGGAAACGAATGAAAATCGTAAATTGATTAGAGAAATTAAACGTAGACAGTCAAAATTGTTTGGACATGTTATGAGAAGAAATGGATTGGAGAACTTGGTGACAACTGGCAAGATCGAAGAGAACAGACCAAGGGAAAGATCGCGAAGTAAATACCTGGATGAATTGGCCACGTGGCATGGTCGAGACTAGAACACTGAGCTGTTCCATGACTCTGGTGATCGAGTGAAATGGACAATCATGACCGCCCACGCTTTCCGGAATGGCACATGATGGATGGATGGTCATAATCTACAGTGTGTGATATTCTACAGTGAATGATATTCAACAGTGTGTGATATTATCTATTGTGTCATATTCTACAGTGTGATGTTATCTATTGTATCATATTCTACAGTCTGTGATATTCTACAGTGTGTATTTTCTATTATGTCATATTCTACAGTGTAAAAATATTCTATAGTGTGTTATATTCTACAGTGTGATATGATCTATTATGTCATATTCTCCAGTTTGATTTTATCTAATGTGTCATATTCTGAAGTGTGATATTATCCATTGTGTCATATTCTACAGCGAGATATTATCTATTGTGTCATATTCTACAGTGTGATATTATCAATTGTGTCATATTCTACAGTGTGTAATATTCTACCGTGTGTAATATTCTACAGTGTGTAATATTCTACAGTGTGACATCATCTATTGTGTGTGTCATATTCTACAGTACAGTATGATATTATTTACTGTGTCATATATTAGAGTGTGATATTATCAATTGTGTAATATTCTACAGTGTGTGATATTCAACAGTGTGTGATGTTCCAAGGTGTGTGATATCTTCTTCTTCGTTCATCCGGAGTTTTTTTTTGTATGTGATTGCGTTGTGCCTGTTTACAGCAAAGCTGCGTTCTTGCGCCGTTAGGCCGACACATCCGACTTCTGCGGGCATTTGTTGACCGGGTTAACCTTCCCGGGAGGTGTGTGATATTCTACAATATGTAATATTCCACAATGTGTGATATTCTATAGTGTATGATATTCTACAGCGTATGATATTCCACAGGGTGTGATATTCTATATTGTGTGATATTCTACAGGGTGTGATATTACACAGTGTGTGATATTCTACAATATGGGATATTCCATAGTGTGTGATTTTCTACAATATGTGATATTCCACAGTGTGTGATATTTTACAATATGTGATATTCCATAGTGTGTGATATTGTACAGTGTGTGATATTCTACACTATGTGATATTTCACAGTGTGTGATATTCAACAATATGTGATATTCCATAGTGTGTGATATTCTACAGTGTGTGATATTCTACAGCGTGTGATATTCTACAGTATGTGATATTACACAGTGTGTGATATTCTACAATATGTGATATTCCATAGTGTGTGATTTTCTACAATATGTGATATTCCACAGTGTGTGATATTCTACAATATGTGATATTCCATAGTGTGTGATATTCCACAATGTGCGATATCTTACAGTGTGTAATATTCCACATTGTGTGATATTCCACAGTGTGTGATATTCTACAGTGTGTGATATTCCACAGTGTGTGATATTCCACAGTGTGTGATATTCTACAATATGTGATATTCTACAATATGTGATATTCCACAGTGTGTGATATTCTACAATGTGTGATATTCCACGGTGTGTGTTATTCTTTACTGTGTGATATTCTCTAATTGGGTGGAACTGTGGTAAAGCTGTGAAAATGTAAACAATATAAAATGACACAAAGTAGTGAAGCTTTACATAACAGATTTACGACACATACAGAATACACTGTATGTGTCGTAAATCTGTTATGTAAAGCTGCACTACTTTGTGTCATTTTATATTGTTTGATATTCTCTAATGGGTGATATTCCACAGTGTGTGATATTCCACAGTGTGTGATATTCCACAGTGTGTGATATTCCACAGTGTGGTATCCTACAGTGTGTGACATTCCACAGCGTGTGACATTCCACAGCGTGTGAAACTCCACAGGGTGTGATATTCCACAATGTGATATTCCACAATGTGATATTCCACAGTATGTGATATTCCACAGTGTGTGATATTCTATAGTGCGTGGTATTCAACAGTGTGTGATATTCTCTATTGTGTGATATTCCACAGTGTGTGATATTCCAGTGTGTGATATCCTACAGTGTGTGACATTCCACAGTGTGTGATACTCCACAGTGTGTGATATTCCACAATGTGATATTCCAAGTATGTGATATTCCACAGTATGTGATATTCCACAGTATGTGATATTCCACAGTATGTGATATCCTACAATACCTCCTCCACACCGGCACAACCTCTGCGCCCAACCTGTTACGGGTATGTCACCGACAGAATACAGCCGGTAGAGCCACGACCACGTCATATCTGATCCCCTGGTAGTCAGCGGTAAGTGTGCACAGCGGCCCAGACCAGACGATCTAATTGCAATTTAGGAGCAGCGGATCTTGGTAGCAGACAGCACAACTACCCTTGGCCTGTCCAGCTTGGAAATCTGAACACAATAGACGGTAGTTACATGCTGGGCATGGGGTCAGACACCGCGCTTCAAACAACCGGACGGTTTTAACCCAAACTTCAAGAGCATTCATTGCCTAACGTTGAAAACTTCATTGCTAGGACGTCACAATCAACCCCATAATTTTTTGGCTGCTTGTGATTTACTCGGCAAGTTTACGTCCTGTTGTTTGCCATTGCTTTCTAAACGACAGAGGCTCATATCATAGTTAAAATGTACAAAAGGCGGTATGCTTCCAAAGTTAGTTGCTTATCCTTAATTGAATGACGCAGCCAATTCCAGCATTATTTGGCTATTTGTGAACAACGACCGGCACCCATACCATTGTGTAAAATCCAACACTAGGCGATGTGCTTCTAAAACTCTATTTCGAACGCGGTAACCGAGATTGCGAACTTCGTTAGAAACCCCTTTATCACAGCGCCGGCTCTGAGTTCAAAGGAGATCATGAAAGGAACACGATAAATATGTCGGTAGTGATGTGCATTTATAGCAGAGTTAATAAACTGCAATCCAGACATAACAACAAAATAATCCAATACAGACATAACAACAAAATTATTCAATGAAGACATAACAACAAAATAATCCAATATAGACATAACAACAAAGTAATCCACTACAGACATGAAAATAAACTAATACAATAACGACATGAAAACAAAATAATGCAATACAGACATAACAACAAAATAATGCAATACAGACATAACAACAAAATAATACAATACAGACATAACAACAAAATAATACAATATAGACATAATAACAAAATAATACAATACAGACATAACAACAAAATAATACAATACAGACATAACAACAAAATAATACAATACAGACATAACAACAAAATAATACAATACAGACATAACAACAAAATAATACAATACAGACATAACAAATGGTTACTAATGCCAAACCTGGACAATGACAGAACAAGAGAAAAGAAAAATCACAACAACAGAAATGAGATTCCTGAGAAGAATACACACTGCATCAAGAAGAGATCAGATCAGAAATGAAGAAGTCAGGACTAAAGTGGGGGATATAGCTGCACTAGATTTTATTAGAAAGCAGCAAAAATGTGTAAAAGGCAGCACTTACACGGCTCAGTTTGACTTAAATGTTGCCTTCTCGTGCTTGACTTGGGGACGTAAATTACAGCTACCTAAGAAATCGGAGTGAGTTAGCCTGATGGCGAGGGACACAGGTAATAGGAAAAGCTCATCCACATGCAAAAATCAGTCCAGTGCACTATACGCTACAGCACCTGTGTGAACTACGCTTGAGTGCAAAGCAAGAGAACTCAAAAAGCAACCCCAAAACAAAAAAAACCAAGAAGCACATGCAACTCTTGCAATGTCGTTATTCTATTCTACAATCTTCATACATTGCATTATTTTACTTGGGAATTAGAAAAGCCGAAAATATATGACCTTAAAAGAGTGACAACACCACCAAGTGAACACACAATAATAAACATAATTCTGAAGCGATCACAAACCTACCCAAAGCTGTGAAATTCAGACCATAAATTGATCATACAAAAATGCTCAAACTACAAGACGTAAGAGAGTTGACCTGTTTTGTGAAATCATGTATGCTAAATTTTTGAACCTTTTATTACTTTATATGTTAAGTTTAATTTGTATATGGTACTTTTAGTTCCTTATATTTTATTTTACAATACTTGATATTACATTTTGCACTTAATATGTGATTTTGCAATACTTTTTTGTGGATTATTTTACAGTGCATGTTGGTTAGAGCACTTTATGTGTTCATTTGCAACATTTTATGTAATTTTAAGCCAGACAAAAACAGGTACATTCCAACAGACAACTGGACATGTTCTGTAATTAAAGGTTACATTTCTAGATTAATCTGGACATATCATGTAATTAAAGGTTACATTTCTGTATTATTAAAACACAGATCTGGTAATTGAAAGCAATATTACAGTAGTAAACTATAAATATATGGTAATAAGCATTTACACTTCAATAGAAAGCCACAAATATCTGGCAATAAACAGTTACATTGAAATAGAAAACTGAAACAAACAGCTACATTCATATAAACATCAGAATGAATATATTTAATAATAAACAACTACATTCCATTAGAAAATGTCTCTACTGTATCTAGAGACTAACTGTGAATTAATAATACAAATCTAGATTACGATAGAAAACTGAACATCTAATAGTAAAACGCTAGATTACAATAGGAAACTGAAAATAACTGCTGGTAAACAGCTAAATTACACTAGAAAACTGAAAATACGTAGCAGTCTAACAGATCCATCCAAAAGGAGCCTGAAATATCTAGTATATAAAATGTACATTCCAATAGAAAACTTACACTAGCTGGTAACGCACAGTTACATTGCAATAGAATGCTGAAACTTTCCGACGGTAATGCACGTAGGCTAGAAAGATCTAGGCAACTATATAGAATACTGACATAAGCTAGCAAGATCTAGACAGCTATAGAATCCTAACACAAGATAAAAAGATCTAGGTAGCTACAGAATCCTAAGACAAGCTAAAAAGATCTAGGTAGCTACAGAATCCTAACAGAAGCTAAAAAGATCTGGTTAGCCACATAATCCTAACACAAGCTAAAATGGTCTCGGTAGCTACAGAATCCTAACATAAGCTAAAAATGTCTAGATAGCTACATAATCCTACATAAGCTAAACAGATCTAAGTAGCTACAGAATCCTAACATAAGCTAAACGCATCTAAGTAGCTAAGAAACCTAACATAAGCTAAACAGATCTAAGTAGCTACAGAATCCTAACATAAGCTAAACGCATCTAAGTAGCTAAGAAACCTAACATAAGCTAAACAGATCTAAGTAGCTACAGAATCCTAACATAAGCTAAACAGATCTAAGTAGCTACAGAAACCTAATATAAACTAAAACGATCTAGGCAGCTACAGACTTCTAACATAAGCTAAAAATATCTAAGTAGCTACATAATCCTAACATAAGCTAAAATAGCTAGGTAGCTACAGAATCCTAACACAAGCTAAACTGGTCTGATAGCTACAGCATCCAATCACAAACTTAAAATATCTAGGTAGCAATGGAATCCTAATATAAGCTAAAAATATCTAAAGTAGCTACAAAACCTTAACACAAGCTAAAGATATCTAGGTAGCTATAGACAAGCTAAAAAGCTTTAGGTAGCTATATAATCCTAACACAAGGTAAAGTATGTAGCAACTCACAGAAAAGTACTAAATTGGGAACAAATGTTGCCTTAACAGTTAAATACTTTCATGACATGCAAAATACCTGCTACTAAACATTCGATTTCTACTTCCTTTTGAAAATACCTGGTCATAATCAGTAAACCTCTTCTATAAACTGAACATTTCTGGACATAAACAGTCAGATTTCTTCTATAAACTGAACATTGCTGGACATAAACAGTAAGACCTCTTCTATAAACTGAACATAGCTTGTCATATTTATATTTCTTCTATAAACTGAACATACCTGGTCATAAAAAGATTCTTACTAAAAACCGAAAATATCCCCTAGTAAATATATTCCTACACATCATCATCATCATCATCATCGTCATCATCATCATCATCATCATCACCATCATCATGTGCCATACGGATAAACGTGTACGATCATTGTTGCCATATCCAACGACCATCAGAGTTTCTGATCAGGTTTATATTCCTGTTCAAGTCATTCCATGTGGCCAAACTACTCCGATAATTATCTCCCTGACTTCCTCCTGCTCTACTTCTATCAAGTTTGACAGCTGTCACTGAGTTTTCAAGTGTACTCCTCATAACATTGCTCAATAGGCTGATTTATTTACCATTAATTTCCGTAATCAATTTAAGGTTGGTTGTCTTCTGTTTCATTAAGTTCTGCCTAATTCATTTTTCTATACTTCTTTGGTTTCGTTGCATTCTCCTCAGAAATCACCTTACCCCTTTCCTTGGATATTACACAGCTTGTCTGCTTATTTTCCATATCTCACATTCATACAACAGGAAATGTTTTATAAAGCACTTTAACACTTTGTTGTTTTCTCCCCGCAATTGACAGCTGCGACCGATTTGTGCAGCAGACCGTGTCGCATTGTGTTATAACGTGCTGGTATGGGAGCCGGTCGTTCAGAAAGCAATGGCAAACTACTGAACGTAACACTTGCCTAGTACATCAACAGCAGCTGAAAAATGCTGGTGTTGACTGCAACGTCCCGTAAGGGACACGCAACATAAAAAAAAAAAAAAATTGACAACTTGTTAATGTTATTTTCCATATCTCACATTCATAGAACAGGAAATGTTTTATAAATCATTTTAACACTTTTTTATTCTCCCCGCAATTGACAACTTGTTAATATTGAGCATGGCTTCCATCTTGCTAGGAGTTGATGTTTCTATTGAGGTTCTTGTATCAATATCCACAAAGGAACTGCCGTTTGATGCCGTGACAATTCCAAGATAGCTCTGACATTTCACATGTTTACTTATATATCATATTGTGGTATTTCTTTTATTTCTTAGATGACCATTACTTCTGTTTTCGAATTCTATTTTTCACAATGTACAATAATAGTATTCACTAAATTCTGCAGATATTGCTAATATTTCTACTGAAAGCTGAAAGCATGTTATAATAAACATATGATTTCAAATGTTTAATTGTTCTATCATAAACAGCTGTATTTCTATCAAAAATTTAAAAATGTTACAATAAGTGATTATTTTCCTACCAGAAGCTGAAAATATCAAATCGCAAGCAAATTAGATTCAAAAGGTGACAATGTATGAAAATGAAAAGCCAAGATTTCTTTTGCAATGTAGCATATTCAAAAATAAACAAATTCCTACCAAAAATTGAAAATATCTTACCTTCTTACTACAAACAGAAAAGCTGAACTTATCTGACAATAAACATATTCCTATACTACGCTGAAAATATCTAGCTACAAACAACTAGATTCCTATAAAACTCTGAAACTATCTGGCAATAAACACAACAATAACAAAAGCTGAAAATATCTAACCAGAAACAGTTAGATGTCGACAAAAAGCTGAACAATTAATATATTCCCACGAAAAGCTGAAAATATCACAAAATTAACAGATCCCTGTAAAAGACTCTAAATATCTGACAAATGCCTACCAAAAGCTGAAAATAATTGACTAAAATCAGCTACATGTCAACAAAATAAACCTAACATATATTTTACAAACAGTTTTCTTCTTAAAGCTGAAAATAGCTTATCACAAACAGATTGCCATTAAAGGCTGAAAATATGTGACAAACAAATTCTTTGCACAAACATAAAATAACTATTCAGATACAGCCAGATTCACACCACAGGCTGAAAATATTTAAAAATAAATTGATTCCAATGAAAAAGTTTTAAATATCTGACAATAAACAAACTCCTATCAACATCTAAAAATACCTTTCCACATATAGCAAGATTAATAGCAAAAACTTAAAATATATATATTAAAAAAAAAACACACAACCGACTCTTAAAACTAGTAGTAGTAGTAGTAGTGTTATTGTTTTAGCATTGAATTCTTTAATTATATTCTTTTACTTATAGTCGTAAATCAATAATAATAATAATAATAATAATAATAATAATAATCATCATCATCATCATAACCATAACTCTGCAGCCACCACCACAACCATAACTGTCAACAACAACCATAATAAAATAAATTATTGTTATTATTATTATTAAATGTGTCATTATTATAATTTCTGTTATAGTTAAAAGAAACAAGGTACACTTGAAACTGTGTAATGAAAAGTTAGAGTACTACAATCGGAAATAACTTGATATGTAAACAATAACCAGCCGACTCTAGAACTGTGTCGCAGGACAACATTGGTGTCCACTACCGCTAATATTGACCGTTGTCCACACAGTCAGGAGACACTACTATTAGTTTTTGGCTTCTGTGGCTTAAAATATTTTATTTATGTTTGAATGACTTATAGGATTTTGTTTGAAGGATTTTGCCTGAAGGATTGATATAATTACGTTAGTTTATGATGTGTGATCTCTGCAGTTTGTACCTGATGAGATGCAGCGAAATATGCCAGGCAATAAATCGTGAAATATATTGTATGTGTCTTTGTTATTAAAATTCACTATGAGAAAACATTGTCTTGAAATATGTCTTTTAGTATTAAATATCCCGTTTAAACCTTGTGGGTTATAATAATGTGATCTATTTTTGTTTATGTTATACGTTGTACATAAATTAGTATTCTTGTTTGGTATAATTTTTCAGCTAGTATCTTTCAACATACGTTTTACTGATCTATAATGTACGTATAATGACACTCTGTCTAGCATACAGTTGCGGATACTGATTATCATATAGTATATATCGTTAGGTATTCATTCTGTGTACACTTTAACATACAAAGATGTTTTCAACATATATCATATTAATTTATAAACTATGTGGAAGGAAGTTCTGTTTATTATATAGTTGTAAAATTTTTTGTTACGATTGTTCTATGTCGTATATGGGGTGTCTAGTTGGTCATGCGTCGAAGTACACTTATTCCTGCAGGAAGTCGCTGTCGTTCTTTGGAGGTGAAAGGTTCAAATCCCGGTCAGTAGCTAAAGCAATCAATTTTTATTTGTTTAGTGCATCCTCTCACCCTTACTTCCATGAGCGGCAAACTATACGTATTTTTATTTATGATATGTCATATATAGTTAAGTATTCATTGTTTATATAATGTTACACAGACTTCGTTTTAGCATATGCTATATTGATGTTTAAATAGGTATAGAAATGTAAATTTAGTACGTAACTTATTTTTTTTTAATCGTTCGTACTGAGGTGATAATTGTAAAATGCACCTTGTTAATTATTATTTCTGCTTAACATCTATATCACTTTCTACGCTGACAGCTAAGTTTGTTCCCCGCCCTTGTTTTTTCTTCTTCTTAGATGATACGTTCTGACGTCAATGGAGAGGACAACGCAACATACAACACGGATTTACCTTCATCGACGACTAAATGGTCGGTACGATGTGGAGAAGGAAGATCATCGTTGTAATAGATGATTACACACAGTCTTGCATTGACACACACACCGACAATTTATCTGCTGAGTGTTTATCCGGACAAATTCCACAATCAGGGTTACTGAAGGAAGATCGTCGTTGAAACAGCTGATTACACACAGTCTTGCATTGACACACACACCGACAATTTATCTGCTGAGTGTTTATCCGGACAAATTCCACAATCAGGGTTACTGAAGGAAGATCGTCGTTGAAACAGCTGATTACACACAGTCTTGCATTGACACACACACCGACAATTTATCTGCTGAGTATTTATCCGGACAAATTCCACAATCAAGGTTACTGCCATATGCCTAGTGGTAGCCATCTTGAGCAAAATGGCGTCGAGAGGTTGGCGTTCGCTGTAGGCGACGACCGCGACGACGAAGACGGGGATGCAGTGATGATGATTGTTTATGTTCTTAACTTTTCTCGAAGCGATAACGACGCAAGCGAAAAAAAAACGAATTTATTTGTTGTTGTTGTAAATTTAAACTAAATAAAATAATATAATTCCTTGTAATTAGCATCAAAGTTAATTTTATTATGGATCAACTTTCAAAATATTGATTTATTTACTTCCAATCAATTTTTGGCTGGAGTAGGCAATCATTTTCTTTCACATCGTGCTACCCTAAATTAATTAATAGTTTAGTATATCTTTAATGTGCTGTTAAATAAAATATATTTTTATTTCAACCGCGCAATTAAGTGGTTTTAAAATAAGCAATGGCAAACTACTAAACTATCACTGCCTAGTAAATAACAAGAAGCCAATAAATGCTGAGGTTAATTGCAATGATATGTAAAGACCATGCAACTAACTTTTTAAAAAGGCGATTTAATAGCATAAAGAAAATTAAATAGAAAATATACATAATGGTTTTTCACGGAAATATTCTACCTAGCATGTTCATCCCATAAAAAGAAAGCATAATTGTGGTTGTTTTCATTTGATGTAACACATTTCTTTTATGTTAAAATTTAGTTTTTATTTTATAGTTATGGTTTTCTATTTCTTGCTGAGTTGCGTCAGCAACCAATGTCACAACACTCAGGACATTCCCATACATGCTTGTACCTTAATTTACACCGTGAATAGTTTATGTGTTTGTATTTTGTAGCTCTGTTGTGAGTTTCCGTTGATTATGTCAACATATACATGTTTTTTTTTGGAAGGGTGATATCTAGAACAGTAATGTGGATAGAAAATGGGATATTGAGTAACTATACGTCCGAACTACAATCAATGGGGCAGAGTAGAAGATTGCCTTTAATTACCAGGCATTATTGTGTACATGGGCATTGTGCAGAAAGACAGGCAGATAAGCAGGTAGACAGAGAGGCAGTGAGACACACGGACAGGCGGGAATGTAGGTGAGTGGACAGAAATGCTTGCAGGAAGGCAGGTGTGTGGGCAGACATGCTTGCAGGGAGGCAGGTGTGTGGGCAGACATTGAGATACACGGACAATACACAGACAGACATCGCCACCTAATGTTTTACTGGGCGGTCGGTAGGTCGCCGGATGAAACAATTGACCAGACAAACAGACCTACCGACAGATATCTGACCGGTTGGTAGGTCGCCTGACCAAGCAACTGACAGACAAATAAGCACGTAGACAGGCAAACAGACAGGCAGAGCTGACAGACAGATAAACCGCTGGGAAGGCAGATAGGTAGGTAGGCAGGCAGGTAGGTAGGTATGTAGGTAGCTAGGTAGATAGGTAGGTAGGTAAATAGGTAAATAGGTGAGTAGATAGGTAGATAGGTAGGTGGGTGGGTAGGTGGGTAGGTGGATAGATAGGTAGGTAGATAAGTGTGTGGGTAGGTAGGTAGGTAGGTAGGTAGGTAGACAGGTAGACAGATAAGTTGACAGATAGATAATATGAGGGACAGTCACACAAACTGACTTACAGACAAAGAGAAAAGCAGACAGATGGATGGACCGACGGACGGACAGACTGACCTACAGACGCACAGACAGATAAATCGCTAGGTAGGTAGACAGGTAGGTTGGTAGACAGGTAGGTAGACAGGCATTCAAGCAAACAGGCCAGGCAGATAGGTTGACAGATAGATGTATAGAGGGACACACAGATTAACTGACAGACAAAGAGACATATAGACAATAGAATGGAGGACCGAGGACGGACAGACAGACAGACATACAGACAGATACCATCGCCAGGTATACAGTCAAGTCGAGGCTAGTTCAAACAGTCACCAGGTCATCCACAAATTCTTACATTCAAGCTTACCTCTCTACGCCCGTCGTACGGCAGACATCTTTCACTAAAACATATTCCTCCATCAACCTTCGGGGAATAATATTCTCACCCCGCCAACCTGAAGCAATTTGGCTGATGCCTAACGCAAAACCTAATTTGGCCATCCAGTAACAGTGTGAACAACCGACAAGACTCCCAATACAACTCACCTGAAACTACTGCTTGCACAGTCTCCCCGCTTCCCTTCCGCCATTGGCTGCCTTAAGCCTGGAAGTTTGAAAACTTGCAAGGTGTGTCAAAGCCTCAAACCCTTTGATAATCCAGAGGGATTTGGCCTTAACAATTACTTCAAACTCAGATATATTGGCTTTGTGCGCTTTGGGCCGTACGTGATGACGATTGGGCCCAAAGTAAAGATGGTGTGCAGATGAAAGAAAAAACAAAAATGAAAATATAACCTCGACCATTAGCGAAAGAGCTCTCTCTGATTACATTGGGACCAAGGTGATTGTCGGAATGGTTTGTGAACACTAGGCATAGCTTACGCCAAATTGGTCATAGGTCGTCGCCATTGGAAAGCTATCACATACATAACTGCGGCTGCAGCAGGGGAGGGTGCAGAAGGTTCCACGACCCAAATACTGCAGTGATGGGTAGTTGGACATCAAGTACTGTAATCATCTGACTTCACATACTGTAGTGGTGGATAAATTTTAAATCTAATACTGTAGTGGTGGGTAATTTGACATCTAATACTTTTAGTGATGGGTAATATGACATCTGACATCTAATACCGTAGTGATGGGTAATCTGACATTTGACATCAATGCTGTAGTGATGGGTAATCTGACATCTGACATCAAATACTGTAGTGATGGGTAATCTGACATCTTTACATCAAATACTGTAGTGATGGGTAATCTGACATCTGACATCAAATACTGTAGTAATGGGGTAATCTGACATCTGACATCAAATACTGTAGTGGTGGGTAATCTGGCATCAATACTGTATGATGGTAATCTGACATTAAATACTGTAGAAATGGGTAATATGACATCACATCTATAGAGGGTGGGTAATCTGACATTTGAAAATAAATGGGTGTATGAAACAGATACTTGGGGGTAATCTGACATCAATACTATAGAGATGGGTTTTAAAATTTACATCAATACTATAGAGATGGGTAATCTGACATCAGAAAATAAATGGGTGTATGAAACAGATAATATGACATGGACTGACATCAAATACTATAGAGATGGGTAATCTGAAAAAATGTGACTGTCAAATACTATAGAGATGGGTGAATCTGACATTTGAGAGTAAATACTGTATTTGTGATGGGTAATATGACATCAGAAAATAAATTATATGTAGTCTATGAGTAATCTGACATCAAATACTATAGAGATGGGTGATATGACATCAAATACCTATGGTGGGTAATATGACATCAATTTCTATAGAGATGGGGGATATTTACATCAATACTATAGTATGGGTAATCTGACATCAAATACTATAGTGGGTAATGACATCAATACTATAGAGATGGGTAATATGACATCAGATACTATAGAGATGGGTGATATGACATCAGATACTATAGAGGTGGGTAATCTGACTTAAGATACTATAGAGATGGGTGATATGACATCAGATACTATAGAGGTGGGTAATATGACATCAGATACTATAGAGGTGGGTAATCTGACATCAGATACTATAGAGATGGGTAATCTGACATCAAATGCTGTAGTGATGGGTAATCTGATATCAGGTTCTATAATGATGGGTGATTTGACATCAAATACAATAGAGATGGGTAATCTGACATCAATCACTATAGAGATTAGTAATTTGACATTAAATACTATAGTGATGGGTAATATGACATCAAGTACTAGGTGATGGATAAATTGACCTCATATACTGTAGTGATGGGTAATTTGGCATCACACACTGTTGTGATTGGTACTCTGACATTAAATATTGCATTATTAAATTTAAATATAATATAATAAAAAGCAGTAATAGAAAACCTGACATCAGTTATTGAAGTTACAAGTTGTATGGCATCAAATGCTAATTCAGAGTGAAATTACATGATTAATCGTGCTTTAAATAGTAATTTCATACCGACTATTATAGAACTAAGAATTAAAGTAACAATTGGCTATTATAGTGACAACTAACTATTATAGTGACAACTTACTATTATAGTTACTACTGACTATTATAGTTACAACCGACTATTATGGTTACAACTGAATATAATGATTACAACTGACTATTATAGTGACAACTGACAATTATAGTTACAACGGTATCTTAGGGTATTGCGAGATTCGCAGTGTCACAACTCCCGGCACACCGAGTCGAGGTTTCAAAATCAGCCGCGGGCGTTCTGGAAGCAGATCGCTGTTCGTTGATTTCTGTTTCATGAAACGTCAACCCTTCGGGAAGCACTGGCAACTACTGAACTAAAATTATCTAGTATATGACAAACAGTCAATAAATGCTGGAGTTGATTGCAACCTCCCGTATAGGACAATCAAGCAACTGGAACGACTAAAGTAACAAGTAAAATCTTTTGTCTTCTGAAGCCATGTTAGCGGTACATAGAATGGCATGAAAAGTTTGTGTTCTTGAAGGATGCTGTAACAACTGCAGGTGAACTTTCCAGGAAATGTTACTTTTAGTAGTTTGCCATTGCTTTCTGAACAAGAAGTTCCTGTTTCAGTCGAGTTAATGCCTGGGTAGGGATTGAACCCCCAACCCAGCAATCAGCGCACTGGAAGTTTAAGAGCCAGCGTTCGTTTTCCTGTTGGTTATGTCGGCTATAGCGGATTGCATTGGTGGAGTATATTAACATGTAGCTTTGTTTATGCGTGCACACAACACACACACACAACACGCACATCACAACACATTCTACAACACAAACCAAAATATACATAATGGTGTTTCACGGAAATATTCTACCTAGCATGTTCATCCCATAAAAAGAAAGCATAATTGTGGTTGTTATCATTTGATGTAAAACATTTCTGATATGTTAAAATTTTGTTTTTATTTTATAGTTATGGTGTCCTATTTCTTGCTGAGTTGCGTCAGGAACCGATGTCACAACACTCAGGACATTTCCATACATGTTTGTACCTTCATTGACACCGTGAATAGTTTATATGTTTGTATTTTGTAGCACTGTTGTAAGTTGGCGTTGATTATGTCAACATTTACATGTTTGTTTGGAAGGGTAATATCTAGAACAGCAATTGGGTAGAAAATGGGATATAAAGTATCTATATGTCCGAACTACAATCAATGGGGCAGAGTAGAAGATTGCCTTTAATTACCAGGCATTATTGTGTACATAGGCATTGTGCAGAAAGACAGGCAGATAAGCAGGTAGACAGAGAGGCAGTGAGACACACGGGCAGGCAGGAATGTAGGTGAGTGGACAGACATGCTTGCAGGAAGGCAGGTGTGTGGGCAGACATGCTTGCAGGGAGGCAGGTGTGTGGGAAGACATTGAGATACACGGACAATACACGGACAGACATGACAACCTAATTTTTTATTGGGCGGTCGGTAGGTCGCCGGATGAAACAATTGACCAGACAGACAGACCTACCGACAGATATCTGACCGGTTGGTAGGTCGCCTGACCAAGCAACTGACAGACAAATAAGCACGTAGACAGGCAAACAGACAGGCAGAGCAGACAGACAGATAAACCGCTGGGTAGGCAGATAGGTAGGTAGGCCGGCAGGTAGGTAGGTATGTAGGTAGTTAGGTAGATAGGTAGGTAGGTAAATAGGTAAATAGGTGAGTAGATAGGTAGGTGGATAGGTAGGTGGGTATGTGGATAGATAGGTAGGTAGATAAGTGGGTGGGTAGGTAGGCAGATAGGTAGGTAGGTAGGTAGGTAGACAGGTAGACAGATAAGTTGACAGATAGATAAATAGAGGGACAGACACACAAACTGACTGACAGACAAAGAGAAAAAACAGACAGATGGATGGACCGACGGACGGACAGACTGACCTACAGACGCACAGACAGATAAATCGCTAGGTAGGTAGACAGGTAGGTTGGTAGACAGGTAGGTAGACAGGCATTCAAGCAAACAGGCAGGCAGATAGGTTGACAGATAGATGTATAGAGGGACACACAGATTAACTGACAGACAAAGAGACATATAGACAAATAGATGGATGGACCGAAGACGGACAGACAGACAGACATACAGACAGATACCATCGCAGGTATACAGTCAAGTCGAGGCTAGTTCAAACAGTCACCAGGTCATCCACAAATTCTTACATTCAAGCTTACCTCTCTACGCCCGTCGTACGGCAGACATCTTTCACTAAAACATATTTCCTCCATCAACCTTCGGCAATAATATTCTCACCCCGCCAACCTGAAGCAATTTGGCTGATGCCTAACGCAAAACCTAATTTGGCCATCCAGTAACAGTGTGAACAACCTGACAAGACTCCCAATACAACTCACCTGAAACTACTGCTTGCACAGTCTCCCCGCTTCCCTTCCGCCATTGGCTGCCTTAAGCCCTGGAAGTTTGAAAACTTGCAAGGTGTGTCAAAGCCTCAAACCCTTTGATAATCCAGAGGGATTTGGCCTTAACAATTACTTCAAACTCAAATATATTGGCTTTGTGCGCTTCGGGTCGTACGTGATGACGATTGGGCCCAAAGTAAAGATGGTGTGCAGATGAAAGAAGAAACAAAAATGAAAATATAACCTCGACCATTAGCGAAAGAGCTCTCTCTGATTACATTGGGACCAAGGTGATTGTCGGAATGGTTTGTGAACACTAGGCATAGCTTACGCCAAATTGGTCATAGGTCGTCGCCATTGGAAAGCTATCACATACATAACTGCTGGCTGCAGCAGGGGGAGGGTGCAGAAGGTTCCACGCCAAGCTACTGCAGTGATGGGTAGTTGGACATCAAGTACTGTAATCATCTGACATCACATACTGTAGTGGTGGATAATTTGAAATCTAATACTGTAGTGGTGGGTAATTTGACATCTAATATTGTAGTGATGGGTAATCTGACATCTGACATCTAATACCGTAGTGATGGGTAATCTGACATTTGACATCAAATGCTGTAGTGATGGGTAATCTGACATCTGACATCAAATACTGTAGTGATGGGTTAATCTGACATCTGACATCAAATACTGTAGTGATGGGTAATCTGACATCTGACATCAAATACTGTAGTGATGGGTAATCTGACATCTGACATCAAATACTGTAGTGATGGGTAATCTGACATCTGACATCAAATACTGTAGTGATGGGTAATCTGACATTTGACATCAAATACTGTAGTGATGGGTAATATGACATCTGACATCTAATACCGTAGTGATGGGTAATCTGACATTTGACATCAAATGCTGTAGTGATGGGTAATCTGACATCTGACATCAAATACTGTAGTGATGGGTAATCTGACATTTGACATCAAATACTGTAGTGATGGGTAATCTGACATCTGACATCAAATACTGTAGTGATGGGTAATCTGACATCTGACATCAAATACTGTAGTGATGGGTAATCTGACATCTGACATCAAATACTGTAGTGATGGGTAATCTGACATTTGACATCAAATACTGTAGTGATGGGTAATCTGACATCTGACATCAAATACTGTAGTGATGAGTAATCTGACATCAAATACTGTAGTGATGGGTAATCTGACATCAAATACCGTAGTGGTGGGTAATCTGACATCAATTACTGTAGTGGTGGTTATTTGACATCAAATACTGTAGTTCTGGGTAATCTGACATCAAATACTGTAGTGGTGGGTAAGCTGACATCAAATACTGTATAGATGGTAATCTGACATTAAATACTGTAGAAATGGGTAATCTGACATCAGATACTATAGAGATGGGTAATCTGACTTAAGATACTATAGAGATGGGTGATATGACATCAGATACTATAGAGGTGGGTAATCTGACTTCAGATACTATAGAGATGGGTAATCTGACATCAGATACTATAGAGATGATTAATGTGACATCAAATGCTGTAGTGATGGGTAATCTGATATCAGGTTCTATAGTGATGGGTGATTTGGCATCAAATACAATAAAGATGGGTAATCTGACATCAATCACTATAGAGATGAGTAATTTGACATTAAATACTATAGTGATGGGTAATATGACATCAAGTACTACGGTGATGGATACATTGACATCATATGCTGTAGTGATGGGTAATGTGGCATCACACACTGTTGTGATTGGTACTCTGACATTAAATATTGCATTATTAAATTTACATATAATATAATAAAAAGCAGTAATAGGAAACCTGACATCAGTTATTGAAGTTACAGGTTATATGGCATCAAATGCTAATTCAGAGGGAAATTAGAAGATTAATCGTGCTTTAAATAGTAATTTCATACCGACTATTATAGAACTAACTATTAAAGTAACAATTGACTATTATAGTGACAACTGACTATTAAAGTGACAACTTACTATTAAAGTTACTACTGACTATTATAGTTACAACCGACTATTATGGTTACAACTGAATATAATGGTTACAACTGACTATTATAGTGACAACTGACTATTATAGTTACAACTGTATCTTAGGGATATTGTGACACTCGCAATGTCACAACTCCTGGCACACCGAGTCGAGGTTTTAACATCAGCCGCGGGCGTTCTGGAAGCAGATAGCTGTTCGTTGATTTCTGTTTCATGAAACGTCAACCCTTCGGGAAGCACTGGCACACTACTGAACTAAAATTATCTAGTATATGACAAACAGTCAATAAATGCTGGAGTTGATTGCAACCTCCCGTATAGGACAATCAATCAACCGTAACGACTATAGTAACAAGTAAAATCTCTTGTCTTCTGAAGCCATGTTAGCGGTACATAGAATTGCATGTTAGCGGTACATAGAATTGCATGTTAGCGGTACATAGAATTGCATGTTAGCGGTACATAGAATTACCTGAAAACAAAAGTTTGTGTTCTTGAAGGTTGCTGTGGTCAACTGCAGGTGAACTTTCCAGGAAATGTTACTTTTAGTAGTTTGCCATTGCTTTCTGAACAAGAAGTTCCTGTTTCAGTCGAGTTTAATGCCTGGGTAGGGATTGAACCCCCAACCCAGCAATCAGCGCACTGGAAGTTTAAGAGCCAGCGTTCGTATCCTGTTGGTTATGTCGGCTACTAGCGGATTGCATTGGTGGAGTATATTAACATGTAGCTTTGTTTATGCGTGCATACACAAACACACACAAGCGCACACACACACACATTCACACACACACTCTCATACACACACACACACACATATATACACACACAGACACACACACACACACACACACACACACACACACACTAACAGGAGTATTTCTGACAAAGATTTATGTCGGTGAGAAAAAACTATTATTTGTGATAGAGACCGATGTCACTTCGCTCTTCTTCTTCTCCCTCTCTTCCTCCTACTTCGCCTTTTCCTTCTTTTCTTCTTCTTCTTCTCCTCCTCCTACTCCTCCTCCTCCCCTTCTTCTTCTTCTTCTTCTTCTTCTTCTTCTTCTTCTTCTTCTTCTTCTTCTTCTTCTTCTTCTTCTTCTTCTTCTTCTTCTTCTTCTTCTTACACCGTCAGATGTCAGATTGAATATATTTAAACATCTCAATAACTAACCAAATTTCTAGCTTATTTAGTAGTTAAAGAATAACAGGCTAAATCTGCGTGCCTTAAAACATTGCCGAGAACAAGAATCTCAGGCACTTGACTGGAAACCTGACCCAAGCAATGACCTTGATAGATGTAATCTCCTACCTTTCACTGGGCCTGACCTGCGACAGTCCAATTGCAATTAAGTCGTCTCGGGCGGAGACCAGCTGGGGAAGCAAGCTTGATTGACAATAGACGCATTTGGGTGGTAGCTGTGTTTTGGCAGATACATGGGCGTGTGTGTTATGTGGGGTCTGTACACACCCGCGACGTGTTTATAGATATATGATCGGTTTTAAGGAGAGAGAAATTAACTGGTGGATAGATCCTTTTTTTTTCTTTCTCGCTCGCTCGCTTTGAGGTCAAGCATAGTCCATACATGTGGTACCACTTCTAGTCCAGTGGAATCCATGTTTGAAAGGAATGTACGCAGAAAGTATTATTTACATGAAATATAATAAATAAATAAACACGCATGTATTACAAGGAGCTCGTAGAAGTGTATCAAGGAAGTAGGGATAATGTTGTTTGTCCATCAAGAATGATGATGACCATTCATTTCATCCAGTGGGGTTGAAAGTATGGAGCCGTGGGTTCTAAGATGGCTGATAAGACCTATTTTGTCTCGAAATGTTCTTTGACAATGTGGGCAAAGATTGCTTGACGTTTCTGGAGGAGGATTTTCTGCAGTGGTTTTTCTGTTCTGTCTTTTCTTCACAGCTCTTACAGTCCTGGTTGCCTCACAAGTGACTGCACCCTTGCGTAATGATGTACGCCACGAATTTCGGTCTCTGGCTGCAGTCTCTCAGATGTCATGATGAATTCCAAAAGCATTCAGTGAGATTTTCAGTGTCTTTAAAGCGTTTCCCCTGGCCGCCTTGGGAGCGTTTACCACAACGCAACTCGCCGTCAAAAAAAAAAAAAAAGGGATAATAGAACGCAATAAATCACGTCCGGAAAAAAACTCCGGATGAACGAAGAAGAAGAAGAACGCAATAAAAAACACACACATTAAAACAAATGTTTTAAACGTTGAGAGGATCTACTTCATTGCCTCGGGTTTTATCCCATATGGCTCGGTCTCTTTCAGCAGGATGGCCTGCCGAAAGCATCTCGCAAAGGACGAACTCCGTAGCTCCGGCGACGACTCCCATGAGTCTCCGAGAAAAATGCAATTCTGAAACGAAAGACGTAGCCGGGAAACGAACCCACAACTTTCGGAGCGCGAGGCAGACAGCGTGACAACTTCGCCACGGAGCCCCGTCACACAAACTGAAAGCTGCAGTGGAAGTCAGCAAGGCCGAATGGGTAAGACCGCTTGTTCTTAGAAAGCCGGTGTGTTGATGCCGAGGTAACGGGCTCAACCCAAGTTAATTTCAAACTTAAATATTGAACATTTTCCCTTGACTTGGGGACGTAAATTACAAGTACCTCTGATCTCGGTGTCATCATCATCATGTGCCATGATAATAAGCATGGGCGGTCATGTTTCGCCAGCTCACACGATCACCAAGATCGTAGATCAGCTCTGTTTTCTTATCTCGACCATACCACGTGGCCAAGACATCCAGGTATTTACTTCTCTGCCTTCCCCTTGTCTTCCCCCCCCCCCACAATCTTGCAAGTTGTCACCAAGTTCTCCATTTTATTTCTTGTCATAACGTGTCAAAACAATTGTGATTAATTTATCTAATCATTTTACGGTTTTAATTTGTTGTTTCTTGTAGGACTTGGTCATTGGCTTTTCTGTCTGTCCATGGTATTCTTTGAATTTACCCCAAAAATCACATCTCCACAGCCATTAGATGTTTTTCAGCTTGTCTACTAATTGTCCACGCTTCACATTGACACAAAAGCACAGGTTCTATGTAACACTTCAATGCAATTTTTCTCGTTGCTAATGACTGTATGAAATTGCAAACTAAGACTTTCTTGGCAGCTGTAATGAAGGTAGTTTGCTATTGCTTTCCTTCTTAGTATTTTTGACCATACTGGTTGATGAACGTAGCCATGCCCCCTCCTCCCTCCCCCCCCCCCAAAAAAAAAAAGAAAGAGATCCTCTACCTATCATCGTGAAATTGGAGACCATAACCTACAACTATCTGTCGGCTGCTCTTCAACTTCATCCACCACCTGCACCCATGGCTTCACGTAACCCCGATCGGGGGGCTAAACGGGTACTCCACCTAGCCTAAGGGTGTCCCGTAGGCTAACGGAGGGAAGGAGGTGCCTTAATTCTCCTTTAGTAGGGGATATCCCGTCAGTTCGCCTGATGGCGAGGGACACTGGTAACAGGGAAAGCTAACCCACATTAAAAAATTACTCCAGCGGACCAGAAGTGGTAGTACCTGTATGGACTACGCTTGAGTTCAAAGCAAGACAGTGAGCAAACAAACAAATGTAGGGACCAGTAATCGAACCTATGACCTCTTCATGACGACAGCGCCTCGCTGCAGGTACAAGTGTACTTCCACGTATGCCAACTTGAACTAGATACAAGATCAGCAGACAACAGATAAGTAATGGATACAAGCGGTACATTAAAATATACTAGATTACTAGAGGATAAGTCGGCTCCGTGACGAAGGCGTTACAAATGCAGTTCCGTAATCCCGCATACCGCGTTCGTAAAACAGCTGCCAGCGATTTGGCAGCAGATCACTTTAAGTTGGGTGTTTTATAAAATGGTATGAGTGCCGGTCGTTCAGAAAGCAATAACAAACTACTGAACGTAAACTTGCCAAGAGATCACCAATCATTTCTCTTCTTTCTCATCTCATCTCATCTCATCTCATCTCATCTCATCTCATCTCATCATGTTCCTCTTGTACCTTGCGGTGTCGAGGTGAAGTATAAACAGCGGGAAAGTGCCCGCTTATGGGCTTCATGTATCGATATTCCCATGGACTCTTGTTATTCCCTGAGTCCATCGTTTACGTGGTCGGCCTCTTCCTCTGTTTCCCTCTGGTCTGTACATCATTGCTTGTTGTGGTATGCTGTTGACTGGTAACCTACTTGCATGGCCAAACCATTTGACTTGCTGCTTCCAAATAAAATCTAGTGCAGCTATAACCCCCACTTTAGTCCTGATTTCTTCATTTCTGATCTTATCTCTTCTTGATACATTGAGTATTCTTCTCAGGAATCTCATTTCTCTTGTTGTGATTCTTCTTTTCTCTTTTTCTGTCACTGTCCAGGTTTGGGATTGGTAACATAGAGTGTCTCTTCTTTAAATATTAGTTAATATACTAGACACAGCATTACGGTCTGAAGTGTTTGTGTGTTTGCTATGCTGATTTAATATCAATGTGTTGAGACCTATGGTGCTATGTCAATGTTTGGATAAGAATTATGTCCATGTTCCATAGTTGTGGGTTCATGTGGATGATAAACCTGGCTAATGAAGACACTTTTTTGGGGTGTCTATTTGGTCATGTGTCGAAGTACACTTGTTCCTGTAGAGAGGGGCTGTCATCATTTGGAGGTGACAGGTTTGAATCCCGGTCGGTAACTATAGCTTTCAATTTTTATGTTGTCTAGTGCATCTAGGGGGGGGGGGGGGGGGAATTAAGATTATTTCAAGATCGCGTTAATACAAGAACCGATTACTTGATAGTGTTTTTCCCTTCATACTGTACGGTTCTGTACGTCTCACCCTTTCTAAAATTCATTTTATAAAGTACATAGACCCACAAATCATGTTTTATGTGGACGTCTAGACTTGTTTTAGTATGTGCTGTTAAATTTAGCTTCCATTGTTACGTATACTGTGTAGGGGCGTGGGCAGCATTTTTAAGTAGGAAATACGAAAGGGGGGAATGACGTTCTGAAAATATGGTGAAGGGAGGCACGGGCCAAAAAAGGTTGAGAACCACTGATCTAGAGAGATTAACAACCCATTACATATGAGAATTGTCAAATGCTACGTATATTCAACACTACTGTATGGCGCGGAAGCCTGGACATTTACAAGCAACTAGAAAGTCGAATAGAGGCCCTGGAGATGTGGATATACAGACGAATATGTCATATTTCATTGAAGCAAAACAATCAAATACAGTGGTTCTAGAAAAACTGGAAATGAAAATAGAGTTGATGAAAGAAATACAAATGTGGCATGTGAAATATTTCGGCCACGTTAAAAGACATAATACTCTTATAAAACCATATTGGAGAGCAAGGTTTAGGGCAAGCGAGCAAGAGGTAGACAATGGTACAAGTGGGAAGATTATATCAAGAGATGGATGAACATCAATCTAACAGAATGCACAGTCAGGGCTAGAGACAGTATTGGAGATCCATTGCAGCCAGCCTTTATTGTGGAGACGGCACCTGACTGATTGACTGATTGATTGACGAACAATTTATTGTACTCGTTAACACGTCTTAATGTGTATCGGGCATGTGGTGCTAGGCTCCGATTTTGTTCTGGGTGTAAGGTATAACTGTTGGTTGCCTGTGGGTCCCCCTGGACTACTGTTGTTAGGCCTGACGCATGGCGTTGTGATCACCTGGCTCTGAAAAAGGCTTGTATCTACGTGAGATTGGTATAGAGCAGGGGTCACCAAACTACGGCCCGCGGGCCGGATCCGGCCCGTGACGTCATTTCATCAGGCCCGCCGACGGTACTCGAACTTGCTTGATATAACGTATGAAACACGAGACGTTATGATACAATTTAAATGTATACATTATATTTAGAATAATAGGATATCTTCACACATGCGGAGACCTCCTGGTTGCTCTAGGCTGTTTATTTAGGCGGTCCTATTTATATATTTTGCAAACCTTATTATGATATATATTCTATTACCAAATGAAGCCGCCTGACGCGGCTCTACAAGAGTAATGGAGTAGCATATCCCATGATACCCTGGTAAAAAATGCATAGGATGCTGGGATATTGTATTGGCGTGCCTATAAGAGCCCATTCACGCCATGTTCCCGCCTCTTTGGCCTTGAGAACAACTGAGGCCGAAGAGATGCTGATGTCTAATTTTCAGCAGAGGGTTTGAACTTATCCCTCTGAACCACTACCAAGCAGATGGGCGAACGTGCCCCAGGCATTGCAGAGCGTGGCCACTGTTTTTCCAGACCTCATTTGATTGGGCAGAAAGGTCCTGTGAAGATCCAAGAGGATCTTAATTGTGGATTGACGATTATCTGCTGCGTGGTGAGTTTTGAACGAACCTTCATAGTTTAAATAGGAACATAGGAATAAAATAGCTATGTCTGTGCCCGAGAACAATAATGGAGAGGGTATATGCCTGGGAAGAGAGGAAGAGGAAGGATGGGTGCAGGAAGGCGGATGATCTCCAGATTTGGTGTATCTGAAGCGGGACATCTTGCTTATGATCGAGAGGTTTTCCGGAAGGTTGTTATGAGATCGAGGTTCTGCAAAGGACATGCTACTGAATGAATGATATGTGTTCCATCTTGTTTTCTGATAATTGCTGGTGTTGTGTATCAGACTACAGTTACAGTGCTGTGATGGAAGATCACTGGTACTGTGTTGGATCACTACCCATGCTGTGATGGAAGATCACTGGTACTGTGTTGGATGACTACCCATGCTGTGATGGAAGATCACTGGTACTGTGAAGGATGATCACGTGTATGCTTATTCATGGGGATGCCTATTTTGTCATTGCTCTAATCACGAATTTTATTTATTAGGGCATTGGCATTATTAATCAGATGTTGTTGTATCTTTTCAATTACATTATTCTGATTCCCTGTACACGGACCTGAATTTCTTCTGATATTTCTAAATCTTTTCTTTTCTTGTTAGCCGTAGAGATAGGATGAGATTCTCTATGTCTTCTTATTCCTCTCTTCTTCTACGGCCCATGAGCAGTCGGCTTTGTGCTATTATCTCTATCATCTCTGTGCGTTTACACAAAGCTGTGTATGTACCTTTGTTGAGCCATAGCTTCACCAGTGACCCCTAGTCGTCTGCTTTTCTGTATTTCAATATGATTTTAATTATGTTTCTAATTTAATGTCTCTTTTTTCATTTTCAGATCCCGTGTACTTCACCCTTAATTATGGCTACTAGGAAAAGAAAAGTGGACGCCGAGTGTCGATTTTTCAATGAAGAATGGGGAGTAAAGTACTTCTTTGTGGAAACAAAGGATCAGAAAACCAGTTGCGTATTATGCAGCGAAGGTGTTGCCGTTTTTAAAGAGTACATTCTTCGGCGTCACTACGAAACAAAACACCTATCAACATATAACAATATTACAAGTTTTCTGGAAAGTTACGCTCTGGGAAATATGAGTCCATTAAACGTGGTTTTAAAACACAAAGAAATCTCTTCACGAGAAAATTTGCTGAAAATGAATGTGTCACTCGTACAAGTTACAAAACAGTGCATAAGATGGCAGAAGAAGAAAGCCGTCTATTGATGGCAGCTTCATCAAAGAGTGTATGATTGAAGCAGCAAATGACTTGTGGCCTGAGAAAGCCGATTTGTTTGGAACTATCAGCCTTTCGGCAAGTTCAGTTTTGCGGAGAACAAAAGAACTTAGAGAGAACATAGTGCCACAGATATGCGAAAAAGCTAGGAACTTGTTGTGGTATTCTCTGGCGCTAGATGAGTCTACTGACCTCTCGAGTACGTCAAAACTTCTCGTGTTCATTCGTGGTGTCAATTTGGACTTTCAGATTTTTCTTCTTCTTCTTTCGTTCGCTTGAAATATGTCTATATCTGCAATGTCGTCTCTTGCATGAATTGAACTGTTTTTTTTTCAGTTCACACAGTGGTCCATAGAGTTTATCTTCCACTGTCGTCTCTCTAGGCCAGAAGGTTTGCCTAGATATGTTATATTTTGGGCAGTCTTGGAGTATGTGCTCTGCTGTCTGCGACGCCAATCCACATGTGCACATGGCTGTTTCACCAATCTTGAATTTTGTATACATGTGGTTGCGTAATCTATTGTGTCCTGTTCTGAGGCGCAGAATAATGACTTGTTCTGGTCTGTCCATAAAGTGGTAGTCATCTTGAGCAGGTTTTGGTGGCTTTCTGACTGATTTGATCATTCTTTTCTTTTGGTGGTATGTAACGGGCACATCAGGCTGTTCTTCTTTGGCTCCTTCCTTAGCCAATTGACCAGCTCTGTCGTTTCCGGGTACTCCACAGTGGGATGGTATCCACTGTATGGTGACTTTATGCTGACTGCTAAGTTCAGAAAGTAGTGTCCTTAGTACTGGCAATTTCCCAGAGAGGAGCGCCTCGAGTACTGATTTTGCATCTGTTAGTAGCACCACAGGTTGTGTACCATTGCTGTTATTTAGTAATTTCTCTGTTGCTATCTTGATTGCCTCAATTTCGGCATCATAGTTATGGCAGTACTTTCCTGTCGGTACTCTAGCTGTGTCCCTAGTATTATTTGGGTATTCTATGTACACTCCCGCTCCTCCATTTCGAACAGCATTTTGTGCTGACCCATCTGTGTAGACTCGGATCCAGAGGTCCTGTGGGTATTCTTCATCAAGGAAGCTGAGAGTGGCTGTTCTGCGCTGCACACTGTTCTGTTCTTCCTTGTCAAATATTCCTCTCACTTTTGTCTGGATTTGTAACGATAGTCTATGCTCATCTTTCCATGGAGTTCGCTCTGGAATAGTTGTTAGGGGGATACCAACTGTGGGCAGATCAGTGGTTTCTCTGCAGAGTCGTTTGGCCTGGTGGATAAAACTACTTCTTTTCAACCGCCCCATAGCTAGGTTTTCAAATCTGTTCTTCATAGGGTGGCCTGGCAAGCTGAGGAACTTTTCTGCTTGTATTAGCGTTTTCGTATCTCTGCGCTCACTCAGTGCCTGTGTCCTCCCCATCTTCTCCATTTCCACTATAGGGGTTGATCTCATCCCTCCTGTGGTGACTCTAAGTGCTTGATTTTGCACCTTGTCCAGCTCTTGTAGTGTGGTTTTTGATGCTGAACACCACGCAGTTGACCCATATTCCAGGTGTGGTCGTATGCTCTGTTGGTAAACTTTGCTAAGTATTTTCGTACTGGCTCCCCATGTGGTTCCACTTAGCTTTCTCAGGATGGCTATTTTCCTTCTGGCTTTTGCTACTGCTTTGTTGATGTGCTTTCTCCATGTCAGCTTGCCATCAAATGTTACTCCAAGGTATGTTGGTTCTTTATCTTCTCTTAGGGGTGTTCCATTTATCTGGATGATCCCTGCCTTTTGTTTTGGAGAGAGGGTAAATAGGGTGGTGCTGCACTTGTCAGTGTTTATGCTGACACACCATCTATTTGCCCATTGCAGCAAATGTATCTACAGCTCTTTGTAGCAATCTGGTGGCCACTGATGCATATTCATTTGTGCTCCATAGAACCAGGTCATCGGCGTACATTGCCGCTTTAATTCCATGCGGTAGGTGAGCAACAAGATCATTGATGAAGATTAGAAAAAGTGTGGGGGACAAGACTCCGCCCTGGGGGACACCGTGACGCAGTAGTTCTTTCTTGCTCTTGAGTCCGTCTATCTGTACTCGGGCTCTTCTGTTGTGCAAGTATGCTTTCACCCATTTGTACATTCTTCCCTTGACTTTGCAGTTTCTCAGTTTCTTCATCAGACCTTCTTTCCAGACTTTGTCAAAGGTTTTCTTCAGATCTATCCATGTCGCAAGCACCAGCTTCTTCTCTTGGAATGCATCCTCAATTTCTTGAGAGGGGTAGGTTGTCTGATCTTCCGTAGAGTAGCACTGTCTAAAGCCAGCCTGCTGTGGCACAAGGATGTTTTTACTTTCAATGTACCACTGCAGTCTGTGATTGATGATGCGCTCCAGTGTTTTGCAGAGACAGCTGGTGAGGCTAATTGGTCTGTAGCTAGAGGCAATGGAACAATCTTTCCCTGATTTTAGGAGGGGTATCATGATTGCTTCTCTCCAGGCTTGTGGAACACTGCCTAAGGTCCAGCTGTTATTGAAGATCTGCAACAGCTTTGTTTTGGCCTCTGTTCCTAGGTTCTTGATCATTTCATTGGAGATACCATCAGCTCCTGGTGACTTTCTCATTTTCAGTTTTGATATGGCTAGCTCCAGTTCGCTGATTGTGATGGGTGCCTCCAGAACCTCATGTACTATTTCCTTCTGTCCTGTATGTTGTCGTTTCTCTCGAATCTCTTGTTGTTTCTCTGGACTAATTTTGATATTGCTATCTTGTGCGAACGAGTCCGCAAAATGGTCAGCTGCTTGCTTTCTTGTTAAGATTTTTCCATCTTTATGTAGTGCAATTTTTGAGTTTCTCCCTGTGCCCTCGTCATTAAGCTGTTTTATTAGCTTCCACAATTTTCTTGTGTCTCTTTCAAAGTTCAGAGACTCCGTTTTCTCTATCTTGTGCGAACGAGTCCGCAAAATGGTCAGCTGCTTGCTTTCTTGTTAAGATTTTTCCATCTTTATGTAGTGCAATTTTTGAGTTTCTCCCTGTGCCCTCGTCATTAAGCTGTTTTATTAGCTTCCACAATTTCCTTGTGTCTCTTTCAAAGTTCAGAGACTCCGTTTTCTCCTGCCAGCTTTTCCGTCTAGCTTGCAGCTTGGCCCTTTGAAATTTGGCTTATGCATGCTGGAATTTATTGTGGTGCTCTTGGCTGGGTGTGGCCTCTGCTTGCTTTCTACACACTTCAACATCATTATGCAACTGTTCCAGTTCACTACTCCAGTAGGGTTTATATTGTTTACGGGCTCCTCTTGGTACTGTTTCTCGCGCTGCCTGTAGTATGCATTTCCCAAACTCTTCAACTACTTTATTTATGTCTTTCTCAGTGTTCAGGTTTCTAACCAGTATGCTGGTGCGATGCTTGTACATTGCCCAGTCTGCTTTCTCGTAGTTCCACCTCGAGAGGGTGCTGCTTTCACTTACAAGCTCATTTTCTACGGTTAGAAAGACTGGCCGATGGTCACTGCCACCAAGTTGTTTCCCAACAATTCGTGTAATGTTCCACTCCAGGTCTGGTGAATGAAAAGCCAGGTCAGGTGTAGTTGTAGAGTGCCATGATCTCGAGTAGAAAGTATGTGGGTCGGACGGCTTGTTAATCAACATGAATCTATTCTCATCCTGCCAGTCTTCCAGTCTCTCTCCTCTCTGGTCCATGTGATCATAGCGAACACCATAACAATTAGCAGTAGTCGACATATTCCATTTTGCGTGATTGCATGGCATCCTGATTTCTGTGGTGCGCCTCTTGGCTGGTTGCCTCCGTCTTCAGCACCTTTCTTTGCTAGAGCAGACTGTGGTCTCACTCGAGTGTAGATGTGTACGCGCGCACACGCCCGTCTGCGCATGCATGTACGTGCATACACATCTAGAGCATACTGGTTATTTTCCGGCGCCAGAGACTCGCCGTCGCCCCTTCTCCTGTTAGTTTAAACGGGCCTGCCACGTGAAGACCAGGAGTTGGACTTTTGCTGCATAGGTTATGTATTCACGAGCCATTGAGGTATTTAAGCAATGTTGGGCTCTCACCCCAACACCGCGCCTCGGCTACATACAGCAACATTTGGAACCCGGACTTTCAGATAACGGAAGAGTTGGCGTCCGTTTGCAGCATGCATGGAACAACAACTGGGAAAGACATTTTCGTGGAAGTGCAAACAATTTTGCAAGACTATAACCTTCAGTGGAATCAGCTTCGAGGTGTTACAGTTGATGGAGAAAAAAACATGGCTGGAGGGAGGAAGGGTCTGGTCGGGCAGATCAGGACTCAGTTCGAAGATTTGCAAATTCTCTGTTCATACACTGCATCATACATCAGCAAGTACTATGTGGGAAGACTTAAATATTGATTGTGTATTGAAACCAGTCGTTTCTGCTGTGAACATCTTTCGGGAACATGCACTCAATCACCGTCAGTTCCAGGCTTTTCTTGAAGAAATTGATTCTGAATTATGTGACTTGCCTTATCACACGTCAGTCAGGTGGCTCAGCTGCGGTAAAGTCCTGCTTCATTTTTACAAGCTCCGAAACGAAATAGATGTCTTCCTCACTGAAAAAGATAGAGCTGATTCACAGCTGTCAGATCCTACCTGGCTGTCAAAGTTGTCATGTTTGGTCGATATGAATGAACTGAACTTGAAACTTCAGGGAAAGGTTTACCTCGTCTGCGATCTCTACAGAACCATCAAAGGATTTCGGAGAAAGCTGTCATTGTTAAAAGCACAACTGGAAGGAGAAAACCTTCCTCATTTTCACTGTTTCAAAGAGTTTGGAGAGATTTTCAGATCTTGACAGAATTGAGAGTGACATTCTTCTGTACCAGAATCCGTTTGATTGTAACCTTGATAATGTGCCAGATGAACTACAGTTGGCTTCGCTCATTGATTTGCAAGCAAATGACTTGTTGAAAGAGAAGCGCAGAGAAGGAAAACTTGTTGAATTGTACCGCTGCTTACCTGATGTTGAGTTTCCGAAATTTAAAACATTTGCCGCTGGTATGGCATCAGTGTTTGGAACAACTTATGTCTGTGAGCAAACATTTTCAAACATGAAATCTGTGAAGTCACCACATCGAACGAGATTGATTGATGAACATTTGAAAGCAATTCTCTTGATTGGATGCAGCAATTCCAAACCAAACATTGATGGTATTTTGAAAGCCACACGTCAATTTCACAAATCTGTCTAACCTCTTTTGCTGTTTAGTTTATGAGATTCGGATATGTGCACATTAGGTCTGATGTAACTATCTTTTTGCTAACTTCGCCTTCTTTGTTAACTTTGTTTAGTAAATAAATATGTTGGTTGTCTTTGTTTTTTTGTGCATTGCACACCCTTCCCATGATTAACTTAGTTTTTCGTCTTTTTTCAAGAGCTTTCGTTCTAGCTTGCAATTATTGTTAAAGTTGGTTGCATATCCTTTACAGGACATTTGCAGTCAACACCAGAATTGTTTTCTGATTTTGATGTCTTGGCAAGTTTACGTTAAGTAATTTACCATTGATTTCTGAACGACAGGCACCCATAACATAGCGTAAAAACCAGCGCAACGTTGTCTGTAGCCAAATCGCGCGCAGCTGTGTTTCGAACGCGGATATACGGGTTACGAACCGGCGCAAGTATCGTACAGAATGACTATCCGGCCCGCGCTCGTCATTTTCTCAGCTAATCCGGCCCGCCGTGAAAAAAGTTTGGTGACCCCTGATATAGAGATATTTCTCTTCCATCCTGGTACCTAAGTGTTAAATCTGCGAGGACTGCGTGATTGAGCTCTGCTTCCCCTCTACGAATTGAAATACCAGTCGGGTTTACAAAATTGAAACTTTAACTTTATAACTGTTGAGAAGTGTATTCGGATGTAACGAGGTCATGATTTGGTACAGGACGATCAGACTGGTTTGGTCCAGGGTTCAGGGTTCTGGGTGCAGGGTTTGGTTGGCAAAGTTTTCCCATGGGATTTAGATGGTTCATTGTGAACAAACTCCAGCCCGATCCACAGACGAAATATTAACATGCGGGATATTCTGGATTTGTGGTTTAGTTTTTCGAAGGACTTTCCTAGAATGGAAAGTGAAGCAAAAATTGAGTTAGTCACCTCTTAACTCTAAAGTTGTCCAACATTAGAGTTGGTGACATCTTATCTTTAAAGTTAATGAACTCTACAGTTTGTTACCTCACATCTCTAGAGTTGGTCACCCTATATCTAAAGAGTTGGTCATGTGATATCTCTAGAGTTCGTCACCTGATACCTCTAGAATTCGTCACCTCATACCTCTAGAGTTAATCACCTCATACGTAGGTCAATACAGACATGTAGGCAAAGACTTAATCTTTGTTAATCTTTTTATCAATTCATTCATGTGTCCTGTGTGTTATAAGGAGCTGTACATTGGTGAGGTCGGCAGTTGTAAGAACAAGTCAGCCAGCGCTTCGGACTGACATAGTCAAGTGCCCTGAGAGAATCAATCCGATCGGAATTATTTATGGAATGTGGAATGACGACCCTCCACAATACGTGAACTAGCTGTATGAATCAGTCATCATCATCATCTTCCAAATATGACGGCAAGCGTAGTGGCAAGGAATAGTTGACACGCCAACGTACCATGAGTGTTACTGGATAATTATGAATCGGCAGAGCTTGAAAAGAGCTGCACGCTAAATATACAAGTTAAAATCAAACAAACAAAGAAATGTCATAACAAGCTATCTGCACGAATCTCCTCTTCTATCATTAACCGTAGTCCTACAGTGAGGAATGTATAACCGCGGAGCTCCTAAGTTTCTGTTGTTATTGCATTGGCTTGATTTGAATTCGAGCGTAGTCCATACACGTGCTATTACTTCTAGTGCCCTGGACTGGTCTTGCTTGTTGATTAGCTTTCCCTATTACCATTGTCCCTTGCCATCAGCAGAACCCACTCCGACTCCAGAGGTACTTGTAATTCACGTCCCCAAGTCAAGGACGAGAAGTCAACATTTTAGTCAAACTGTCCGGTGTAGAGGTTGCATTCACTACCTCGGAGTCAGCACACCGGAAGTTGAAAAGCGAGGCCTCTTATCCACGCTGACCTCTCGCCAGAAAGACCTATAATTCAAAACACTGAGTACCTAAATCTGTGAGACATGCTCGCCTATGCCGGTTGGCGGCACACATGATGGCCTATTGATTTGTTATGTTGTTTGTCCATCAAGAATGATGATGACCATTCATTTCATCCAGTGGGGTTGAAGGTGTGGAGCCGTGGGTTCTAAGATGGCTGATAAGGCCTATTTTGGCTCGAAATGTTCTTTGACAATGTGGGCAAAGAATGCTTGACGTCTCTGGAGGAGGATTTCCTGCAGTGGTTTTTCTGTCCTGCCTTTTCTTCACAGCTCTTGCAGTCCTGGTTGCCTCACATATGACTGCACCTTTGCGCAATGATGCACGCCACGAATTTCGGTCTCTGGCTGCAGCCTCCCAGGTGTCATGATGAATTCCAAAAGCATTCAGTGAAATTTTCAGAGTGTCTTTAAAACGTTTCCTCTGGCCACCTTGGGAGCGTTTACCACAACGCAGTTCACTGTAGAAAATTCGTTTAGGGAGCCTGTGATCTGGCATGCGAGTCAAGTGACCAGCCCAGCGAATCTGATTCTTCATCAGTAGAGTGTGGATACTGGGCATGGATGCTCTTTCTAGGACTTCAGTGTCTGGAATCTTGTCTTGCCATTTAATCTTCAGTAGCTTCCTTAGGCAGACTGTGTGGAAGTGGTTTAATTTCCTAGCGTGTCGCTGATAAACAGTCCAGGTTTCACAAGCATATAGCAGTGTGGATAATACAACTGCTTTGTAGACTTTTAGCTTTGTTTGCAGGCTTATTCCAGTTCTGTCCCATACATTCTTGTACAGTCTGCCAAAGGCTGCACTGGCCTTGGAGATTCTTGCATTCACTTCGTCATCGATTGTGGCAGCTTGTGACACGGTGCTGCCAAGATAGGTGAATTTGTCCACAACACTTAGTCTATGATCATTCACTTTGATATTCGGCACAGTGTGATTATTCCCTGGAGCTGGCTGGTACATAACTACAGTCTTCTCCAAGTTGATATTGAGCCCAAAGTTGGCACAGGCATGTGAGAAAGCTGAAACATTATGTTGCATGTCCGCCTCTGAGTTGGCGTATAGAGCGCAATCATCAGCAAACAGGAGCTCTCTGACGGTGCCGCTGTTAATTTTGGTTTTAGCTTTCAGCCTTCTGAGATTGAATAACTTTCCATCCATACGGTAGTTGATGTCTATTCCAATGTCGTCGTTCTCGAAGGCATTCATCAACATGGCTGAAAACATGAGGCTGAACAGTGTTGGTGCCAGGACACATCCTTGCTTCACTCCATTGGTGACAGGAAAGGGTTCAGACAGTTCACCATTTTCCTGTACTCTTGCCTGCATGCCGTCATGAAATAGCCGCACTATTTGGACAAAATTTCGTGAACAGCCATGTTTTGCCATAATCTTCCACAGTCCTTCTCTGCTGACTGTATCAAAAGCCTTGGTAAGGTCAATGAAAGTGGATAACATTTCGCAGTTCTGTTCCTGACATTTCTCTTGCAGCTGCCTTGCAGCGAAAATCATGTCAACAGTTCCACGTTCTTTTCTGAAGCCACATTGACTCTCAGGAAGAAGACCTTGATCGAGATGGGCTGTGAGGCGATTGAGAAGAATTCTGGCGAGTATCTTCCCTGCAATTGAAAGCAAGGAGATGCCTCGGTGGTTGTCACAGGATTGGCGGTTTCCTTTACGTTTGTAAAGGTGGACTATTGACGCGTCCTTAGAATCTTGTGGCATGGTCTCGTTCATCCATATGTTTGTGAAGACTTGGTGAAGCTGCTCTGTTAGGACCGGCCCACCTGCCTTGTATATCTCTGCTGGGATGGAGTCAGGACCAGGTGCCTTGCCGCTGGAGAGTTGCTGGATGGCTTTGTTTATTTCCACTATGGTTGGCAGGTCATCAAGTGTCTCATTGGTGGGAACTTGAGGAAGGCAGTTGATGGTTTCATCATCGAAGAAGGAAGTTGCATTTAAGATTTTGCTGAAATGCTCTGCCCAGCGTTGGAGGATTTCTTTCTTATCGGTGACCAATGTTCCCCCGTCTGCACTGAGGAGGGGAACTATGCCTGGTGATGAAGGACCATAGACCGCTTTCAGTGAGTCGTAGAAGTTTTTCATATCATGTCTGTCAGCAAAACCCTGAATTTCATCAGCTTTGCTGCTCAGCCAGGAGTCCCGCATGTGCCGAAGTTTCTGCTGCACTACTCTCTGAATGTTCTTGAAAGCATCTTTTTTTGATGTTGACTTTGGGTCATTCAAATGTGCCTTGAGGAGAAGATGTTTCTCGGCCAGCAATTGGTTGATGTCTTCGGAATTTTCATCAAACCAGTCTTTATGCTTTCGGGGGGCTGGACCCAGGATTTCCATAGCAGTGTTGTAAATTGTGTCCTTTAGGGCTCTCCATTCTGTTTCTGTATCCTGTTTAGCTTCAGAATTGGGCTTGAGGCGGTCTTCCAGCATATTTTCAAACGACTGCTGCATTTTCTTGCTGTTTAGGCGGGTGACATTTAGCTTTGTTTGCATTTTCGCCCCTTGAGGACGCCGTGGTGGCCTGATGTGATGTTCATTTTCGAGACAATGAGACGATGGTCTGTCCAACATTCGGCACCACACATGGATTTTGTCACTCGAACGTCTTGTCTGTCACTCCTCCTGACGATGACATAGTCAATGAGGTGCCAGTGTTTCGAGCGAGGGTGCATCCACGATGTCCTATTTCTCATGGGGAGACGGAAAATTGTGTTCGTAATCAGGAGATCATGTTCGGCACATGTCTGAAGGAGGCGGAGTCCATTGCTGTTACAATTTCCGACTCCATGCTTTCCAATAATGCCACTCCAAGAGGTGGTGTCCGTGCCTACTCTGGCATTGAAATCCCCAAGGAGTATAAGTTTGTCTCCTTTGGGAACAGATGTTAATACATTGTGCAGGTCCTCATAGAACTTGTTCTTGACATCATCTTCGTTGGTCATAGTTGGTGCGTAGACACTCACAATGGTTGCGTGCTTCCTTCCATTCAGCAGAGGCAACTTCATGGTCATGAGCCTGTCGTTTATAGCCTTTGGAAATCCAGCTAATTTGCCGACCAGGGCCGACTTAATGGCAAATCCCACACCGGATTGGCGTCTTTCCTCGCTTTTCCTTCCACTCCAGAAAAATGTGTAGCCGGCACCAATTTCACAGATTTGGCCTTCTTCTGCAAGTCGTGTCTCGCTCAAGGCTGCAATGTCGATGTTGTACCTGCCCAGCTCTCTCCCAATCAGTGCTGTTCGTCTCTCTGGACCCGACGCGCCGTCTCTGTCAAGTAGGGTGCGTACATTCCAAGTTCCAATTGTTAAGGGAATATGGTTTATTCTTTTAGCTTTGCTTGTTTTATCTTTCTTTGTATGTCGACCGCAGTTAGGGTACCCACCAACCGCGGCTAGCTGGTTAGGTAGTGATGAAGCAGACAATGTTTAGGGCACCTTTTCTAGCCCCTTCCTCATGCTATGGAGGTGAGCAGTGTGTTCCTATAGAGGGCTGCTCAGTCGCTCAGGGGGCTGCCGAATCCCACTGCTGCTCCGGTCAGTAGAAGACGACCATATGGCCTGAGCCGCCTGTGTGCAGGTCTGCGACTACGGCTGCCAGCGTACCCACGCCTGCCGCTTTGCCGCTCGCCCATCGCCACAGGGCTTGAAGGTGATATGTGACGTTGGATGAAGAATGACTTGCGCGATGACTTGGATTAAAGTGAGGAAGAGTTGCGCAATTTGTCGACCTCACTCTCTCGCCGGAGTCCATCTGAGTCCAGTGGCAAGACAAGTCGAGACGATTGGAGACGAATACAGGTGCAGTGGATGACCAGGGCGCTCTACGTGCCTTGCCGTGCTCATTACGTTCCACAACGCTTTGCAGGTAAACGCCGTCTTGCCCGTTGAATCAGGAATGATTTCTTCCGCGCAGTCTGCCGAATCCTGTCTTCACATGCTGGGTAGGCATACCCTAGTTTACCTCTTGGTTTAGCCAGCCTCTCACAGCTGTTGCCCGGGGGGTGGCCGCTGTCGCATGCTGACAGCTACTAGGAGCCACAGGCACGAGCTGGGTGTCAGACTTGGACCAGTGGGGGATGGGTCCTAAAAGGACATGAGAGCCATCCTTACCAAAGGTGCTACCAATGCCTGACACCCCGTACCCCCCAATTTGCCTATTGATTTACCAAAGCAGTGACCGTATTCTGCAGTATCTGTCCTGACAAATTCCCCCACCCCTTAAAGTCGTGACTTAAAAAGTCGCTTAAAAGTCGACGGGGTCGACTTAATTGCACCGGGTTTTATCCCATATGGCATGGTCTCTTTCCGCAGCGCGGAAAGCGTCGCACAAAGCACGAACTCCGTAGCTCTGGCGACGACCCACAGGAGTCTCCGAAAAATTTAACTCGTGAACCGAAAGACGAGGCCCGGAATCGAACCCACAACCTTCGGATCCCAAGTTAAACGGCTTGACCACTTCGCCACGAAGACAAAGTCGTGACGATCTGACTGATTTATCTCTCTGAGTAATTTACTGTTACATGATAAGTGGAGGTGCAGAAGAGTAGTCGCTGGACGCTTGTATACCCTAACCGTGGTCTTGGGTTCGAGTCGCATCAGGGCGGTTCGAATGTCAAAAGTTGACATGGGCTCCCAGGCTCTACCAGTCTAAAACTGGTGCTTGGACATTTCTTGTTGAGTAAAGTCGATCGGCATGGTATCGACCACATAAACCTCTGAGTGCCGTTTGGTCTGATAATATGAGCCTTTATTCCCAGTTTACCCTAGGCGTGTAAATAGGATAATATATATATACAGACCTACAAGCACTTGGAATCATCGACTGGCAAGAGAAGGTCAACCAAAGAGACGAATGGAGACGGATTGTATCTGCAGCAAAGAACCTCAATGGCTCGGAACGCTGAAGTATAAGAAGAAGAAGAAGAAGAAGAAGAAGAAGAAGAAGAAGAAGAAGAAGAAGAAGAAGAAGAAGAAGAAGAAGAAGAAGAAGAAGAAGAAGAAGAAGAAGAAGAAGAAGAAGTAGAAGAAGATGGAGAAGAAGAAGAAGATGGAGAAGAAGAAGAAGAAGAAGAAGAAGAAGAAGAAGAAGAAGAAGAAGAAGAAGAAGAAGAAGAAGAAGAAGAAGAAGAAGAAGAAGAAGAAGAAGAAGAAGAAGAAGAAGAAGAAGACGAAGTGTAAATAGAACATACTTTACTTTACTTTACTTTACTTTACTTTACTTTACTTTACTTTACTTTACTTTACTTTAATTTACTTTACTTTACTTTACTTTACTTTATTTCACTGTACTGGCATATCTAGGCAAACCTTCCGGCCTGAAGAAACGACAGTAGAAGATAAACTATATGGACCACTGAGTGAACTAAAAACGACTGTGAAATTCATACAAGAGACAACATTGCAGACATAGAAACATTTCAAGCGAACGAAATAAGAAAAAGAAGAAGAAGAAGAAGAAGAAGAAGAAGAAGAAGAAGAAGAAGAAGAAGAAGAAGAAGAAGAAGAAGAAGAAGAAGAAATTGGCCAAACGACACTTATTTAACAAACACATCAACTAATCAATCAACCTTTTAACAAACTAACCAGCCAGCCAACCAACAACCAACCAAACAGTGAAACAACCACTCAACAACCAACCAACCAACTAACTAACAAACCAATCAACTAATCACCCAAATTGTTACCAACAAACCACCCAACCAACCAACCAACCGAACAATGAAACAACTATCCGACCAACAAACCAACAAACCAACAAACCAACTAACAAATCAAGAACTGACCAACCAGCTAACAACCAACTAACCTATCTCACAGCCAGCCAACCAATAAGCCAACCAACAAACCATCAAAACAATCAGAGAGCTAGCTACCAAACCGGCTAATCAACCCACCAACAAACCAGAACGCCAACCAATCAACCCGCCAACCAACCAACCTGCCACCCCCCCCCCCCCACCTCCTCCAAACCAATCAACGCGTCAACCAACCAACCAACTAACGCGCCAACCAAACCACCTACAAACCAACCCACCTAACAACCAAGCCGACAATCAACACACCCGCCAACCACCCATCCCGCCAACCTGCCAATCAACCAACCTGCCATCCAACCAAACTGGCGAAGTGTATCTGACACCTAACCCTTCTTGAATAAATCTGTGCCCGACCTGTCTGCTTATCTTTGGTACGATCGCTTCAACTCTAACCTTAAGCAGGCCCTAGACTTTTAGTGGAAAATGTGATATATAGACACACAAAATCAGTTGAAGTAGGTTGTCGAACCCAAGGACAAGGCACACATATAAATAACGCGTTCGAGAACAGATTTGTTCGTGTCACAGCAATGAGTCATGGTTGATTAAACCAGGTGTGACACAATGATTGACATGTCACACCTTGTTCGCTATGTACAGACTTCACCTGGCTCAGGTACGGGTAGCGGTGTTCAGTCTGTCCTGTACTAAATGTTCACGTATACACCTTTTTACCTGAACAAATGATCTCAAGTGTGCTTTTGTTCCTACCCTTTATAGACTTGATCTTCGGGGGGAAGAGACAGCCAAGAAGACAAAGGAGAACTTCTGAATGCCGAAGAACAATAGTATACATAATTTAACATAGCACAAAAACACGAACAACAAAGGGTTTTCCTAACAGAATATCTGAACCAATACAATGGCAGTGAAACGAGAGATAATAGTTAAAGGACAAACAGCGGAGTGAAATACAACTTAGGACAAAGAAGTGTATAAGACGGACAAAAATTCTTTTCCAGAAGACGGGACAGAATATAAATTATTACAAGTCGCTGCAAGATTTGCTAATGCAAAACAGCAGGAGTAATGAAAATAAGGAAAGTTTAAACCTCAAATAAGATCTTATAGGAAAAAATAAAGGCTCCTTTTAGAATAATGCATGCGATTTTTTCCAGAACTACATACCATTACATCTCTAGACACAACAATTGTAAAGTGGTGTTTGCTGAATTACACCATATCTCATCGTCTGACAAGGTATGTGTAAAGTGGGGTTAGCTTAATACACGATACCTTCGTATGACAAGTTATGTGTAAAATTGTTCTCGCTGTGTTACATCGTAGACCATCCCTTTACAAGACATGAGTAAAGTGCTTTCGCTTGAATGACACCATATTGCATCCCCTTGCAAGACACGTGAAATTGGCGTTCGCTGGATGACACCTTACCATCGCCCGACAAGGTATGTGTGAAAGTGGTGTTCGATGAATAACACCATATCCCATCGCCTCACAAAGTATGTGTAAAGTGGTGTTCACTGAATTACGCCATATCCCATAGAATGACAAGGTGTTTGCTAAATGACACCATACACTATTCCCTTACAAGACATGTGTAAATGGTGTTTCATGAATGCCATTGCCTCATAGCTTAGCAAATTATGTGTAAAGTGGTGCTCACTGAATTACGCTAGTACCATCCCCTTGCAGTACACGTGTAAAGTGTTGTTCGTTGAATAACACCATATTCCATTGCCTTACAAAGTATGCGTAAAGTGGTGTTCCCTGAATGACGCCGTATACTTTCACCTTCTTCTTCTTCCTTCGTTCGCTTGAAATATGTCTATAATTGCAATGTTGTTTCTTGTATGAATTTAACTGTCTTGTTTAGTTCACACAGCGGTCCATAGAGTTTATCTTCCACTGTCGTCTCTCTAGGCCAGAAGGTTTGCCTAGGTATGTTATATTATCACCTTGTACCGGGAGGGCGCGCTTTAGCGATGCTACTCTTGGCTTGCGTGTGCGTGAGCGTCTGTCCTGTCAGTCGCCATATGCATTTGTGCGCTGGTGAGGCTCAACCGTAAATCGGGAGATCTGTTCGCAACTTAGACGAGCAATATCTTCTGTGGGCAGCTTCTCGCCTCATATGTGTGTGGACTGTTCTGGCGGTCAGTCCGTCTTCGGCGAAGGAAATTTGTTTGATCCTCTCAGTAATCATACGCTCATTGTTTGTCGCTACGCTTGTCTTAAAACTGAAAACAAAAGGAATGACGGAAGGGCCGTTTGCACGAGACTCCAGGCTAGTGAGTCGATACATACAGGGATAACTGGCTGTGGCAGCATAACGTCCACTGCATCTGTGTCCGTCTTCCAGTCGTCTTGCCATGCTCGCCACTGGAACCAGATGGACACAGACGAGAGAGCGGGGACGATGGAGTTGCGCGACCACTACCTCGCTATATAAATCTAAAGCGCAAGTCATTCGTTTCCTCATCAAAAGATGCAGTGAATGAATGGTCCTCGTCATTCATGACGGACGAACCATCGGTCTGCTGTCTGCGACGCCAATCCACATGTGCACATGGCTGTTTCACCAATCGTGAATTGTGTATACATGTGGTTGCGTAATCTATTGTGTCCTGTTCTGAGGCTCAGAATAATGACTTGTTCTGGTCTGTACATAATGTGGCAGTCATCTTGAGCAGGTTTTGGTGGCTTTCTGACTGATCTGATCATTATCTTTTTTGGTGGTAAGTAACGGGCACAAAAGGCTGTTCTTCTTTGGCTCCTTCCTTAGCCAATTGATCAGCTCTGTCGTTTCCGGGTACTCCACAGTGGGATGGTATCCAATTGTCATATATTACGATTGGAATGAGGATCACTTTTGTGCATCACCCGGGTTCTATTCATAGAAGCTGGGCCCCATTCTCCTCTATTGTTCAATAGTCAAGAATATGAACCTTGAATATCTCAGACTCGGGATTTTGTCTAGGTGGTGGTCCCGTTGAAGATAGTGATACAAGATAAGAATATGCCTTTCACTAAGAATCCTATTAGCTCTTGAGCCCCCTTACAGTCTGTGAATAGTCTGAATGACTTTATCAGCATGAAACAGGATCAAGTGAAGAAATAGCATGGATATTGAGTAGCTGCAGGAAAATAAAGATCATCTTCTTTTCAACAGATGTCATCCCTCTCCATTTCATTTCCCATTGTGTTTGGTAATTGTGTTAATTATTGTTTTAAGTACACTCAAAGAACAACTTGTTTACAAACAGTTTTTAAACAAACATTTGAACTGGAAATAAAGTAGAGAAATAGCTACTGTTAGTGTGTTTATCGATTGTGCCTGATTTTGGCTTAAGAAAGCACATCACATGTTACATTTTCATGCATGTTTTTTAATTATACAAATCCTATGGGTATATGCCCTCCTATTGCCATTTTTCTCACAATCAATTTATGTGTGTAGGACCACAAATGTCAGTTCACTGTGGAAAGAAGCATTGTCTTTTCTATCACATCAATATTTCTTTCCTAAACAAAAACAGCCAGTTTATAAGGCCTAATATGTTTGGGCATCTTCTGCTTTCTGTTCTCCTGGGTAGTGGTATCTGTTATTGTAGAAGAAATTGTCACCTCTGAGCAATGAGACTGGGTTAAACCTGGGTCCATGGTTGGTGGATCCGTTTCAGTTACCTGCCAGTTAAGTCAAGCTGAAGGCTGCCCTTGCTCTGGTAGATGCCTGAGTCGTCTCACTTTCTTAAGTCTTGGGAACATCTCTCTTCTATTTCTGCAACCAAGATCACCACTGTTTAAACATTCATAGAGGTGTGTATATTTCAACCAATGTGTTGTTTTACAGCGATAGTCAAGAATGAACAGGACAGTACAGGAAGGATGATAAGGAAGGAAGAAATATAACAGCCTGAAAGTAGGAACTATGCCCCCCTCTGAGCTGGTGTTGTGTTAATCAGGGATGTCAGGGATTATCACACTGTATGCATGTGGCTATCATCTGATCCTGCTGTATGTATGTTCTCAGTGTACCTGGGTTTCATTGAGATGTGTACAGCCAGACATTGACAGGAATGATGATATGTTGTTCCATGAGCATTTTAAGTCAAGCTGATAGGACTAGATAATGATGATGGTAGGATGGCATTTTAATAAATGGCATACAAATACAACATCTTCATCTACTCATTTTGGTTATGCATGGTGTGTATAATTGTTTCTCTGCACATCTTAGATCAATCAACTAGTGTTTCTTCTTCTCTCAAATCACCTCCCACTACCTGTTGTTGTGTTGTGTGGTGTGCTGTGTTGTGTGGACTTCTGTTGACTGGGGTTCTCATAAATTGCAACAACTTCCCCTCCAGTCTTCATCAGTCAGTATGAGTATAACTCACCTAGTATTGATTGTTGTTCATGACTAACATAAAGAAAATTCTTATGTGTATTTGTTACAAAATGTAATCCATACAAAATCATGATAACAAACAATGCACATTAGTGAGAGGTTTACATAAAATGTACCTCTTCCACTAATTCTCCTCTACTTCTTTTCTTCTTCTTATTCTTCTTCTTCATCTGGAGTCAGTGCGCATCAATCCCATTCTGTTGGCTACCAACAGCTGGTTATAGACAGAGGTTTGATTCACCTTCTTGTCTGGACAGATTATCTAGGCCCAACTGTCACAAATGGCAATCTGTGAAGCGTAACCTTATTAGGCAGTGCAGTTAATGGGTGCCTTGTCTAAGTGAAAATCTGACACATATATACAACTATATTCTATCAAACCCTGTTAACTCAACTCAGAAAGAAGGGAGGAAAGATATAATTCCTCTCTCAGCTCTCTAGATTGTGTATAGGCAAAAACATGTAGGTTTCAAGCGAGGCAGTGGTTCGTGCACAAACTGTCTTCTGGATAGTAGATAGTAAATTAGGCATTTTTGATGAAATGCATAAGAGTGCGTTAAGGATTCCACCTCCTACAGTTTTCTGTGATAGTATGTTGTAGTATGCACACATTAAAGACAACAGATGTATAGAAGAACTTCAGAGCTAGCAGTTTTGAAAAAGTGTGAGAGCGACAGATTGCCCGGGGAATGTTGCAGTTCAGCCAGAAGTGGCGGCTAGCAAGTTGACACTCCAGAGGTTTTATTTTATTAATAATACACTTAAATTGACACACAAACACTGGATACCTCTACTGTACACTTCTGGGCACCAGGTAGATCGGTGGATTAACAAGCTTACCTCGAATTCAGACCAAACTACACATATGTTTTGAAAATCTGGGCCATCACTAAGAGACCGGACCGTCTGCTAGAATCTTGTTAGGTGAAGTGCGCGATTCAAAATTGAACGCCGACGAAGGGCCGGAGTTACAATCACGTGATCGGTTTCGTCCAATGATTCCAGATAGTGTAGACGCCGTTTATTCCAAATATAGCTGGCATATGTCCATCTTCGGTGTCAAGTTGGGTGTTATGTGTTATTTGTGCGTTCAAGTGTACCATTTTCCTCTGCTCGGTGTGCAATTGTTGACTTACTGTAGAATGATGATGACCATTATGTCACACCAATGCATGGTGACCTTATGCTGACTGCTAAGTTCAGAAAGTAGTGTCCTTAGCACTGGCAATTTCCCAGACAGGAGTGCCTCGAGTACTGATTTTGCATCTGTCAATAGCACCACAGATTGTGTACCATTGCTGTATATTCCCCTAACAAGACACGCGTAAAGTGGTGTTCTTTGAATGCCACTAATCCCATTGCCTGACACGCCATGTGTAAAGTGGTGTTTCTATGGTTAATTCCATAGCTAAAGCTGGCCAGGGAGCAGAAGGAGCACAATGGCTAGCGGCTTGAACCTGTGTATAGAACCAGTATATAGAACCTGTATGTAGAACCAGTATATAGAACCTGTATATATATATATATATATATATATATATATATATATATATATATATATATATATATATATATATATATATATATATACATAACCTGTACATAGAATCTGTGTATAGAACATGAATGTAAACCTATAAGTTGATTATAGAACCTGTATATAGAACCATTATATAGAACCTGTATATATATATTTTTTGAGCATGTTATGAGAAGAAATGGATTGGAGAATTTGGTGACAACTGGTAAGATCGAGGGGAACAGACCAAGGGGAAGACCTAGAAGCAAGTACCTGGATGGCTTGGCCTTGTGGCATGGTCGAGACAGAAACACGGAGCTGATCCACGACTCTGGTGATCGAGTGAGATGACAGAACATGACCGCTCACGCTTACCGGCATGGCACATGATGGATGGATATATATATATATATATATATATATATATATATATATATATATATATATATATATATATATATATATATATACACTAGAAGACCCGGCCTGGCGTCGCCCAGAACCTAGCGGGGAGCATCTCATTTAATTCATATCGGCCCCTGCTCCTGTTCCCAAAAAAAAACGACCCCGCCTGTCTTCGCCTAGATTGGCGGGGAGCGTTCCATTTAATTCATATTCGGCCCCTGCTCCCGTTCCCGTTCCCAAAAAAAGAAGCCCGGCCCGGCTTCGCCCAACCCCTGGCAGGGAGCGTCTCATTTAATTCATATTAGGCCCATTCTCCCGTTCCCAAAAATGACGACCTGGCCCGGCTTCGCCCAGTCCCCGGTGGGGTGCGTCTCATTTAATTCATATTAGACATATAAACTCCCTTTCCCGTTCCCGGAAATATGGCGAACAGATTGGAAGAGAACAATCTTCACCCCAATAACTAAATAGGGCAATCTGAATTATTTTTTTTTTTTTTTAGAAACTTTTATTGAGTGTTAAGAAATATTTGCATTTGTATTGTTCGTGTTGTTACAGAGCGTTGCATGTGGAAGTGTAGGTGACATATGCGCAAATTTTTACAACATTTGTTTCAACCTTTTTACATTTGAAATGGGGGGTAACGAAAAACGAGTACAAACAACAACAAGACGATAGTATACCATTATTTTCCCTCTGCCACCCTTTCATCTGTCAGCTCCAACCCCACCAATATCATCATCACCACTTGGTAATGAGGAAAATGGCAGTAAAACTTGTTAGAACCGACCGGTGAAGGCAGCAGCAGCATCAAAACCAACAGTATCGAAAAGGTGGGGGGGGGGAAGGGGGGTGGTTGTCAAGGAGTATCCTAGTTTACAATGCAGGAGGGGTAGTTGTTGCATTTGTATTGTTTGTGTTGTTACATGCGTACTGTGTGTTCAGTATTTGTGTGCTTGTTTTTACAGAGCGTTGCATGTGGGCGTGTAGGTGACATATGCGCAAAAATTACAAATATTTTATACACTTAAACATTTCTCCATTGACATTGTTGTAAGGAAATATTTTAAATCAAAAGCGTGATGGTAGCGGGCTGTTATTATTTCCCCTGCCGCCCCGCTCTCTTGTCAGCTCCAAAAACTCCTACCAAGTACCATCACCCTCGGTGATGATAAACATGGCGGTGCAGAACTGAAACAAGACGGTGAGGGTGGTAGCAGGGCAATCTGAAACTACTGAACGTAAACTTACCAATATATCACGAAAACCCAATAAATGCTGGGATGACTGTATAGATGTCGATGAGAAATAAAAAGATGAGTTAGAAAATTTTCACGTATTTAAAATAGATGCATTATTTTTATGAAAACTTTGAAAATGCCTTAAAGATTTTATCATTATATATTATAATGCATATGCCTGTAGATAACTGTAGAGAAAAGATCCACCTATTTGAGAAATATGCAACAATTATTTTAATTACATATATAGCAATGCTATTAAAAGTTATGTCCCTTGATATAACTTTTCTTAAGTTAAGTCCCCTCGCTGTATATAAATTATAATGTAATTACGAAATTCAATTTTATTACGTAAATAACTGTTTGTAAGCTAAAAAAAAAAAACTATGCCAGTTGGCAGCACGGGAATGAGAAGAACACGTGTAGAAAATTTCATCTCAATCGGATGGACAGTTCGCGAACGCATAAATAACATACATACTGACAGACATACATTGTATATATATATATATATATATATATATATATATATATATATATATATATATATATATATATATATATATAAAACCTGTACATAGAATGCTTAGAACATGCATGTAAACCTGTATGCTGATTATAGAACCTGTATATAGAACTTGTATATAGAACCTGTATATAGAACTTGTATATAGAACCTGTATGTAGAACCTGTATATAGAACCTGTATATAGAATTTGTATATAGAGCCTGCAAATAGATCCTGTATGTAGAACCTGTATGTAGAACCTGCATATAGAACCTGTATGTAGAACCTGTATATAGAACCTGTATGTAGAACCTCTATGTATAAACTGTATATAGTACCTGTATATAGAACCTGTATATAGAACATGTATATAGAACTTGTATATAGAACCTGTATGTAGAACCTGTATATAGAACCTGTATATAGAATTTGTATATAGAGCCTGCAAATAGATCCTGTATGTAGAACATGTATGTAGAACCTGCATATAGAACCTGTATGTAGAACCTGTATATAGAACCTGTATGTAGAACCTCTATGTATAAACTGTATATAGTACCTGTATATAGAACCTGTATATAGAACATGTATGTAGAACCTGTGTATATAATCTGTGTAGCTGTATGGCAGTGAATAATGGACCAAGAGAAATGATGCTGGAAGCATTCGGACGGTGGCATAGAGGAATATCATAAGCAGATTTCATCCAGAAAACCAAGGACCGAGATCTGTGGAGAGATACGAACGCTAGGCCAATTGATAAGGCACTTGATAAAGAATGCGACATAACGCATAACGGTCATCTAACAGGTTATAGTTAATACAAAATCGCTATTATAACACTCCCAGCAAAGTCATAGATACACTGTCTCTCCCAGAAATAAGGTGTAGATGCCGCCTGGGACAAGCCGTACCTATGAGGAACTTTTTGTGGTCAATCTATCCCTAAATCAGATAGTCCAAGACTCCCAGAACCCAACAGGACACAATGTGAAATGATAGAACAATCAAACAATGACTCTAAATTTGCACACGCAATGTTAATGATTGATGATTGCCTTGATAATTATGACTATCATTACTGGGGGGAAATCGATACGGTTTCAGATTACTCTCTTCCTTTTTCTTCCCTTATTCACATTCCAAAGTGCCTTGCGGTTTTATTACAGCTTCCCAGCACTTTGTTGCACATCCTTCTGTGGTGCATTCTTTGCTATCCTTGTTATCTGTAATTGCAACCAAATACAGCCTGCTGGGGTACAATATTCTGGCCAATTACGACAAAGCTGGCCGTTGCATACCCCAGGTGCTTTACAAGAAAGCGGGTCTGGATTTTGAAAACTGGCAACTGATAACGAACGCTCTGCTTGCTGGAGGCACTTAGTGACCTAGCAATGGGTATTATGGTAGACTGTTAGAGCCATATCGCATGGCAGATACAGCGTTAACGCTACTTATGTGGTTTTGCCATACGGTGATTGTCACCTAGCAACCGGTGTTCTTGTCAAGCCAATGGGAGTATCGTTACCTGCGCTTGAGACATAATTTATGCATGCTTTATTGTCTTGGCATGCTTCTAGAGCTGATCACTGCTTACCTACAGACATAATTACCATATATCTCTAGTTTTGGTAGCGGCATATCTCTAGAGTTTATAATTTCATACCTATATATGTGATCACCTCATACCTCTAGAGCTGGTCATCTCAAACCTCTGTAGTTGGTCACCGCATACATCTAGAGTTGGTCAACCCATACCTATAGAGTTGGTCACCTCATATGTGTAGATGTGATCACTTCATACCACTAGATTTGGTCACCACATACTTCTAGAGGTGAGCAATTTATATATCTAGAAGTGACCATCTCACACCTCTAAAGTTGGTCACACCACAACTCTAGATGTGATCACCCCATGCCTCTAGATGTGATCACCTCGCACCTCTACAGTTTGTCAACCCAAACCTCTAGATATGATCACCCCATACCTTTATATGTGATCACCTCGCAAATCTAAAGTTTGTCAACTTATACCTCTAGATGTGATCATCCCTTACCTCTAGATGTGATCATCGCATACCTCTAGATGTGATCACCCAATACCTCTAGATGTGATCACCCCATATCTCTAGATGTGATCACCCCATACCTCTAGATGTGATCACCCCAAACCTCTAGATGTGATCATCCCTTACCTCTAGATGTGATCATCGCATACCTCTAGATGTGATCATCCCTTACCTCTAGATGTGATCACCCCAAACCTCTAGATGTGATCACCCCAAACCTCTAGATGTGATCACCCCATACCTCTAGATGTGATCACCCCATACCTCTAGATGTGATCATCCCTTACCTCTAGATGTGATCATCGCATACCTCTAGATGTGATCACCCAATACCTCTAGATGTGATCACCACATACCTCTGGATGTGATCACCCCATATCTCTAGATGTGATCACCCCATACCTCTAGATGTGATCACCCCAAACCTCTAGATGTGACGACTCCATACTACTAAATGTGATCACCCCATACCTCTAGATGTGATCACCCATGCCTCTATATATGATCACCTCACACCTCTAAAGATGGTCACCCCATAACTCTAGATGTGATCACTCCATACCTCTAGATGTGATCACCTAACACCTCTAAAGTTGGTCAACCTATATTTCTAGATGTGCTTACCTCATACCTCTAGACTTGATCCCCTTATACTAAGCTTTTGGAGCCGATCATATGCAGAACAAGTGTTAAAGGCACCTATGTGGTTTTGCCACGTGATGATTGTCTCCCAGCAACCAGTGTTCTTGTCGACCAAATGAGAAGAGTATCGGTACTTGCCACTGAGAATTATATGTGGCATTACATGATTATAGAACATGTGTGCAGTGGCATTACATGATTATAGAACATATCTGTAGTGGCATTACATGATTATAGAACATATCTGTAGTGACATTACATTTTTATAGAACATATCTGTAGTGACATTACATGATTATTGATCATATCTGAAGTGGTATTACACGATTATAGAACATATCTGTAGTGACATTACATTAGTATAAAACATATAAAAGTGACATTACATTATTATAGAACATATCTGTAGTGACATTAAATACAACATATCGACAGTGCCGCAACATGATCAAAGAACATAACAACAGAGGCACAACATGATCATAGAATATATCAACAGTGACACATGATGATCATAGAGTATAACAGTCCGGGAATGTTAACCCGGTCAACAAATGCCCGCAGAAGTCGGATGTGTCGGCCTAACGGCGCAAGAACGCAGCTCTGCTGTAAAGGCACAACGCAATAACGTCCGAAAAAAAACTCCGGATGAACGCAGAAGAAGAAGAAGAAGAAGAAGAAGAAGAAGAAGAAGAAGAAGAAGAAGAAGAAGAAGAAGAAGAAGAATATAACAGTGACACACGATGATCATAGAATATATCAAAAGTGACACAATATGATCATAGAATATATCAACAGTGACACAATATGATCATAGAATATATCAACAGTGACACAATATGATCATAGAATATATCAACAGTGACACAATATGATCATAGAATATATCAACAGTGACACAATATGATCATAGAATATATCAACAGTGACACAATATGATCATAGAATATATCAACAGTGACACAATATGATCATAGAATATATCAACAGTGACACAATATGATCATAGAATATATCAACTGTGACACAATATGATCATAGAATATATCAACAGTGACACAATATGATCATAGAATATATCAACAGTGACACAATATGATCATAGAATATATCAACAGTGACACAATATGATCATAGAATATATCAACAGTGACACAATATGATCATAGAATATATCAAAAGTGACACAATATGATCATAGAATATATCAAAAGTGACACAATATGATCATAGAATATATCAACAGTGACACAATATGATCATAGAATATATCAACAGTGACACAATATGATCATAGAATATATCAACAGTGACACAATATGATCATAGAATATATCAACAGTGACACAATATGATCATAGAATATATCAACAGTGACACAATATGATCATAGAATATATCAACAGTGACACAATATGATCATAGAATATATCAACTGTGACACAATATGATCATAGAATATATCAACAGTGACACAATATGATCATAGAATATATCAAAAGTGACACAATATGATCATAGAATATATCAACAGTGACACAATATGATCATAGAATATATCAACAGTGACACAATATGATCATAGAATATATCAACAGTGACACAATATGATCATAGAATATATCAACAGTGACACAATATGATCATAGAATATATCAACAGTGACACAATATGATCATAGAATATATCAACAGTGACACAATATGATCATAGAATATATCAACAGTGACACAATATGATCATAGAATATATCAACAGTGACACAATATGATCATAGAATATATCAACAGTGACACAATATGATCATAGAATATATCAAAAGTGACACAATATGATCATAGAATATATCAACAGTGACACAATATGATCATAGAATATATCAACAGTGACACAATATGATCATAGAATATATCAACAGTGACACAATATGATCATAGAATATATCAACAGTGACACAATATGATCATAGAATATATCAAAAGTGACACAATATGATCATAGAATATATCAAAAGTGACACAATATGATCATAGAATATATCAAAAGTGACACAATATGATCATAGAATATATCAACAGTGACACAATATGATCATAGAATATATCAACTGTGACACACGATGATCATAGAATATATCAACTGTGACACAATATGATCATAGAATATATCAACTGTGACACAATATGATCATAGAATATATCAACTGTGACACAATATGATCATAGAATATATCAACTGTGACACAATATGATCATAGAATATATCAACAGTGACACAATATGATCATAGAATATATCAACAGTGACACAATATGATCATAGAATATATCAACAGTGACACAATATGATCATAGAATATATCAACAGTGACACAATATGATCATAGAATATATCAACAGTGACACAATATGATCATAGAATATATCAACTGTGACACAATATGATCATAGAATATATCAACAGTGACACAATATGATCATAGAATATATCAACAGTGACACAATATGATCATAGAATATATCAACAGTGACACAATATGATCATAGAATATATCAACAGTGACACAATATGATCATAGAATATATCAAAAGTGACACAATATGATCATAGAATATATCAAAAGTGACACAATATGATCATAGAATA
>JACEFZ010017866.1:295000-312179 GCA_014155875.1 Cepaea nemoralis
GACACTATCACTACACCAAGTCCGTTAAATACGTCGTCTTTCACACAGGATGGAAATAATTACGAAGATATTTTTCCTATTCTCCCCAGAAAGGAACCAACTCTCAGCAACAACGATGTGCCACCACAACCTCCTGTTAGCCACCAACCAGAGGCTCTAGTTGGTAGTCATTACATACCCATGAGACATCATCAGTACCCATTTAATTGTAACCCAGAATGGTTGCACCTCACACGGTATAGCCCAGCTACACTTCGTCAAGCACTTATAATGTCGCTATACCAACAACCACCACAACCTGGTATTTACTAGCAACTTAGCACAAAGCTACACCGGATCTCAGTACAAGAAAGAGCCTCTCCTAGAACGTTTATCTGCATATTTGGTTACTACTTGATCTAGTAACGTATTAGGTTATAAGACTCTACAACCATTGACTTGTTTTGACTTTATATTAATTGATAGTACTTAGCTGTATAGCTTTTCATTGTGTTTTTTACTGTGAGTGAGGGGGTCTTCACTGTTCTTCCTTCTGCTTACTGTTTAACGTTTTATTTCCCGTGTGGGATACTCCACTTTAAACAGAGACATTGACTTGTATAGTCATTTATTAATTCTTTTGGATAACAGTTGGTTACTTAGCTTATGAAGTAGTTTTTTTCAGGTTAATTATTTGTATGTTCTTTAATTCGTTTTGTTCCGTGTTTGCATTATATTCGTTGGTCTAATGAGTTATATCGTTATAATATTGTCATTTACATATCGATTTGTATTACTGATATTTTGTAAGTTAATTTAATTGTGATTTTTTATGATCTTGTATTTTTGCTTAACTTTGACTAATTTACACTTTCTTCATGGATGAAATGTCTGAGAAGCGGCAACACAGGCTCAATAAGTCAGGAATACGCCTTGGACACTTAAACATTTGCAGCTTATTTAACAAGCTACCAGAGTTATCTTCTATTCTTAATCAAAATTTTCATTTATTCGGCCTTAGTGAAAGTAGACTTAATGATAACATTTCAGATGAGGACATCTCTATTAAAGGGTACAAAGTTTTTAGAAGGGATCCCTGTAGGAAACAAGAGACAGGCATAGTAACCTATGTTTCTAATTTACTAAATGCTCAACATAGGCTAGACTTTGAAACTTGCGAAATATAATGTATTTGGTTAGAGCTAAAACTTAAAAACCGCACACCCCTGATAATTGGCTACCTCTATCGAAATCCCAGTGCTGGACACGTCTGGTACGAAAACTTCACTACCATGATGGATGTGGTTTTCGCTTCCGGGAAAGAAATTATACTACTCGGAGACTTTATTATTGACACCAATTCCAACATAATATGGGGAAATATAATTGCATCATACAATTTCCAACAAATAGTACAACAGGCTACAAGAGTAACAAAGTCATCTTCAACAGTCATAGATCACATTTATGTAACTTGCTCAGATAACATCATAGAATGCGCTGTACCCAATTGTGCAATGAGCGATCACTACCCAATATGCTGCACGTGGTCTAAACACGGAATTAAAACACCTAAACATAAACACATAAGTGTAAAATATAGAAGTTACAAACATTTCAACCAAAACGCATTTTTACAGGACTTGCTCAGTTCACCTCTAGACAATGGTTATCAACTTCCTGACCCGGATTTTGCTCTGGAATTCTGGATGAAAACATTTATTGATGTTTTTGATAGACATGCCAATCAAGGAAGTTCTAGTAAAACACCACGTCAAGCCACCTTGGATCACCCAGGAAATACTTGAAATTATGAGAGACAGAGATAAAGCACATAAAAAGCGGGATCTCAACGCATACCGTACTCTTAGAAACAAAGTTCAATATACAATACGACGGGAAAAGAAAAATTACTTTAAGAACTTAGTAATGGATAAAACAAATAGTAAGGATATATGGAAGGCAATTAACACCTTGACAAACAAGTAAAACTTCCGAAATTCTTTACCATCAAATCATATTACATGCGACCAATTCAGTAATTTTTTTCAAACTGACATAGACCAGTTGAAGGCTTCAATACCTAATTCTCCTTGCAACTTATCTTTACTGTCATCGTTTTGCGAGAATATATGCTCCCGCGATATTCTTTCCGACATACCGCTAATTACAATCACTGAAGTATTCACTTACCTCAGTAACCTAAAAAACACAACCTCATCTGGGTTGGATGGAATCAACAACCGGATTCTCCGTTGTGCTGCGCCAGTGATCTGTATATCACTAACCTATGTATATAATCAGTGTCTCACCAAAGGCCACTTTCCATCAGCTCTCAAAATCGCTAAAGTGTACCCTCTTCTTAAATCTGGTTCATTGGACAATGGTCTCCCGAACAATTGCAAACCCATTTCCTTACTATCATTATTATCTAACCCACTAGAAAAACACATCCATAAAGTAACATTACAGTATTTAGTTCGCAAGAAGCTTATTGTTGACAGCCAATCAGGATTTCGCCCAAAATATTCTTGCCATACGGCCCTAACAAACATGATAGAAAATTGGCACCAGAATATAAACAACAACAGTCTATGTGGAACTGTGTTTATTGATTTCAAGAAAGCATTTGATATGATAGACCATGTTATTTTAATTAAAAAACTTGAGACAATGAAAATTGGCCCTAATGTAGTCAGTCTAATATCATCTTTTCTATCAAACAGAAAGCAATTAGTATCACATAATAAATGTCTGTCTCAAACCACTACCTTCAATATTGGAGTACCGCAAGGCTCTATTCTTGGTCCTCTATTATTTGCCATATATATTAACGATCTACCTTTGCATCTTTCGTCGTCCTGCGATCTATTTGCAGACGACTGTACAGTGTACACAAATGCTGAAAACTGTATTTTATTGGAGTCGTCTTTACAACAAGAATTAAATAATGTAGTTAGGTGGAGCTATTCAAACCGTATGCAAATAAACATCACTAAAACAAAATCAATGTTACTAACAACCAGACAAAGACTTCAAACTCTAAGCTCACACACATCACTTCAACTTCACATCGATAACGTGCCAGTAGAAAGTGTAATTGAGCACAAAATATTAGGCATAATCATTGATAGAAACCTAACTTTTAATTCCCACGTTCAAGCGCTTATTAAACAAACAGCGAAAAAAATCTACCAACTCACCAAAATTAAAAACTTCCTTGATGAGGACACAAGGAAACTATTCTATACTTCTCATATACAGACACACTTTGACTACTGCTCTACAATCTGGGACGGTTGTTCTAATTCAAACACCAAGCGACTTTACTCAGTCCAGAAACGGGCCATGAGTCTAATTTATAGCAAACATTTATCTGACAATCCTAGCCTGTATAAACGGCTTCAGTTACTACCACTCCGCAAACGCCTGCTGTTCAATAAAGCTAAACTAATTCACAAAATCCTGCATCGGAATGCCCCAAATTACCTTTGGCCATTGTTTAAATATAATGCTAGACACAGTAAACGTTTAAATATATTACACATTCCGAAGCCTACGATTGACTTATACAAAACAAGCTTAACGTACTCTGCAGCTCAGCTGTGGAACAATCTTACACAAGAAATCAAAGAGATCACCAATCCCTATTCATATAATCGCAAATTACTCGAACACTATCTCAGTACGGATTATCTTCCCCCTTAATAATAGAGATAATAATAATAATAATAATAATAATAATAATAATAATAATAATAATAATAATAATAATAATAATAATAACAAAACCCTAGTATAATAGCCAGACCCCTTTTTGTTGGCCAGTATATTCCACATGGCTAATAACAAGTGTCAGACCATTATCTAATTTTACTGTGTCGTGTAGTTTTGATGTTCGCATTTTGCCCATGCCTTTATAATGCATATCTTTTATATTGTTACTGTTCTCTGTTAGCCTTGAATGATGTGTGAATGAAATAATGTATGAAAGAGAGTGATAGAAGGGCAGAATGTTAGACGGGCCTGCGTGCCCAATTCTTAACCCTTTGAAAATAAAGTTTGTTCCTTCGTTCGTTTGTTCGTTCGTTCGTTCGGTCTGTCTGTCTGTCTGTCTGTCTGTCTGTCTGTCTGTCTGTCTGCCTGCCTGTCTGTCTCTCTATTTATTTTTCTTTCACGCACACTGGCACACTAACTCTCTCATTGTCTCATTCTCTCCCTCTCTCCCACTCACTATTTCTCTCTCTCTCTCATGCTTATACGCACTCGCTCTCACACTCGCCATCACTTACACACACACACACACACACACACACACACACACACACACACACACTCACTCACATATTCCCTCTCACTCAATCTCTCACTCACCCTCACACTTACACTCACTCTCCCCCCCTCTCTCTCTCTCTCTCTCTCTCTCTCTCTCTCTCTCTCACTCACTCGTTCACTTTCTAAATCACACTAAATCACTCTCTTATTCACACACACAGACAAGCAAACAGACACACACACATTAACTCACTCTCACTCATTCACTTTCTCATGCACTCTCTCACTCACCCACTCTAGACGTAGACAGTCATAATGTTTTGGACACGTTATGAGAAAAAATAAATTGCAGTTCTTGATGACAACTGGCAATACTGAGGGGAAATGAACAAGGGAAACACAGATAAGTAAATACCTGGATGGCTTAACCACGTGGTATGGTTGAGACAAGAACACAGAGCTGATACACAACTCTGGTAATCGTATGCGATGGCGAAACATGACCGCCGACGCTTATCGGCATGGCACACGCTGATGATGATATCTGTGTGTGTGTGTGTGTGTATATATATATATATATATATATATATATATATATATATATATATATATATATATATATATATATATATATATATATATATATATATATATATATATATAAAATAGAATGTCTATGAGACCATATGCTATTTATGCGTTCGCGAACGGTCCATCCGATTGAGATGAAATTTTCTACACGTCTTCTTATCATTCCCGTGCAACCAACTGTCATGGTTTGTTAGTTTACAAACAGCTATTTACGTAATAAAATTAAATTTCGTTATTACATTATAATTTATATATAGCGAGGGGACTTAACTTAAGAAATGTTATTTCAAGGGGCATAACGTTTAGTAGCATTGTTATATATTTTATATATAATTGGTGCATTGTTATCAAAGCTTTATAAAATGTTTGTCTACAGTTATTTACAGGCATATGCGTTACAATATATAATGATAAAATCTTTACGACATTTTTAAAGTTTTCATAAAAATAATACACCTATTTTAAATTTCTTCTTCAGCGCTCGGAGCCATTGAGGTTCTTTGCAGCAGATACAATCCGTCTCAATTCTATTTTCTAACTCATCTTTTTATTTCTCTTCGACATCTATACAGTCATCCTAGCATTTATAGGGTTTTCGTGATATCTTGGTAAGTTTACGTTCAGTAGTTTCAGAGAAATTAGACGTGGACAGTCAAAATTTTTTGGACATGTTATGAGAAATGGACTGGAGAACTTAGTGACAGCTGGCAAGATCGAAGGGAACAGACCAAGAGGAAGACCGAGAGGAAAATATAAAATGTTTGTCTACAGTTATTTACAGGCATATGCGTTATTACAGAGGTTCCAAAACCACGGCCCGCGGGCCACTTGTGGCCCGCCAGCTGCCAGAAAGTGGCACGCGAGGCCTCGTTATATATTTTAATAATTTCAAAAATGCACTCGGTTCGCCCCGTCAGCGTTTCGCAACGAAACGTTATGAAGTTCCAAAATCTCAGCCTTGTCGACCAACCAGATGCGCAATGCGCCATGTTGAAGTCTGTTACAACTGTTCAGCAGAGTCGGTAGTATTGTGTTGAAATTAGATTTTTTCACATAAACATTTTCCGTTGAAGCCTATAAATATGAGTGTGTACAATTTAAAATCAAACAATGGTAATGTGAACATGTGAAGACGTTGCTTGTCGTGAATTCTTTGGAAGATTTTGGACACGAAAGATTTATGCCAAGACATCGATAAACTGGTATCTGGACTTTAAGTAACTGATTATGAAGAACCGTTACAGTTGTAAATTAATTATATTAATAGCGATTTTCGAAACTGATTAAAAATTTATTGTTAAATGAACTTTTGAGTTTAAACCAAAAAAATACCACAATGTAGTACTGACACTGACTGCCTTTACAGTTTTAGAATGTTGTTGACGAAAGTTAAGAAAGGTAGAAATAATATTGCACTACTTTTATAATTTTATAACCTTGTGGCCCGCTTAACTACCGAAAATAGTAGATATGGCCCTCTGCTTTAAAAGCTTGGAAACCACTGCGTTATAATATATAATGATAAAATCTTTAAGACATTTTTAAAGTTTTCATAAAAATAATACACCTGTTGCAAATACGTGAAAATTCTCTAACTCATCTTTTTATTTCTCTTCGACATCTATACACTCATCCCAGCATTTATGAGGTTTTCGTGATATCTTGGTAAGTTTACGTTCAGTAGTTTCAGAGAAATTAGACGTAGACAGTCAACATATTTTGGACATGTTATGAGAAGAAATGGACTGGAGAACTTAGTGACAGCTGGCAAGATCGAAGGGAACAGACCAAGAGGAAGACCGAGAGGAAAATATCTGGATGGCTTGGCCACTTGGCATGGACGAGACAGGAACATTGAGCTGATCCACGACTCTGGTGATCTAGTGAAATGGCGAGTCATGACCGCCCACGCTTTCCGGCATGGCACATGATTGATTGATTGATTGATTGAGTTTCAGATTGCCCTATTTAGTTATTGGGATGAAGATTGTTCTCTTCCAATCTGTTCGCCATATTTCCGGGAACGGGAACGGGAGCTTATATCACTACTAATATGAATTAAATGAGACGCTCCCCACCAGGGACTAGACGAACCCGGGCCTGGTCGTCTTTTTTGGGAACGGGAACGGGAGCAGGGGCCGAATATTTCCGGGAGCGGGAACGACAGCTTATATGACTACTAATATGAATTAAATGAGACGCTCCCCATCAGGGTCTGGGCGAAGCCGTGCCGTCTTTTTTGGGAACGGGAACGGGGGCAGGGGCCGAATATGAATTAAATTAGACGCTCCCCGCCAGGAGCTGGGCGAAGCCGGGGCGGGTCGTCTTTTTTGGGAACGGGAATGGGAGCATGGGCCGAATATGAATTAACCGAGATGCTCCCCGCCAGGGACTGGGCGAAGCCCGGCCGGGTCGTCTTTCTTGGGAACGAGAACGGGAGCAGGGGCCGAATATTTCAGGGAACGGGAACGGGAGCTTATATGATTACTAATATGAATTAAATGAAACGCTCCCCAAAAGGGACTGGGCGAAGCCGGGCCGAATCGTCTTTTTTGGGAACGGGAACGGGGGCAGGGGCCGAATATGAATTAAGTTAGACGCTCCCCGCCAGGGACTGGGCGAAGCCGGGGCGGGTCGTCTTTTTTTGGGAACGGGAGCAGGGGTCGAATATGAATTAAATTAGACACTCCCCGCCAGGGGCTGTACGAAGCCGCGCCGGGACAGCTAGTGTATATACTAGTTGTTAGTATATATAGTTGTTCGACTTAATCTATCTGTGTGTGTGTGTGTGTGTCGGGCTATTTGTCTGTTTGCCTATCTGTATGTCTGTCTGAACGCATATAATGACAGATGTGCTCATATGGCAGAGCCGCAGTAGCGTAGTGGGTAGACGCTCGCCTTGCCGGCGCAGTGGTCGTGTGCTCAAATCCGCATGGCTGAGTTTACAAATTGATGTTTTCAAGGTTGCCCCAGATCAAGTGGGTCCATGGGAATGTCATGGGCAGTAAAGACGGCCAGGGTGGAACTGACCACTTCAGCCATCCCGTGGTCATTGCGTATGGGTCTTGCACTATATACTCAGTGTGCTTAAGACGTGTTATAATGTATGTTGTAAACTCATATACCGGCGGGTTTAACGTGGTTGAAAGAATAAGGGAGCTCTAGCTCATAAACCCTCGGTGCGCTGATGTTTGGGTGGGTAGGGGGTTCATCTCCTACACTTGTCAGTTGGATTTGAACGTTTACTTCTCGTTCAGAAAGCAATGGCAACCTACTTAACGTAATAAAATGTCTAGACATTCATCCTGGAGTTGATCACAGCGTCCTGTAAATGTGCACGTTGTAGTGCGTTCACAAATGTTTGCTCTCATTCAAGTTCGATTTGTTTGAAAAGTTTCTATTGCATCGTTGTGTACATTTTCCTGCAGTCTTATATTTACTCTCACCCAAGGAATATGTCTTTGATAGTTCCAAAAGCAACTGAAATCATGGAAAGCGGCGACATTTCTTTGATGTTTTGGCGAAAAATATATTGAATTCACGCTAAGAATCTTGTTTTACAGTAATGCAGTTTACCTCTGAACACTTCTGTTCCACTAAGTGTCGTGCTTCTCATAGGAAATTTCCGTGCACAACGGAGAATATTCACTATTGAACACTGATGTTCCAATGATTTCTTTTCTTCATAATATGCACTTCATCTCTGACCCGTAAATTATATACCACATATAAACAAACATTGAGATCTGATATACAATCTCCAGAACATAAATTATTTTGTTGGGTGTACATAATGATAAGGTTATATGTAAAGCTCATCATGTTCCCTCAGTTGGTTACTGAGTTTTGTGGTTTTATACGGGGGCAAACATTTGTGAACGCACTATAGATGTACTAATCATAAAGTTAGATAACCACACGGTGCATGTGGCCTCGACAGGTGTGAGCTGTGATCTCTCGCGAACGACCCATTTCACGACCCGGAGACAGAGGTAGCCCTGTTTTTAATTTAATCTGAACTGAATTCTAATAATTCTCAGATACGGATCGAAACCTCAATACTTCACCAGGAACCAGCTTTGATTAAGCACGTTTGCCACCTGACTCATTCAGCTTATTGCCTAAACTGACATCTGCGATTCCAGCTGATTGTAGATTTATGTCACATTAAATTCCCCAACGTTTCTATATTAAGACAGTATTAAGCATTGCCCGGGTTTCAGTGTGTCCTGGGACAAGGTCGGCCTGTCAATTGTATCTAGTGCCTGAACGGAATTAACACCTTTAATCTTTCTGGCTGTGTGCATGACACTGATTAATTTGCCTAACGTGTCCTTATCTGTCTTATCAAATTTGTGCTTGTTTCAAAAACATGACAAGAAAGAAATCGGGAATTGATTGTGCAGGCGCTCTTTTGAATGCGTTTTGTAATAACAGAAACGATGAAGTCGAATCTGGAACTCCACACAATTTCTGAGCGTGCGAATTATATAGTTCTTCTTCTTCTTCTTCTTCTTCTTCTTCTTCTTCTTCTTCTTCTTCTTCTTCTTCTTCTTCTTCTTCTTCTTCTTCTTCTTCTTCTTCTTCTTCTTCTTCTTCTTCTTCTTCTTCTTCTTCTTCTTCTTCTTCTTCTTCTTCTTCTTCTTCTTCTTCTTATAATCCATGCCGTTTTAGTGATATCCACAGCCTCCTGTCTCTTATGTGGTAAATAATTTCTGACACCGACGTTTCTCCAAGCCATGAAGTCAACCGTCCAGCATCATGTCTCATGGTCTCCCCCTTCCTCTCTTCCTTTCCTCTCTCAATATTCTCACGCCTGCATACTTCTATGATTGTATACTAGTTAACATGCACAATAGGTAATTGATACATGGAAGACGAATAGTTGGAAGAGCCAAATGTAAGACTGGCCTGTGTGCCCAATTTGTGACTCTTTGAAAAAAAAAAAAAATTAGTTCGTTCATTCGTTCTTCCGTTCAGTTCTCTCCAGTGCTGTCTGTCTGTCTGTCTGTCTGTCTGTCTGCTGTCTGTCTGTCTGTCTGTCTTGTCCTGTTTCCGTCCGTTCCGTCCGTCCGTCCGTCCCGTCCGTCCGTCCCGTCCGTCCGTCCGTCCGTCCGTCCGTCCGTCCGTCCGTCCCGTCCGTCCGTCCGTCCGTCCGTCCGCCCAGCCCTATAATTTTATGTTTCGCTTGTCTTGTTGCTTGTGCTATCGTCATATTTTATTTTGTCACTCTCTTTGTCTCCATGAAACCAACTCTTCCTAGGTTGTCCGTTTGCCATGTATCCCGATGTTTTCACGTAGATCTTTCTAGCCAGCGTTTGATCTTGTTCCATTCTAGTTAAATGTCCGAACATTTTAATTCTTTGGCGTACTATACAGTCAGTAATCATTGTGCTATTTCTCTACTCTTTCTTACTTTCTCGTGTATCTCCCAATATCTTCTTATGTTTTCATCTGCGTTTCTTATGATTCTCATCTCAAATGATGTGATTTTACTCCTGCGTGTTTCTACGATTGTCTATTTTGTTCCATTGGCAACGCATCATTTGGATAAATAAATCATCAGTCAGCTTTTATTTTGAAAATGCACATTGATATTAGACTGATTTAGGATAGGTGATATTTGATAGTTAACGTCGTTGCTTTATGCATTCTCATTTCTATTTCTCACTCTAGTCTTCCACCGTCTGTGAACACCCTGCCCAGGTACGCGTGCTCTCTAAATTGTTTTAATGATTTGCCACGTATTTTTAGGTTATATTGCACTTATGACTTTTTGATGTTTACCCACACTAACCTACAGAATGTTAGTTTTTATTTAACTCTTTCTGCCATAGACGGTTTTTATTTTTCATCTTTTCTATCCTACTTCGCCTTTACTGTAATTATTTCGGACATAAACAAAATAAACCCAAAGTAACAACATTAGTGGATAAAAAAAGAGTTAAACATTGCCAAATAGAACATTTCAGAAATAGCATTGAACCTTGAACCTGCTAAGTCACATGACTTCTGTCTGGTGGCGAATAGCCTTCAACATCGTGTGAAGTCTAGATCGCCGTTTTAATGGTCTGTTTATTCATTACTATCGATAATATCATCTTTGTTTTCTTTGTTCTGCCACTGTGACCAACTTTTCTCGAGTGGTTGTCACCAGCGCCAGACAGTGGTCGGCGGAAGATGAGAAGGCTGATACGGTAGAGCAAAGAAGACTAAATGCAACAAAGAGTAAAGTGTTCGAGATATTTCCGCTCGACTCCTCTTTGAACGAAAATGGCGTCTGTATTTGAAAATAGCTCAGATATATACACGACATGTGGTTGTCTGTTGTTTGACATTAGAGGGTATATTTCACTTCCTAGTGTTAGGAAACTTCTCGCACGATTGTTGTTATTATTACTGATGGTGTTTTTAACATCGTTGTTATTGTTTTTATGTATGATGACGCTGACATTTTCCTTCTAGATGTGGATGGTTTCTTTTTGTTCTTGTTCTTGCTCTTCTTGTTCTTTTTCTTGTTCTTGTTCTTCTTGTGCTTGTTCTTGATCTTCTTGTTCGTGTTCTTCTTGTTCTTCTTATTTTTGTTCTTGTTCTTGTTCTTGTTCTTGTTCTTCTTCTTCCTCTTCTTCTTCTTCTTCTTCTTCTTCTTCTTCTTCTTCTTCTTCTTCTTCTTCTTCTTCTTCTTCTTCTTCTTCTTCTTCTTCTTCTTCTTCTTCTTCTTCTTCTTCTTCTTCTTCTTCTTCTTCTTCTTCTTCTTCTTCTTCTTCTTCCTCTTCTTCTTCTATTTCTTCTTCTTCTTCTGCTTCTTCTTCTTCTTAGGACATGTGTAGGTGGGTGGAGGATGTATGTGTCGGTAGTAGGTGTGTGTGTGGGTAGGGAGATGTCAGTTGGTGGGTATGTGTATGTATGGTTTGGGGATGTGTGAGTGGATGAGCGATGTGTGGGTTGGTGGGAGATGTGTGTGCGTGGGTGGGGAATATGTGGTCGATAGAGGTGTGGTTGGGGGTGTGGGTGGGGAGAGAATGTGTGGGTGGGGGATGGGTGTGTGGGTTAGGATGTGTATGTGGGTGGGTGCGGGATGTGTGGGTTGGTGGGGATGTTTGTGTGTTTGGGTTGGGGGAACAGATGAGGGCAGTGTGTGTGGGTGGGGGATGTGCGCGAGGGGGATGGGTCGGTTGGTGGGGTATGTATGTGTCCCTGGGTGTGCGTGTGTGTGTGGGTGGGTGGGTGTGTGTGTGGGTGGGGTGATGTGTGAGTAGGTGGGAGATGGGCCTCATAACATAGTAAATTGCCTTACTGCAGCAGCAGCAGTTTTGGGCACTATATGGGGAGAAGTCAACATTAAAACTAGTGGCAACTGGCAGATTTGGTGAGCAGAAAGCAAGAGGAAGGCACAGACATACATTACGTAGAGACTAGTGAACCCATTCTTCGGTCTGTGGATCGTGGGTAGGAACCCATCTCTAGACGGGGATGTTTTTAAGGACCACGGGTGCCCAAGTTGACCCAGCTGTGTATAGCGGTTCTCGGAATAATAGTTTTTGGCATACTGAATCACCCCTACTTGGAATAATGTTCACATTGTTGTTCTGTGAATAGATCATTCCGTCCATACACATGAGTGGCTTTTGGAAGCCAAAAATATGGTATGATCTTCATACCTAGTTGAGTTTAGCTAAAACACGACATTACTGCACCCAGGACATTCTCATACGCACTCTGTCCCCTCGTCCAACAGCCAGCGAAGAGTCATACTGCTAATCGTTCCATTTTCCATCTGATTGAAAGTTCTCCTGGTCTTCCCTCTCAGCTTTGAGACTCGTCAAGAATCTCAGCCGACCTCCACCATATCATTCTCTCCACATACAGGTTCTCAGTCTGACACCCCCCCCCCTATTTTTTTTCTCCACCTGGTCCCACAGGCTATCAACCACCCTCACTTGTCCATAAGTAATCTACCACGGGAGGTGCATTCCCATCCAGTCTATCAGCCTGTACATTCCCCCCACCCCCGCTCTTAATGCATGACCAGGGCAGAAAATTCATTAAATTCTCACAATCTGTGACTTCTTAAACGAGGCCAGCCATTCTACACGAAACATTCCCTTGTCTACCTTACTAAGCACACTCCACGAGTCCTCAATGAATACAGTGTGTCTTGCAGCGATCTCCTCCAACCATCCGAAGGCTGCTGTTACTGCTTCATCTCAATTCTCACGCTAAAGGACGTAGTCTCATATGCCGAGACTCGCCTTTTTCAAGACTCGTTCATTAACCTTCGCAACGAAACCCCAACCATAACATCTGTTTCTCACCACTGACCCATCAATGTAGATCACTGCCACCTTGATGTGTGTAGCCTTGGATCAGTTGTTGCACCTTTAAACTCTGTGCGACCTGCTGCCTATTCTCTGCACTCACCACCCAGAGTTTCTATTACCTTGTGCCAGTCCGACATGTCAACCAACCATTCATCCAACCAGCAAAGCAACCAAATAATTAACAAAACAATCAACCAACTAGACAACAAAATAATCAACCAACTAATCCCCCTCTGCCGTGCGTCCACCTTGACGAGGTAGAGGGGCTTGAGCGTTCCAATGATCCCAAGAGCTATGCCGACGGTAGCACAAGCTACTGGTAGGGTCACCCATGTCGGACAGGTCAATGGAGAGGGACCAGACGAAGAGACGTACAAACCTGCTGCCTTGTAGGTAGACTGGGGACAGTCAAAGGCTAGGGAAAGCATCCCGAACAAATGCTTGTCGAAATCGGATGTACTGAGCCACAGGCTTGACAAAGAAGTGCAACGTAACTTTATCATTTCATGATGCCACAGATGAAAATTAATCGTTATGGATGCTAATCCCTTGAAGTCCCATCAGGCGGTGATAGTGCCGGGCCCCCTGCCTCGAGGGGGTCCACCCATGACTACTGGTGGTCACCTTCCCCTGTGCTGTGGAGTCAAGGCACAGAGGAGTAGGTTAAGAGTTATTGACCAAACACCCCGGACACTCAACATACTACAATGGAATGCAGAAGGAGTTTATAACAAGAAAGCCTTCCCTAACACAGCGTCTTCATAAAGATAGGAATAGATGTGGCATGCATTCAAGAGACACACCTCAACGCCAATCACAAATTCTCAGTCAGAGGGATATCAGGCTTACACGTTTCGACCGCGAAGGACACAAAGGAGGAGTTGTAATACTTACACGAAATACAATACCTTGCAGCGAAGTATCTGTGATCTCTGACAAGCCAAACGGAAATTATAGGTGTTGATACAATGATAAAGGACATGAAAATAAGAATTTACAATCTGTATAGCCCGGCAGATAAGGATCTTACACTCTCAAACATGGAAATAACTGACACAAATTGCATTGTTGTCGGAGACTTTAATAGCCGTTCAGAAAGATGGGGATACCCAGATACTGACAAAAGAGGAGATGAAGTGGAGGACTGGGAAATAGACTCAAATCTCCATCTACTCAACAAAGCGGATGACACACCGAGCTTCTACTCCAGAAGATAGATTACCACTTCTACTCCAGACTTAGCTTTCTGCACAGGAGACATCCTCCACAAAATCGATCGCCATGTGCTGGACCAATTAGCAGGTAGTGACCACAGACCAATCAAGCTTGTAATAAATATGGAGTATGCTCCACAGAAGCAAAAGCCTTTGCCCCGTTGGAATTACAAACGAGCAGATTGGGACAGATTTGCCATACTAACAGACAAATATTGTGAAAACATAAATACACGATATGGCAACATGAAGCAAATGGTGGAAAGTCTAAACAGAGCAATAATACAGGCGGCCACTGAGTCTATTCCAAGAGGAGCGAGGAAAAATTACAAACCATACTGGACTGAAGAACTACACATTTGGAGGACAAAGTTGAAAATGCTAGGAAGACCGCAGAAGAGAGAACAAACAACTGAAGCGAACATCTCTCTCAAAGCCATCTCAGCAAAATATAAAAGAACAGTAAATCAAACAACAAGAGATTTTTGGAGGAAAAAAACAGAAAACCTGAATTTTGACCTAGAAACAAACAAATAACAATTAAACAAGGAAATGCCTTGCTTACGGGAAAAAAGGCTGCAAATGCATTAATGGAACACTATGCCAGTGCAAACCACATTGACATTACAGCCGAACAGAAGAAAGCAATCAAAGATAAACAGATACATCATAGATATACAGAGACAGCAGCAGAATATATGATGGCAAATCTAACAATGGAAGAAATGGAACAGGCAATGAATACCCTAAAAAAGAAGACATCACCAGGAAAGGATGGAATCACACATGAAATGCTAATAGGACTAGGCACTAAGGCCAAAAAGAAACTACTAGCAGTCCTAAATTACAGCTGGAAGAGGGGAATAGTCCCACAGGCATGGAAGGAAGCTATACTAATACCAGTCCCAAAGAAAGAAAAGACCTGGAAGAACCAAATGGCTATCGACCTATCAGTCTTCTTAGCTGTGTAGGAAAATTAATGGAACGCATTATCAATGGCAGGCTAACATGGCATCTGGAAGAAAACCAACTCTTAACACCTCACCAAGCAGGATTCAGAAAGTACAGATCCACTGAAGATCAAATAACCTATATAGCTCAGGAAATAGAGGATGCCTTCCAAGAGAAAAAGCACACACTAGCGGTCTGGATAGATTTAGAAAAAGCATTTGATAAAGTATGGAAGGAAGGACTGAAAGTAAAACTACAAAAAAATGCATGTTTGTGGGAAAATGTACAAATGGATCAGCCACTACCTTGAGAACAGAACTGCCAGGACAAAAGTACAAGGACAAACCAGCAAAATGATGCTGTTGGAGCAAGGTGTCCCCCAAGGAGGAGTTCTTTCACCAACATTATTCCTAGCATATATAAACGACATCACGGAAAATTATCCAACCAGAGTACACACATCATCCTTTGCAGATGACCTAGCCATATGGACATCTGAAGAATATATTAGTACTGCCAACAGCAGAATACAGCAAGCCCTATTAGCGCTAGAGGACTGGTCAAAATCATGGCTAGTGAAGATAAGTGAGGAGAAAACAACATGCACAGTGTTCTCCCTCTCAACTAAAACTCAGCAACCTAAGCTGGTATTGAATGGAAAAAATATTGCGCCATGTAGAAAATCCAAACTATCTAGGAGTCACCTTTGATCGTCGCCTGACATGGAAGACACAGGTTGAGAAAAATCGAACAAGAGCAAGGCAAAGAATGGCAATCATGAAAAAGCTTGCTGGTACAACGTGGGGAGCAGATGAGAAAGTTCTCAAGAAGTTATATACTGGACGGGTGAGGCCAGTACTGGAAAATGGCATTGCAGCTTGGGCAACAGCAGCTAAGTCAAACTTTAACAAAATAAGTAGAGTCCAAAACCAAGGAATGCGAATCATAACTGGAAGCCTGAAGACAACGCCTATTAATGAACTAGAAAAGATCACTTGTTTACAACCAATGCAGGATAGAAGAGATAGCAGAGCCCAGCAACAAGCAGAAAAATTTAGAAGATTGACAGACCACCCTATGTACAACAGATTTAAGTGGTTTTGGAAAGGGAAGACTGAAGCGTAGCAACTTTGTAGAAACTGCAAAACGAAGGATTAGGGCAGATCCTATACTTAACATATCAACAGTCAAAGCCCATTACACAATGCAGACAAGTTCCCAGCTTGGAGACAGCAGCAACTGCCTAAGATGATAGAAAACATTCCTGGTATTGAGAAAAAGAACACTCAGCATGAAACCGAAAGAAGAGAAATAACCCTAAACTACATAAAAGAACATTACCCAAGCAGCAATTGGACCCATGCATATACAGATGGATCAGCCAAAAATTCAGTAGAGAATGGAGGAGGAGGAATTCTCCTAAATTTAAAAAATGGAGTGAAAAAAACACATTCAGTGGCAACTGGAAAGTTTTCAAGTAACTTCAAAGCGGAAGTAGAGGCTCTGAAAACTGCAGCAGAAATGCTCTTGATGGAGGAAAATAAAGACACGCAAATAGCTATCTTTACAGATGCAAAGTCAGTTGTCTCAATACTGAAGAGCAAAAACAGCACAGAACTAGTTGACTTAAGAGCAGCACTCCATGGTCTATGCCAGAAATCCAAAAAAGTTGTAATACAGTGGATCCCATCACATTGCAGTATACCTGGAAATGAAGAGGCTGACAGACTGGCAAAAGAGGGCGGACGACTACCACAGCCTGACATAGACATAACCTATAATGAGGCAAAGAGGTTGATAAAAAGCACGTATAGAACCAAATGGGAATCAGAGCATCCAGGCCACCCG
>JACEFZ010017867.1:0-25000 GCA_014155875.1 Cepaea nemoralis
CTCTCTTCCACTTTCTTCTCTGTGCCTACCCTATTCCAACTATATTGCCAGGGGTCTGATTTTTAAAAATAAACCCCTGGGGGATTTGATCCTCACATACTTGTATAACAATCCCCCCTTACTGCCCCGAATCCATAGGGGAAAAGTATGAGTGAAAACCTCGTATTTGTAGACCGACCGACCCCGCATACATCAGGGGCGTGTCGTAGGCACTTCTCCTCTCTATCTCTCTCTCTCTCTCTCTCTCTTTCTCTCTCTCTCTCTCCATCAGGCTTCTCTGTACCCACATATTCCAACTATATTGCCGGTGGTCTGATTTTAACACAACCACTGGAAGATTTGATCCTCAAATTCGTGGTATAGCAATTAACCTTATCTGCCTCTATGCCATAGAGAACAGTAGGAGTGAAGCCTCGCATTTGTAGACCTACCCACTCTGCATTCCTCATGCGTATATCGCATGCAGTTTTCCTCTCTCTCTCTCTCTCATCTCTCTCTCTCATCCTCTCTCTCTCCTCTCTCTCTCTCGCTCTCTCTCTCTTCTCTCTCTCTCTCCTTACATCTTGCTTCTCTGTGCCTACCTACTTCACTTGTATTACCAGTGGTTGGATCTCACACAGCCCCATCAACTCGTACACTGGACGAGTGGCTCCTGAGTGGGCTTTGTAACAATCAACCATACTGACTATTTCATAGGGGACAGTACGAGGGAAACGTCATACATGTAGACTGACGCGCCCCACATGCCTCATGTGGTATATCACAGGCACTTCTCCTCTCTCTTTCTCTCTCTCTCTCTCTCTCTCTCTCCTTACATCTTGCTTCTCTGTGCCCACCCCACTTCACTTGTATTACCAGTGGTTATATCTCACACAGCCCTAACAACTACAAACACTGGGCGAGAGGCTCCTGAAGTGTACTATGCAATAATCAACCATACTGACTATTTCATAGGGTACAGTACGAGGGAAAACGTCGTACACGTAGACCGACGCGCCCCACACGCCTCATGTGGTATATCACAGGGCACTTTTCCTCTCTCTCTTTCTCTCTCTCTCTCTCTTCCCTCTCTCTCTTTCACCCTCATCGCTCTCTCCCTCTCTCTCTCTCACTCCCTCTCATCGCTCTCTCTCCCCCCTCTCTCACTCTCTCTCGCGCTTTCTCTCCCTCCCTTGATCTCTCTCTTGCCCTCCCCCTCTCTCGCTCTCACCCTCCCTCACTCTCTCTCCCTCTCCCTCTGTCTCCCCCTCTCTCCCTCCCTCTCTCTCTCCCTCTCTCTCCCTCTCTCTCTTCCTCTCCCCTCTCTCTCTCTCTCCCTTCTCTCTATCTCTCTCCCCTCTCTCTCTCCCTCTCTCTCCCTCTCTCGTCTTCCTCTCCCCCTCTCTCTCTCCCTTTCTCTCTATCTCTCTCCCTCTCTCTCTCCCTCCCTCTCCCCCCCTCTCTTCTCCCTCTCTCTCCCTCTCTCTCTCCCCCTTTCGCGCTCTCTCTCTCTCACTATCTCTCTCCCTCTCTCTCTCCTCTTACATCTGGCTTCTCTGTGCATACCTTCTTCACGTGCATTGCAGTGGTTGGATCTTACACAACCCCAACAACTTAAGGACTGGGCGAGGGGCTCCTGAAGCGCGTTGTATGACTAGCAACCATACTGACTATTTCGTAGGTTACAATATACCCCATGTGGTAGGTCGCAGGCACTTTTCCTCTCTTCTGTCTCTCTCTGTCTGTCTCTCTCTCTCGCTCTCCTCTCTCTCTCTCTCTCTCTCTCTCCCTCTCTCTCTTCTTGCATGTCCACATACACTAGCATTTTGTCTGTTGAAGTGTGTCTATGTAGTACGCGTGTTCCTGCACACCAGTCCACCCAGACCAACAACACAATGGGGCCGTGGTCAATCTTACACGCCTCCTACCCCGCCCCCTTCTTTCTATGTGTTCACTGTACCGTAACATCCAGCACCGTTATAAAAATACACCTGAGATTTCCGTAAACATTCACAGGTCCGTACGTGAGGTGAGTATACAGTTTGTTTTTTTCTCTATAAACAGTTTTTCTATTAAACATTTTCTTCGACTAACATTCTTTTCTATTACATTTTGTCATTCTCATTTCCTCTTCATTGCTTCCATTTTTCCATGCATTTGTTCCTCTCGTCCTGTCATCACCTTCTAATGTAGTCACAGGAGTTCTCCTTAACTGTATGTTGTGTTTGTGAATGTGTTTGTTTGCTGATGAAGGCTAACCGCCGCAACGTTCTGTATGTGTCGTAACTCTGTTATGTAAAGCTGCACTACTTCGCTTCTTGAGATGCGCGTTATGCTTCCGACAGAATTCCCCCCCCCCCCCCCCCCCCCCCTACACCGTCTCTCACACTGGCGCGTCGTCCCCAACAGTAGCCACCGACACGTGTTCATGGTGCGTACCCCTATATCTCATACAGCTTTAATTCCAAAATAATATGTCTGGGTATCGAGTCAGACCGAGCCTCTCTTGCTGGGGTCGGTTCGGACCCTATGTTCGAGCCCTTAGGGGGGTCGGACCCTTAGGGGGGCGCGCATCGGTTCGGACCCTTATTTGACCCCCTTAGGGGGCGATTCGGCCCCACCGCGGGGTCTGTGGGGAAGTGTACTCTTTCTAATTCCCTATATACTACTCTGCGGGCCGGTGTGCTTAATAAACACACAGGCACAGACATGGTAATATTTACTATTGACACAGACACGGTGATATTTAACAATGACACGCTGCGGGCCGGTGTGCTTAATAAACACACAGGCACAGACCCGGCAATATTTACCAATGACACGCTGCGGGCCGGTGTGCTTAATAAACACACAGGCACAGACCCGGCAATATTTACCAATGACACGCTGCGGGCCGGTGTGCTTAATAAACACACAGGCACAGACAGGGTAATATTTACCAATGACACGCTGCGGGCCGGTGTGCTTAATAAACACACAGGCACAGACAGAGTAATATTTACCAATGACACGCTGCGGGCCGGTGTGCTTAATAAACACACAGGCACAGACAGGGTAATATTTACCAATGACACGCTGCAGACCAATCAGACACACACACACATCCACATATATGGTTATATTTACCAATGACACACTGAGGTCTAATCACACACACACACACACACACACACACACACACACTCACACATCCACAGATGCGATGATATTTACCAATGACATACTGAAGGCTAATCAGACACACGCACACAGACACAATTACCATGATATTCACCAGTTACAGATTGCGGGCCAATCCTAGACACGCACAGCCACAGATAGGGTAATCTTTACTAATGACACATTGCGGGCCAATCAGAGAATCACACATACACATATACGGCGATACTGACCAATGACACACTGCGGACCGCTGTAGCCGGACACACAGGCTGGACAAGTGCCGTTGTGATGGTCGCACGTGCCGTTTATACAGAAGGAAGAACATCTAGTGTAACACAGTGAGCCATAGTAATTATTCGGACATTCTGAAATCACAGACGGGAGAATCAAGATGCAACATACAGTCTGTGGCTTTTTTGTCTCCATTCACTGAATAAATACAATTATTAATTTGTTTTTAAATTGTCAATACTAAACTGTTAACTCTCTGCAGCTTACAATTATAAATAATAATAATAATAATAATAATAATAATAATAATAACAATAAACACCCATGCACACACGTTCCGAAGTAGGAACCTGGCAAGGATCTGTGGGTTGAAGGGGTCACCGCGTGCCCTAAGCCAGAGTGGATGGAAGCGTGGGTGACCCGTCGGTCTCTGTGATCTAAACCAGGCATGAACATATGTGGCAGTCCATTGTTAATGTCACATAGATATTCGCCATAAGAATTGCCATTGCTAATCTTTGCTTTTCTGGAATTATCATAATAATCATCACCATCATATTCATCATCACCACCGCCATATTCATCATCATCACCAATATATTCATCATCATTGCCACGACACTGTAGCACGTTCTATGTAATACGCTCTGTCAACATAACCCACGGACAGACAATCAGTTGTTGGCTAGTAACTCTGCCTAAATTAATATCACTAACATATTTCAGACGGCAGTATTGTCATTCTTCTAGATGCACTCTATTATCAGAATAGTGTCTGTAACATTCAATTTCAAAAGATTCGAGAAAGTTAACCCGGTCAACACACGTCCGTCGAAGTCGGATTTGTCGGTCGAAGGGAGCATATATCGTACCTCTGCTGTAAACAGGCACAGCGCATTTACAACCATGACAAACATTTCGGACAGGAGGAGAAGAAGAAGAAGAAGAAGAAGAAGAAGAAGAAGAAGAAGAAGAAGAAGAAGAAGAAGAAGAAGAAGAAGAAGAAGAAAAACAACAACAACAACAACAACAACAACAACAACAACAACAACAAGAAAAGAAGAACAATAAGAACGGGAAGAACAAGAAGAAGAATTCTAAAGACTATTCTGATACTGACTACCAATACTGATCAAATAACAAGTTAAATGTAGCGAGACATAGAGTGGGACAATGCTTATGACTACCGATACTGATCAAATAACAAGTTAAATGTAGCGAGACATAGAGTGTGACATTGCTTATGACTACCAATACTGATCAAATAACAAGTTAAATGTAGCAAGTGTGACATTGCTTATGCTTTTGTATGAATATCAGACCAGAACAGCAAACAGCCGAGCCGACAATCCTCGGATGGAAACAGAAGTGTGCCTTCTGTGCAAATTACCAGTATCTCGGAGATGTATGAACACGGATGACGTAGTTACAGATAAAAAATAATGCATGCAGACTTCTCGTCCTTGACATGGGGACGTAAAGTATAAGTATCTCAGAAATCGGAGTGGGTTCGCCTGATGACGAGCAACACTGGTAATGGGAAAGCTAATCCACACGTTAAAAACATCATTCCAATACACTAGTAGTAGCAGCACCTGTATGGACTACGTTTGAGTTCACAGCCAGAGAATATTTATTACAAATAAAGTTACTAAAGAAAATAGATGCAAACAGCCAAGAATGTTTTGCTCATTTATGAAGTGAAATGAACTTCAAAATGTAGAGAAAACTGTCACGTCTCGTGGGGGGGGGGGGGGGGGGGGGAGTTTACGGTGTAATCCAATAGATACATGTTCCTCCATGGCGTTCCGACCATAAATGTGATTCGATACAGAATTGTGTGACTTGCCGGATACGATTTTATCATACTTATTGTACTGGTAATTGATGCTGATGATGATAATAATGATAGTGATAAGGGCGATGATGAGTGCCATGATCCATGTTAGGTCATGGAATAGTCATGCCATAACCCAAATTCGACTATGTCAGAGGGTATGGCAGTGTTCAGTAAATGGACAACTGGAACGTGAAAAGTAAATATTTTTTACGCAGCGGTGGAAACGCTGGGACTCGCATCGCGGTCAGAAGCGGACCCTGACAAGGACATTCAAGGCTGTGGTTTCGTCCACTTCGGACCACTTTGTGAATAGAGTTATGGCCAACATTGAGCCACTCTTTTAGGATAGTTAATGTGTAGAGATTTGATGTTTATTATATTGTTGAGCATATGATGGGGTACGTGATAATGTTTATGCTAGAGTGTTTAGATAAATACAGTCACAAAACTAAACCTGAGTCTTGAGTCGCATGTCTACAGGCGAGATGTGTTGTGGTTAATAGTAAGTTGGCGTAACTTGTATAGAATGGTGAGAGACTAACCATGAGCAAAGAAAAGTGTTGAGAAACAACTGACAGTGGCGACTTGATGATGATGAAGTTACAACTAATACCCTATGCCATGCAGCAAACAATGTCGCACCCTGGCAATGATGACGATGATGATGATGCAGATGATGATGCAGATGATGATGATGATGTATAGATGATGATGATGATGATGCAGATGATGATGATGATGTATAGATGATGATGATGATGATGATGATGATGATGTATAGATGATGATGATGTATAGATGATGATGATGATGATGATGATGATGAGTATGATGATGATGATGATGATGATGATGACGTATAGATGATGATAATGAAGATATTGATGGCGAGTTTTGATGCCACGAAGTGTAAAACTTGACTTACAATCATAATGGGAGTGGTCGTAGTCCCCCGGATAGCTCGCTTGCCAGACGGTTTATTGGTAATGCACTCAAACCACCAAATGAGACGGGAGCTGTTATTTTGTGGGCTCACAAGGACAACGGCCTAATAGACTAGTAAAAACCACAGCTCCTGACACACCCATTCGCGCACATATAGTGCTACTAGAGTCATGTTTCTAGACCTATCACGGACATTAGACATATGGTTCTAAAAGAGACATGTTGCTATACCAATCACGGACATTGGACATATGGTTCTACTTGAGTCATGTTTCTGGACCAATCACGGACATTGGACATATGGTTCTAAAAGAGACATGTTTCTATACCAATCACGGGCATTGGACATATGGTTCTAAAAGAGACATGTTTCTATACCAATCACGGGCATTGGACATATGGTTCTAAAAGAGACATGTTGCTATACCAATCACGGACATTGGACATATGGTTCTACTAGAGTCATGTTTCTGGACCAATCACGGACATTGGACATATGGTTCTAAAAGAGACATGTTTCTATACCAATCACGGGCATTGGACATATGGTTCTAAAAGAGACATGTTTCTATACCAATCACGGGCATTGGACATATGCTACTAGAGACATGTTTCTATACCAATCACGGACATTGGACATATGGTTCTAAAAGAGACATGTTTCTATACCAATCACGGGCATTGGACATATGCTACTAGAGACATGTTTCTAGATCAATCACGGACATTGAACATATGGTTCTAAAAGAGACATGTTTCTATACCAATCACGGGCATTGGACATATGGTTCCAAAAGAGACATGTTTCTATACCAATCACGGACATTGGACATATGGTTCTAAAAGAGACATGTTTCTATACCAATCACGGGCATTGGACATATGCTACTAGAGACATGTTTCTAGATCAATCACGGACATTGGACATATGGTTCTACTAGAGTCATGTTTCTGGACCAATCACGGACATTGGAATTATGGTTCTAAAAGAGACATGTTTCTATACCAATCACGGGCATTGGACATATGCTACTAGAGACATGTTTCTAGATCAATCATGGATATTGGACATATGGTTCTAAAAGAGACATGTTTCTATACCAATCACGGACATTGGACATATGGTTCTAAAAGAGACATGTTTCTATACCAATCACGGGCATTGGACATATGGTTCTAAAAGAGACATGTTTCTATACCAATCACGGGCATTGGACATATGCTACTAGAGACACGTTTCTATACCAATCACGGACATTGGACATATGGTTCTAAAAGAGACATGTTTCTATACCAATCACTACATTGGACATATGGATCTAAAAGAGACATGTTTCTATACCAATCACGGACATTGGACATATGCTACTAGAGACATGTTTCTTGATCAATCACGGACATTGGACATATGGTTCTAAAAGAGACATGTTTCTTTACCAATCACGGACATTGGACATATGGTTCTAAAAGAGACATGTTGCTATACCAATCACGGGCATTGGACATATGCTACTAGAGACATGTTTCTAGATCAATCACGGACATTGGACATATGGTTCTACTAGAGTCATGTTTCTGGACCAATCACGGGCATTGGACATATGATGCTACTAGAGTCATGTTTCTAGACCTATCATAGACATTGGACATATGATGCTACTAGAGTCATGTTTCTAGACCTATCATAGACATTGGACATATGCTACTAGAGTCATGTTTCTAGACCTATCATAGACATTGGACATATGATGCTACTAGAGTCATGTTTCTAGACCTATCATAGACATTGGACATATGATGCTACTAGAGTCATGTTTCTAGACCTATCATAGACATTGGACATATGATGCTACTAGAATCATGTTTCTAGATCTGTCGGTGTCCGTTGACTTGAGTGATCAGTGTCCCGCTGGCCGACGCTACCTCCCATGTCAGTTCCTGGCTTCGATGCTAGGCTGGGTCTCGCAGAGAGTCCAGGCAGTTTTCACACATCGCCTCGAATTGGTAACAGTGATAGTTGTCACAAGTGTTTCTTTCACATATCTTCACAAATACAGTGTACCATCACACAAGTAATACTCTACCTTCACAATACCGGCCCATTCGGCCACCCTGGCAGGACAGACAAAACCCTGTGTCCTTCTGACACTCCTCCTTCTCGCAGGTGGTTGGGCACTTGAAGGTGCAGTTCTCACCGTAGTTTCCAGGAGCACAGTCTGCAATACATTCATGGCAACACGCTACATTGGCAAGTTGCTGCTCCTGTTGCTTTTGCTTCTTCTTCTTCTTCTTCTTCTTCTTCTTCTTCTTCTTCTTCTTCTTCTTCTTCTGCATCTTCTTCTTCTTATGCTGCTGCTGCTGCTTCTTATTCGTTTTATTCTTCTTCTTCTCTAGCCATATTTACCTCAGTGAAGTGGAGGGTAATGGGGTTGGGGATGTAATGATGCTGTGTGCGCTGTTTCATATGCACTTTGTAGGTTGGTATTCAATTCTCTATCATTATTTTCTTTAATACCATCACACCATCTTTAACGTGGTCATCCCCTTGTTCTGTACCCGTCATTTTTATTCAATATGTATCTTTGTGGCAGATGTTATTCATTCTTCTTTAAATTGTTATTCAGACCTAGTCGTTTTCAAATTTCATGGTTTCTATTTGGATCTCTCACAGTTACTCCCACAAATCTTCTAGGGCTTCTCAACTCTGTGATAGGTTCGCGCTTGTAAGTTGCAGAGAGAAAGAGACACACAGAGAGAGCAAGAGACAGAGCGAGAGAGACTTATAGAGAGACGTAGAGAGAGAGACGTAGAGAGAGAGACAGAGAGAGACATTCAGAGAGACAGATACAGAGACAGAGATAGAGAGAGACAGAGAGAGACAGATAGAGAAATCAAATCAAATCAAATCAAATCAAATCAAATCAACTTTATATTAAAAGGGTAACAAATTGGGCACGCAGGCCCGTCTTACATTCGGCCCTTCCAATCACTCGTCTTTCGTTCATCAAGAGCATTATACATTTACATAGGAAGAAAAATTAACATTGTGAAATGAATGTTGTAAACATAATAAAGGCTAAATTACCATGTTATGAGGCCCATCTCCCGCCTACCCATACATCACCCCACCCATACACACAACCCCACCTACCCACACACACACACCCAGGGACACATACATACCCCACCAACCAACCCATCCCCCACCCACACACACTGCCCTCACCTGTTCCCCCACCCAAAACACATTCGCCACCCACAAACATCCCCCACCAACCCACACATTCCATGCCCACCCACATACACATCTGAACCCACACATCCTCTCCCCCACGCACATCCTCCAACCACCCATCCCCCAGCCACATCTCCATCGACCACATATTCCCCACCCACGCAACACACATCCCCCACCAATCCACACATCGCAAATCCACTCACACATCCCCAAACCATATACACACATTCCCACCAACTGACATCTCCCTACCCCGTCACACACACATCTCCCTAACCACCTATACATCCCCAATCCACTCACACACATCCCACCACCCTCACATACATCCTCCATCCACCCACACATGCCCTAACCCAATCCCCCATCACACACACCCCCACCCACACATCACATACATCCTCTACCACACACTATTCCAAACCCATACACCGCACACATATCCCTCACCAACAGATCCCACACCCTACATACCACCATGCATCCCCACCTACACACCACACACATATCCCCAGCCACATACCACACAATATTCCCACCCACACCCACACAGATACCCTTACCCATCCACCCCACATACCCCCACCCACACACACATACCCCCCCCCCACACAATATCCCCAACCAACACAGTACGCACCTCTCCCCACCCACACATGCATTTCCCACCCATCCACCAACACTCACTCACTCACGCACACATCCTCCACTACGCACCCACACACCCCCACCCACCCCCAACCAAACATCTCTCGATCACAATACCCCTACCCACACACATCCTCCACCCACTCACGCATCCCACCCCGACACATACACATCCCTCACCCACCTACACATCCCTAAGCCACTCATATACCCCCACCCACACATTCTCCATCTACGCACACATCTCCCACCCACACACCCCCACCACACACACATACTTCTCCCAACCACCACACACCCCCTACTCACCCACACATATCCCCCACCCATACACACATTCCCCGCACCCACCACACACATCCTCCACACCACAAACTATCCCCCACCCACACACATATCCTCACCCATATCACCACACACATACCTCCCATACGCACATCCCCTACCAACACACCGCACACATATCCCAAACACACACACCATACACTTCTCCCCACCCGCCCTTACATCCCCAATCCACCCACACAACCCCGTCACCCACACATACTTCCCCAAGCTATCCACACATCTCCACCCACCCACACATATCCCCCACCCAAACACACACCCCCCGCACCCGCCCCTACACATATCCTCCACCCATACACACATCTCCCACACCCATTCCCATACCCCTACTTTCACCCCCACACATCCATCCACACATCCCATCAACACCCACAAATATCACTACCCACCAACACCCACACACCTCAACCCATCCAAACGCATACCTCTACAAACACCCACAAATATCACTACCCACCAACACCCACACACCTCAACCCATCCAAACGCATACCCCCTACCCACACATCCCCACCCACACATATCCCCACACTCACACACATCCTCCACACACACTCACACATCCTCACACCTAGACACATACAAAATGTCTCACGTGAGCATTAAAACTATTATGAACAAACTCCCACACTTTACTCACACATATACACTGACAATTGTCGTGAGCAGTCTCATAAAAATGTTAAACATGGAGAAAAATGTGTACATAAACAGTGTGTGAAGTAAAAATATGATGCTCACACTCACTCACTCACACACACACACACACACACACACACACACACACACACACACACACACACACACACACACACACACACAACATTCACTCTCACACTCACTCATTCTGTCTCTCACTGAAACTACAGTAATGTACATGAGAACTGATAACATGACAGATGAGAATACACAAACATATGGGTTCGCGTGTTACATAACATGCATATTACATGACATGCATCTGCTCAGCTCTCTCTCTCTCTCTCTCTCTCTCTCTCTCTCTCTCTCTCTCTCTCTCTCTCTCTGTATTCTTTCATATACTACACACTCACACGCATGCGCGCGCTCACACACACACACTAACACATAAACTCTCCCACTGTCTCACTCTCTCTCTCGTTCGCTCACTCTCTCTCTCTCTCTCTCTCTCACACTCACTATTTCCCCCATTCATTCACTCTGTCCATCTTCATTCACTTTATCTGTAACTCTCTTCCTGACACTCATACACAGACAGACACACACCCTCACGCTATCACTCAATGTTTCACTTACCCTAGCGCACTCACTCACTCTTTTTACTCTCTCTCTCTCTCTCTCTCTCTCTCTCACACACACACACACACACACACACACAGACACACACATACTCTAACACTCATTCACTCACTCACACAAGAGAGACAAAGAGAGACATAGAGCGACAGAGAAACAGACAGAGAGAGACAGAGAAAGAGAGACAGAGAGAGACAGAGAGAGAAAGGGAAATACAGGGAGCGAGAAGAGAGAGACAGGGAGAGACAGAGAAAGACAGAGAGAGTGACATATAGAGAGATACAGATAGACATAGAGAGACAGAGAGACAGAGTGAGACAGAGAGACGGAGAAAGACACAGAGAGAGACAGACAGACAGAAACAGACATAGGAAGACAGAGAGACAGAGAGAGAGACACATAGAGAGCGAGAGACAGAGAGAGACATAGAGAAAAAGACAGAGTGAGACAGAAAGAGAAAGACAGAGAGACACAGAGAGAGTGAGAGACAGAGAGAGACAGAGGGAGACAGAAAGAGACAGAGAGAGACAGAGAGAAAGAGACAGGCAGAGAGAGAGACAGATTGAGAAAAACAGAGAGACAGTGAGACACACACAGAGAGGCCCGAGAGACATATAGTGAGACACAGAGAGACAGACAGACAGAGAGAGACAGACAGATAGACAGATACAGAGAGACACACAGAGAGACACAGAGAGAAGTAGAGAGAGCGACAGAGAGAGAGACACAGAGAGAGAGAGAGAGAGAGAGCGAGAGAAGAGAGAACGAACGAACGAACAGACTTTATTTTCAAAGGGTAACAAATTGGGCACGCAGGCCCGTCTTACATTCGGCCCTTCCACTCACTCAGCTTTCTTTCATCAACAGTGCATAGGAAAAAAACAATGTCACATGAATTTTGTAAACATAAAGAGAGAGAGAGAGAGAGAGAGAGAGAGAGAGAGAGAGAGAGAGAGAGAGAGAGAGAGAGAGAGAGAGAGAGAGAGAGAGAGAGAGAGAGAGAGAGAGAGAGAGAGAGAGAGTGAAAATCAGAGAAACAGAGAGATGCTATGTGAGACCAAATATGCCATAGTCTGAGAAAAATAGAATAGGCATCTGATCTTTCTAGCAATATATTTTCGCTGTAACTCCAATAACAGCAAATTTGAACACTGAGTTTCTTCATCGATCTTTTGAAATTCATTGTCAATACCGTCTGTTCGATTGGCCTGGTATGGTAACCAACAATGAAGACGACTGCTGCTCAACGAAGACTAAACACAAATGGAAATAAATTCTGCTTCGGGAGATGTACAAACAGGGGGTTTCAGGCACAACCCAATGTTTCGACAAAAGGCAGGTATACAAATGAATAGGACAAGCACTTAAAGATGTAAGTTTCCATCAGGACAAACAATTAAACTAAGGTCAAACCTTGGCAAAGTGGTTGAGAAAAATGATCCCCACAGCTACAGGCCCCTGTCTGTATCTGGCAGACATCCACGCAGTGGACCGAGCACGTCTCCGCACAGTTCAGCCCGTAGGTACCCGGCGCGCACTCTACAACAGAAATCAGAGGAAGGGGTTGACTCTGGCCACCTTGAAAGACACCTACGTATAGTTACAATGGCAGGCGGGTTGCCTTTATGTATTCACGGTGTAGCAAAATGTAGCACACGACTAAGCAGCCAGTTGTTGCCACACCAGCATACCATTATCATCATCATCATCATCATCATCATCATCATCATCATCATCATCATCATCATCATTCGCACCATCATCTTTGGACGGTAGTATTATCATTGGCGCCTTGGCGAAGTTATCAAGAACTTCATAATTCCGAATAACACTTTCGAAATACAGCAGCTGGCGATTTGGAAACAGAAAGCCTTGTACTGATTTCCATACAATGGTATTAGCGCCGGTTGTTCAGAAAGCAATATTATATTATTGAACTAAAACTAGACAAGTATTCTCAAACGGCCTAAATAAAATACATGGCTAGACTGCGAGGGCCTGTTCATGATATATGACAAACGTGATACCTAAACTGTAAGGGTTGTGAGGGAGGGACAGTGTCGGAGACAACGTCGTAATGTTGCCTGTCTCGCGCTTCAAACGTCACGAGATCGTTTGTGTACTCCGACATTTACTTCATCATTCAATTTGTGTACTCCGACATTTACTTCATCATTAAGTTTTTGTACTCCGACATCCGCTTCATCATTCAGTATTTGTACTTCGACATCCACTTCAACATTCAGTTTGTATACTGCGACATTCAATGCGTCAGTCAGTTTCTGTACACCGATATTAATTTCATCAGCCTGTTTGTGTAAACCGACATTTACTTCATCAGTCAGTTTGTGTACACCGACATTTACTTCATCAGACAGTGTGTGTACACCGACATTTACTTCACCAGTCAGTGTGTGTACTCCTTGGATCAGGGCGACCTTACAACCAGAAAGCACGTGTTCTGCTGTCTGCACTATCTGGACTTTCTTGTGGAGGCGACAGAACTGGTCGGTGGTTAACCCCCACGTCGCCAAGTTTGCACCTGATGGCAGGACATCGTAGAGGGATCGGATGAGGAAATTTAGACGCAGTGGTGCCATGCGCCAGATTTCACTCCACGTAATAGATCTCTGCACCACCGCCTCCCATGACATCCATTCCGCTTGCTGCGCCTGTTGGGCAGCCTTGCGGACTCTTCCGTCATCTTCATCCTTTCGGATCTCCTTGACCACCAAGTCCCTGCGTTCCTTGGCATTCACCTTTGACTACATCAGATCATTCACTTGGAATCCGAACCCTTGCTTGCCAAGCTGGTTGTGGCCCATTACATCCTTCAGCTGGAGTGTAGCCTAGGCTTGTTCAACTGCGCTGACGACTTTCCACTTCCTTCCCGTTTTCAAGGCAGGAACCGAAGCGCTAACCGTTATGTCTATAGACTCGCGCAGCATCATCGCGAGTCTGGCTTTTCCGGCATTATTCTCTTCCATGACGGACAGGAACGGGAGGACGAGCTTGATCTGCTTACAATACAATGCGACAGTCGTGAGGCATGTGGGTACTCCAAGCCACTTTCTCATGTATCTGCTTGTCTTGCTCTCCATGTCGCTCACTGCGGTCACGCCGATATCATATATTGGTAGTGGCCACAGGAGTTTCGGAATAAGCATAAATTGGAGCACCCAGATGTTGAACTTGTCTGTCAGCCTGGTTTTATCGATGGTATTAAGGCCGTTCGTCAGCATTGCTTTTATCTCTGCCACCGCGTTCCTGTCCGTCAGGGTTGAGTCATACACACGCCCGAGACTCTTCACAGGTTCCTCCATCACCGTGGGAATCGCTTGTCCAGACACGGTGAAGGTGAACCTCCTTTCCATCGCCTTACTCTTCACGATCGACAGGCTTGTCGATTTTTTTTTGGCTTGAAGCTCATCCTGCACCAGCGAATCAGGTCGTCCAGCGTGAGGAGAGCACTGCGAGCATCGCGCTCTCTCGGTGTCAGGATTGTCGTTTCGTCCATGAAGGCCTTCAGCGTTTGCGTGTTCACCCCTTCGCTGAGCTTCGGACCGTGTGCATAGCCGGATGCCGCATCCAGTATGACCTGCATGGCCATGACAAATAATATCGGCGAAATCGCACATCCCATGGCAATACCCATTTCCAGCTCGATCCATCTGGTCGTGAACGTCTTGGTTGAGAACCGAAGAGAGAAGCCCGAGAAGTACTGCACTAGCATTTCTGTTGTGTTTTCGGGCACGTGATAAACCTTGAGTACATGCCACAACACTATTAAATTGTGTTTAACCCTCGTACACGGGGCAGTGAGGAGGATTTTGTGTGATATTCACTGCTACAGGAAAGGAGAATAATGGAGCGACAATTTGCCGTCATGTTGGAACCGCGATTAACTAACTAACTGTCTATCTAACTAACTAACTAACTAACTAACTAACTAACTAACTAGCTAGCTAGCTAACTAACTAGCTAGCTAGCTAACTAACTAACTAGCTAACTAGCTAACTAACTAACTAACTAACTAACTAGCTAAACTAACTAGCTAAACTAACTAACTAACTAAACTAACTAACTAGCTAAACTAACTAACTAACTAACTAACTAACTAACTATCTAACTAACTAACTAACTAACTAACAAACTATTTATCTATCTATCTATCTATCTATCTATCTATCTATCTATCTATCTATCTATCTATCTATCTATCTATCTATCTATCTATCTATCTAACTAACAAACAAATTAACTAACTAACTAACTAACTAGCTAACTAGATAACTAACTAACTAGCTATCAAATTGAGTAACTAACAACATACCAAGCTAGCTAACTAGTTAACTAACGAACGAAAATCTTTATTTTCAAAGGGTTAAGAATTGGGCACGCAGGCCTGTCTGACATTCTGCCCTTCTTCTCTATTTCCTCTCATACATTCTTTCATTCAACATCTGTTATGAAGCAATTCTTTCACAACAAAAGAACAATAAGCATTAAAACGCATGAAAAATAATCAGTAATACATGACTCGTTGAGGCAATGTTTAACATGGGCATCATAAATACCCAAGGCGAGGTGTAACGTGCCACACATATGGGAATGTTTTTTTTTTTTTTCTGGCTAGTTGTCGTTCGAGATAATTTACCATTATTATTGTCTTTGTTGCTGTTTTTTTTTTTTTAAAGGGGGCATGTAGTCTGTTTTAAGGTAGTGTTCAAACAGGTTGCGACTGTATGTATAATGACTGGTGGTGTCTTTGATTTCTTGTGGAAGATTATTCCACAACTGAGTGGCAGAGTATGCTAAGCTTGTTTTATATAAGTCTATCCTAGGTTTAGGGACATGAAGTATATTTAGTCGTTCACTATGTCTTGCGTTATATTTAAACAATGGCCAAAATGTAGCTAGGGGCATTTTGAAATAGGATTTTGTGAGTTAGTTTAGCCTTATTAAAAAGTAGGCGTTTGTGGAGTGGCAGTAACTGAAGACGTTCATGTAGGTTAGAATTGTCTGTAAACTTATCACCATTGATTAGACGCACTGCCCTTTTCTGGAGCGAATAAAGGCGTTTTGTTATTGATTTGGAGCATCCATCCCAGATTGTGGAGCAATAATCAATATGTGTTTGTATGTGGGAAGTATAGAATATCTTTCTTGTGTTTTCATCGAGGTAGTTTTTAATTTTGACAAGTTGGTATAGTTTTTTGGCTATTTGTTTAACTAGAGCATGAACATGGGCATTAAAGGATAGATTTTGATCTATGATAAGACCCAGTGTCTTGTGCTCTGTGACACTTTCTATAGGTGTGCTACCAATGTGCAGCTGAAGAGTTCCCTGCGAGTTTAGAGTGTGAAGTCTTTGCCTCGTTCCTATTAACATAAAGTTTGTTTTAGAAATATTAATTTGCATGCGGATTGCATGACTCCAGTTAACTACACTATTTATTTCCTGTTGCAAGGATAATTCTAGCACATTACGATCAATAGCGTTTGTAGAAACTGCGCAGTCGTCTGCAAATAAATCGCAGGACGATGACAGATATAAGGGAAGATCATTTATATATATGGCAAATAACATAGGGCCAAGTATAGACCCCTGAGGTACTCCAATATTGATGGTAATAGCTTGGTGGGATAGAGATTTATTGTGTGATACTACTTGTTTTCTGTCTAATAAGAATGAGTTTATTAATGTCACTATATTAAAGCTTACTTTCATTTTTCACCATGTTTTTTTTTTTTCATTTTTCCATTTTTCACCTAGTTTTCACCATTTTTCACCTAGTTTAGCCATTTTTCACCATGGCAGCGACCACCACCCGTGCAGCATATTGGTGGAGAAAGGCAGAACCAGGCAGCACAAGCTAAAGGTAAAGACGTTCCAGTATGACAGTACAGGGCAAGATGTGGTGAGTAAAATAAGACGTGACAAGCGCAGAACGTTTCAGGGCAGGAAAAAAAGCTGGGAGCAGCCACCGTGGTGGAGTTTCGAGGTGGAGAAGGCTTGGGTGGATAAGCGTAGTGCTGTAAGGAGATGGCAAAATGCCAAGAAGAACAGAGCTGGTCATCCTAGTCCCTGCTTGCACTTAGAAAGAGAGATGCACACAAAAGTAAGCTATTTCAAAAAACTGGTCAAGGTGGTTAAAAGCGAAAAATGGGCAGAGGTGTGTCAAAGAGTAAGCACAGACAAGTCACTGAAATTGTTCTGGCGACTACATAAAAGCATGAGTGGTGTAGTCAAGAATAAGAGCATTTCAGACTTCCAAGGTGCTGACCTCATCTGGCAGAGGACGGACGAGGACAAGGGCAAAGCCCTCTTTGAACGCTACCTTGAGCAGGGCAACCAGACAGACATGGGAGGCCGAAATCTGGCCAAGGAGGTCACCTCAGACAGATGCAAGGCCCAGAACACTTCGGAGGAAGACACAGTGACAGTGAAAGAAATCAGGGCTGTGCTTCGACGATCAAAAAACAGTGCTCCAGGTCCTGATGGCATAAGATACGACGACATAAATAGGTGTACCGACAATGAGCTAGAGAAATTAGCAGACATGTACAACAACAGTATAGGGAGTGCTAGCATCAAGGAGGAATGGTTACACAGCTATCTGATTCCCTTGCCGAAGCCTGACAAAGACCACAAAAAAATTCAGGGATATCGAATTATAACCATGCAGAATACAATAGGCAAGCTGCTGGAGAAGGTAATTGCCAGGAAAATATCAAGCCAACTAGAGAGGCAAGGTGTTTTCCCACCTACCCTGGGTGGGTACCGTCCAAAAAGAGAAACCTGGACCAATGCAGCAGTCTTTGCCCAGGATGTCTATGAAGGTTTCCACGCAGGCACTGAAACCGTTGCTGCAGCGATTGATCTTGAGGACGCATACAACAGAGTACCACTGGATTTTTTAATGTTTCAGCTTCTTGAACTAAACGTAAGTCCATTCCTCCTTAGTTGGATCGCTGCAGCCCTCTACCAACGGAAAGTAGTTTTTAGATGTGGCAGTTGGACTTCGGAACCAACAACAATATATCCTGGCCTACCACAGGGATCGCCATTATCTCCGGTACTGTTCAACGCCTACACAGTGAGAATCACCAGTGAGCAGATCACTGGACCTGGCAGGACATTGTCGTATGCCGATGATGTTTTAGTGTATCGTCAGGGTAAGGATAGAGAGGAGGTTGCTGTGGAACTACAAAACGAACTCAATCGCATAAGTACTTGGTGTGATGAAGCTGGGGCAATGGTCAACCCAACAAAGGCAACAGTGACTTGGTTCTCGTTGAATAATCATATTGTCAACAATCCAACACCAACTGTAATGCTGTGTTCAGAGACGGTGGAAAGAACGCAGGCAATGAATTACCTGGGAATACGGTTTGATCGAAGCCTTGCTTATAATGTGCACATAGACCAGGTGATAACAAAGGCCAAGCGGGGTTTGGCAGCGATGCGGGTGATGGCGGCAGCAAACTGTGAGCAGCGCCATCTATGTCTTCTGTACGAGGGGCTGGTCATGTCTGTTTTGGAGTATGCAATGGCAATCCTGACTCTCAGCCATACGCAGATAGAAAGGATGGAAAGGATACAGAATGAAGCAATGCGCATTATTCTTGGATGTACAAGAGATACAGCATGCAGGGCGATGCGCTACCTTCTTGATTTTCCAACCATTGAAGAGAGAATACAAGTTTGCAGGGCACGCGCCTACCTCAAAATTAACGCAAACACACAACATCCACTGCATAGCGAAATTAGGAAGGTGAAGGGCAGCAGGTTAAAAAGAGGACGGTCGTGGATGGGTCAAGCCGAAGACATTCTTCAACAGGTGTGTTCACTTGAGGACTTAGAACCTGGCGAGGAGTGGGTGCAAGTGCCAACAGACTTCTGCACATCCTTTTCAGTTTGCATCCAACTAGATAGAAAATGCAGACAAGAAAATCCGGCTGCTGTTGAGGCTGAAGTACAAGCGTTGATTTTCGAGAATTCGCTAGACGGTGACGCGGTCATCTACACAGATGGGTCGGTCGTCCGACATGTGAGAAGCTCATGGGCCTTTACAGCTCGGGCCGGAGGGAGAATTGTGAAGGAGGACTCTGGTGCTTTCACTGAAACCACAAGTAGCCTGACCATGGAAGTCATGGCAGTAAGTAAAGCAATAACATGGCTCGAGACACAGACATTCACTAGGGCTTGTTTCCTTAGCGACTCAATGAACATGATCAAGAGGATAGAGGAGGGGTCGATCCGAAGAGAGTGGTTGCTGCCTCTGAAGCGGTCTCGGCTGGCAAAGATTAGTTTCATCTTCGTGCCAGGTCATGCGGGAGTACAAGGAAATGAGCGGGCTGACAAGCTCGCAGGTGAGGCTACTGTGGAGGGCGGACGCGCCATGGACCAGGCTGACATTCTGAATGCTCTACGAGAAGTGAGACTTTTGCAAGAACCAAGTGATGACTGTGAATCTACAACAATGGCCAGACTGCGGGAGCAGCAAATTAAAAGAGGGGTGGCCAAACAAGAACATTACGCAGGAAGCCAAAGAAGATTGATAAACCAACACAGAACTGGCGTCGTTAGCCGCTACACGCTGCGGGATTTGCTGAGGAGGGGATCCGAGCACTTATGGACTGAATGGTTCGATGTGCAACGAGGATGATCTGTCGACTAACTAACTAACTAACTAACTAACTTACTTTCATTTTTTCTAGTTTTTTAATTAGGATAGTATGATCTATCATATCGAATGCTTTTTTAAAGTCTATAAGCATCGTTCCACATAGTGTATTGTTGTTAATATTTTGATGCCAGTTTTCTATCATGTTTGTTAGGGCCGTATGGCAGGAATATTTTGGCCGAAATCCTGACTGACTGTCAGCTATTAGTTTGTGGCGAACTAAGTGCTCTAGTGTTGTTTTGTGGATGTGATTTTCTAGCGGTTTGGATAAAGAGGATAATATGGAAATTGGCCTATAATTACTCATTACACAATCGTCTAATGAACCAGTTTTTAAATGAGGACATACTTTAGCGATTTTAAAGGCTGATGGGAAGTGACATTTGGTGAGACATTGATTGTATATAAAAGTTAGTGACTCGCAGATCGCCGGTGCAGCATAGCGAAGGATCCGATTACTGATTCCACCTAGTCCTGATGAGTTATTGTTTTTTAGGCTACTGAGATGAGTAAATACTTCAGTGGTCGTCATTAGCGGTATGTTTGTGGGAATGTCTCCATAGTATTTGCTCTCGCATAATGATGCTAATAAAGATATGTCATGAGGCACATCTGGTATTGCAGCCTTCAGTTGGTTTATGTCAGACTGAAAGAAACTACTGAATTGATCACATGTAACCTGATTTGATGGTAACGATTGTGATGATTTATGTTTGTTTGTCAAGGTATTAATTGCTTTCCATATATCATTAGTGTTGGTTTTATCTATTATTAAGTTCTTAAAATAGTTTTTCTTTTCCTTTCGAATAACATATTGAACTTTGTTTCTCAGACTACGGTACATAGTTATATCGCTTTTTTTATGTGCCCTGTCCCGGTCTCTCATAAGTTCAACTACCTCCTCGGTGATCCACGGGGGCTTGACTAACTGTTGGAAGTTATATGACTCTATTATGTTTTCCCATGTTCTGTTTGATTTGTTAGTGTCTATGTTGAAGTCGCCTAGCAGTATTATATCTCTAGCATTACTAAAGACTACATCCATCACAGTGGTGAATTTTTCATAGCAGATATTTCCTGCACTGGAGTTTCGATAAAGATAGCTAACTACTAAAGGTATGCGATTTTAAGCTTAACCTCAAGCCATACACACTCAATCTCACAGGTTTAAAAATCTAGCCTACGGTGGGCGTTAAGCGAGTTAGAAATATAAACTGCAATACCTGTCTCTTGTTTCTGATAGGGATCTCTTCTAATGGTTTTAACGCCTCTGATAGCGATGTCATCATCTGAGATGTTGCTATTTAATCGACTTTCGCTAACGCCGAACATGTGAAAATTTTGATTAACTATAAGTGATAGTTCAGGCAGCTTCCCTAATAGATGGCAGATATTTAAATGCCCGATTCTGAGCCCATAATTACTGAGCCAGTGTTCGTACTTATTAGACATTTTAACAATGCGTAATCATGAATATTTTAGAACATAAAATGAATACAACGTACGTCCTTTATAACAAATACACGCTCTAAAGTACAGAGAAACAGTAATATCTCTATCAATATAAACACACACACACACATACACACAAAATAGTATAAAGATAAGTAAGGATGTTCAGGGAAGACTCCCTCACTCAGAGTACAAACGAGATAAAAAGTATTATAAAAGATATCTAACTAAGTGTCAATCTCTGTGACTTCAATACGAGTCAATGTTTACAGCCACGTACAATCTAATACGTTGCTATATAAAACAATAACCAAGTATGCACATAGACTTTAAAGGAGAGGCTCTTTTTGAACCGAGATCTGGTGTTGCTTTGTGCTGAATTGCTAGTAAATACCAGGCTGTGTTGGTCCTTGGTACAGCGACATCACAGCCTAACGAAGTGAAGCAGGGCTAACACGTGTGAGGTATAACAACTCTGGGTTAAAATGGAATGGACACTGTTGATTTCTCACGGGATTGTAAGATTTCCAACTACAGGCTCTGATTCGTGGCTAACAGGAGGCTGTGGTGGCACGTTGTTTTTCCTGCTGGATTGATCATTGTTGTGGAGATTAGGGAACGTATCTTCATAATTATCACCCTCATGTGTGAAAGAGGGCGTATTGTACGGATTTGGTGTGGCGGAAATGTTCCGTCTGGCTTGGATATCAGGTGCCGTGGTTATGAGTGGTCTGCTCTCTTCTGGCCTATTGGTACTTGATGTGGCGGCAATATATCGTCTGCCTTGAGTTTGAGGTGGTGTAGTTAAAAGTGTCCTACGCGATCCAGTATTGGATGTAGGTTGTGTACGTTCTGGGTATTTAATATTTTTGGCGAGCAAGCTGGTGCCCAATGTAGACAAATGTACTTGATCCTTATAAAGTCGCTTTTTAGGTGCTCCAGACTGTGAAGTAAACATTGGTGTGTTGTTGATGAACTGAATGTTGTTGTGAAAACAAAACTTCTGCAATACGTTGTTATTTATGTCAGCTAGACGACGCTGGGATCCATAACTCGGTGATATGATGGAGGAGAAGAAAATGGACGAGTTAGGAAAAGTGTGACGTAATCCTTTCAAGAGCGCCAGCAGTTGAGATGTTGTGATTTGCTGGTTGTTCATGGTGTCATTGATGCCAATATGAACGCCAGCCTTTTTTACGTTAAGATTTACAGCCAACCTCCTAATCTTGTCTGTTAGCCGGTCAACACCAGCCCCAGGAAATGGAATTATGGAAACAATGTCTTTGTTTGAAGTGGCCATCCGGTCGCTGTATAGACCTTTCATTAGAGAGTCGCCTATTATAATGTGTGTACAGTCGGGTCGTCCTGTCTGCACATGTTGGTTGTCAGTACGCCTTGCCCGTACTTGCCCGTAGCTAACTAAATATCTAAGTAACTAACCAACTAACTAACTAACTAGCTAACTAACTAACTAGCTAACTAACTAACTATATACCTAGCTAGCTAGCTAGCTAGATAACTAACTAACTAACTAACTAACTAACAACATACCTAGCTAGCTTGCTAACTAGATAAGTAACTAACTTACTAACTAACAAACTAACTAACTAACTAACTAGCTAACTAACTAACTAAGTAATTAACTAACTAACTAGCCAACTACCTAACTGCATACCTAGCTAGATAACTAGATAACTAACTAACTAACGAATTAACTAACTACCTAGCTAGCTAACTAGATAACTAACTAACTACCTATCTAACTACTTAACTAACTAACTAGCTATCTAACTAACTAGATACCTAGCTAGTTAGCTAAATGGATAACTAACTAACTAACTATCTAACTAACTAACTAACTATCTAACTAACTAACTATTTAATTAACTATCTATCTAACTAACTAACTAATTAACTAGGTAACTAACTAACTAGCTAATTAACTAACTAACTATCTAACTAACTATCTAATTAACTAGCTAACTAACTAACTGGCTAGCTAGCTAACTAACTAACTAACTAACTATCTAACTAACTATCTATCTAAATAACTAACTAACTAACTAACTATCTAATTAACTAGCTAACTAACTAACTAACTATCTAACTAACTAACTAACTAACTAACTAACTATCTAACTAACTATCTAACTAACTATCTTACTAATTAACTAACTAACTATCTAATTAACTAGCTAACTAACTAACTAACTAACTATCTAACTAATTAACTAACTAACTAACTAACTATCTAATTAACAAGCTAACTAACTATCTAACTAACTAACTATCTAACTAACTATCTAACTAACTAACTAACTATTTAACTAATTAACTACCTAACTAACTAACTAACTAACTATCTAATTAACTAGCTAACTAACTAACTAACTAACTATCTAATTAACTAGCTAACTAACTAACTAGCTAGCTAACTAACTAGCTAACTAACTAATTAGCTAGCTTCTAGTGTCATTTATGAAGTTGTGCCATGACACCTCCCACCCATGATTTCCCGTTAGATGATTAACACTGGGAAACAAGGGGTACATACCAATGCCCTCTGTCCTACTTCCATGGAGGCTACACAAGTAGCATCCAGTGGTCATGGGATCGAGTCCGCATCGCAAGCGGGCATTTTAATTGCCCTGGACTCGCAGTTAGACTTAGTTCAGAATGTGTACCAGGAAATGCCTTGCGAAGTGAACACGGCCGGGATTGGTATTGAGCACTGGATCATTTGAGTGCCGAGTGTTCTATACATATGTGGGTAAACAATATGTGTCCAAAAATGCTGGGGTATATTATTTTACTTAGTCTATTACTTTTAAATAGTGCAAGCGTTTCTTGCCGAAATAACCCTCCTGGAAAATCTATGCCTTTTATATTGCCTGAATTAGCATCGCTCGAATCAATTTAAAAAAAAACGCACCAATCAGATTTCAAGTCAGAGAACATCGGCCAACTACACCCTATGGCAACAGAGACAGCATACCTTTCTCCCAGTGCTCCCCTGTAAAACCAGGCCCACTCTATGGCCAAACAGACAGCTTGCATTTCTACCAGTGCTCCCCTGTAAAACCAGACCACTGTATGGCCAAACAGACAGCTTACCTTTCTCCCAGTGTCACCCTATTACACCAGGACACTCTGATGCCACAGGGGCAGATTACATTTCTCCCAGTGCCACCC